>JAWWEO010000021.1:24530442-24547971 GCA_035582975.1 Ormyrus labotus
GTTAGGTAACTAGGAATTAAAAATACCTATTTTTTACTTTCCTGGCCAATTTTGATACTTTTATCTCTACCAGGGACCATTTAAAAAAATAGTATTCGGGTTTCGGATAAATTATCAAGCATCGAAATAATCAATACTACTTTTCCACCAGTAAAAAGAATCTTGGCGGCGGTACAATCTTAGATCTGGGCGTCTACACCATCCAGTTCGCCAGTCTGGTCTACAACCACGACAAGCCGAAGGAGATCAAAGCCGTGGGTCACTTGAACTCCGACGGAGTTGACGTCTCCATGTCCGCCTCGTTGCTGTACTCCAACAACCGCACGGCGACGATCCACACCCAGGGTCTGGTCGACCTGCCCAACACCGGCTACGTCATCGGCACAAAGGGCACCATCGTCCTGCCCAACTTCTGGTGCCCGACCAAGATCATCCTTCCCAGCGGCGAGCAAGAGGTGCCTCTGCCGGAGTCCAAGCTCAAGTGCAACTTTGTTAACAGCATGGGCCTCAGGTACGAGGCTATGGAGGTTCGAGAGTGTCTTAAGAAAGGTGAGTGCTCTGGGATGGAAATTAAAACGTTTTTTTTTTGGTGGAAGGGCTTGGAGGCAGCCGGGAGTTTCGTTTCAGGGATGCTCGTAAATATGTAGATTTTTCGGGATTTGATCTTCATTTTTCTGTGCACGAAAGTGATAATTTAATTTATAAAATTTATGCTGAATTTTTGTACAAACTCTTAATATCAGAAACTTTTTAACTTTTTGCCCCTCGTGCAAGAGTGTAAAATAAGATTATTCGAGCTTTTTTTTTAATAATCATTTGAAATAAAGAAAGATTAAAAAAACTAAAAATATTAGAGCAGAAAGCTATGTTAGAGCAGAATGAATTAAAGTTTTCCCGTCAGCCTCCCAAAGCGATCGAGAAGCTAACGTCTCTCTGAATTTTGCAGGTCTGAAGGAAAGTCCAAAAGTGACTCACGCCCACTCGCTGCATATCGCGGAAATCGAAGACGAATTGCGCCGGCAAGTCGGAGTCGTCTACGACGCAGACAAATGAAGGCCCGCTGATCGATCGACTCTCGCAAGTGGTTACATTGTAAATGAAACTCGCCTCGGGGGCAATTTGCGACACACGAGTATGCCTTTATTGTAATGAACATCCGGAGATATATTAAATTATATTATATACTATGGATAACAACATCGCTCTTAATACAAATGCTTAAACACTCAATACAAATTACACCATTTTCGTTTGTTTTTTTAATAATCCGTTTGATGCCGCACTCTGTTTTTTATTTTTTTTTTATTTTTCGCCACTTCTTCGTGGCTCCGCTGCGTTCGAAGTTTGCTTGGTGTCGTCTCTCGTGAAGCTCAAAATCGTTCAGACGGTTCGACTCTCCCGTTCGCCGTCGACGTTTCATAACATCCTATTTTTTAACGTCCAATTCTGGGTTTAACATTTCTCTCTGAAACAGACGAAATTCGGCGGCTAAGGCAGGAATTTGACGAGGGGAGGAGGTCAGGTTGATCGAACTTACGACGCTGAGGAGCGCGCAGCACTTACTGGCCCGGCTGTCCTTGGCGAGATGCTGCCTAATGTACCTGAAGTAAATGTACTCGAGGAGAAGGAGTATCGACGCGATGAGGATCCCGACCATCAGCATTAAGAAAGCACTTAAGAATTGCTCGAGCGCGAGCGGGTCGCTGCTCTTTTGCACCTCCTTGTCGGGCCGGCAGGTGCCCGTCATCCAGTACCTCCGCAGCCTCTCGATTTCACCTGAGGACAGAGCGTTTTGCAAAGAAATTTATTTCTTCGCTCCGCAACGAAACGCCGCGGATGCATTATCAATAATAGTTAAATTGCGCGAGATTGTAATATTTTAGTAAAATTTGTGATCTGCAATTTTAGTCGCGCTCGCTACTTTTTCGGTAAATATTTCATTCTAAAATTAATACACGTATAGTAATAATACGCGCAGAAATTCTAAGTAAACAATGAACTTGCTTACCGTTATCTATGTAATCGAGCAGACGCTGGTTAAACATCTTTAGGAATCTTGAATTGCGAGGGAAGGCTAATCCGTATCCCGTCATTGCGTACCACGAGCCCACCGTTAACAAACGGCAGTCCTCGTCCTGGGTCACCAAGTAATCCAGCACCGTGCCGTCGTAAATGAAAGCGTCCAAATCCCTGAAAGAACACACGAGTTATTTAGTGTATTTACTCGGGGCCTCTATTTTTCTGCATTAACCGACGGAGCGCTATCATTTTTATACGTTTATTACGGGCTCGGCGCAGAGCAGTACGGAGCAAGACTGTTTTTACGAGGTAAGGGATTTGAAAGGGAACATTAGTCCACTTGATGTCCGTTATGTCGGGGGGGGGGGGGGGGATTCTAAAGGAATTCTTGAAAAAGTCGTGCAAGTGGCAGGTACGGTTATTCAGCGTAGCCGCGGTATTTACGGCCTTGAATTCCGTTAATTAAACTTTGTTTTTAATTAAATTTAAATGTAGTTCCAATGGAAAAATTTGAAAAATTCGATATAATTCAGTTACACGGGTAGCAACGCTTTTTGGAGGTAAAATTAAAAAGAAACGAAAATAAAGCATTGAAAAGTTTTAATTAACGAACGAGCAACATACAAGAAAAAATAGAAAGGAATCTTTTTCCAGCTTTTGGTAATATTAGCTCAAGAAATCTGCCAGGAGCTGTGTAACTGTGTGGCGAGGGTTCGAGAAAGATAACATCTTTCTTCCTTTATTTTCTTTTAATTTTGAATTACTTGTTAGTTCAACAAATTTTACGGTAAGCGACAACAGATTTTTCGTTATTTTTATCCGAAAGAAATATCGATAAAGTATTGTCGATTCAAAGAAAATGGTCACGTTTTAGCGAAGAGCGAGTTAAATGTACAATGCCGAGAAATATCAATCAAAACAGTTATTTACAATCCTTTGTAAAAATAATAAATTTTACTTTTTTTTTTTCATTTGACGCAAATAGAGTTATATATCTCGCTCGTCCAAAGGGTTCATGAACTAGAATAAATGCGCCTGCTTTCCTGTCAATTTAATCTTCGCGAAAACTTGTTTCCCCACAATTTTCCAGTCCGCTAAACTTTCGCTTTAAATTCAAAATACACCGAATCGCTCGCATTTCGCGAATCAAAAACTCGCGAGTTTTAACTCTTCGTTCAGAAACAAAGTAAACCAGACATTATTACGGTATACTACATAAATCCTCATTCCCCCCGCGGCCACCGTAAAACCCCCTTTAAATTTCCAAGTCGCTCCTCGCTCAACGTTTTAAAGGTCCCCCCTGCCTTTTCTCGACGAATTATTAACCGAAAATTCCCCGAGAACCAGCCGAATTCGCCGTCTTTCCTAATTAACTCGGCATAAAACTTGGCTCACCCGTTGATGACGGACTCGATGCCGTCGGCGACGCTGTTCTTGTTGTAGTTGCGCATGTACGCGTACATCTCCTTGAAGTACTTGGAGAGGGTGCGGTCGGTGTGCGTCCAGGGGACGGTGCCGAACTTGATCATCGGCTTGTGGGAGGTGGGCCTGGCGAGCCGGTGGTCGTCCACCCCGCTGAAGTCGAAGAACTCCTCCCGCGTGATCATGAAGGCGGCCAGGTTAGCCGTGTAGATGGCAAGGAAGACCACCGCGAACATCGCCCACACGTTCGTCATGAATCTGAAAGGGCAGGGCGGGGGAGAGGGGCGGATGCGTTTGACGTTAGAATTTTTCGACTCGACGATGAATACATATTGTGCATTTTAGCCTTTTTTTGACGCTGCTGTGTATTGCGAGGGTAAGAGAATTTTTACCAGGGTGCAATAATAATATTGCTTTTCCTGCATTTTTCGAAATATCATTTTGTATGTGTATCCGTACTGTTATTGATTTTTTTGAAAGTGAAATATAATCTAGAGCATCGAAAAATAAAAATTTTAAAGGGTAAAAATAACCCCTGAATTTCACCCTTGAGACTCATTTTTTTTAATACTTCAAAAACTAATTTGAATATTACCATAATTCCAACGCCAAATCGTTTGTCTTAAGGAAGCGCATGCATGAGCATTATTTTTACTTTGAGGGGTTGCATCCCCTAATTTCTGTATTGGAAACTCGTTGAAAAATTCGATTTTTTGCTTTTATAAAAAATTGAAAGGTGCAACCCCTCAAGATAAAAAATAATGCTCATAAATGTACTTCCGTATGACAAATGATTTGGCGTTGGAATTACGTCAATATTCAAATTAGTTTTCGAAGCATTAAAACAAAATGATTTTCAAGGGTGAACTTCGGGGTTTATTTTCACCGTTTAAAACCGTTTTTGGACCGATGAAAAAATATGTGTCTCTTTTATTTTTCGATGCTCTACATTATATTTCAGTTTCAAGAAAATCGAAAACAGCCACCTCGTAAAGGTTCCTTGTAAATTTGCCGTACGTTATAATTATCCGAAACTCATTACAGAATTTCCTACGTAATTTTGCAATGTAAATTATCGAGCATGAAACCGCAAGCTCCGCTCCCCAATTGCGACATACTAATTTCGTCAAGTACACAAGCTCATTAAGAATTCACAATTGTAACGCACAATAGAATACCCAAAGCCACAAGAGCACGCGATAATTGACGTCTTCATTCGCGGCTCGAGCCGCAAAATAAAATCTGCAGCGCCGCGCGCGCGTTATCGCGAAATTTGACATTAAAAATGGAACGCAAGAACATCCGAAAACAGGTGGCCCATAATCGTTCGAGCTCTCTCGAGTCAAAGGCCGTGAAGCCGAGCGCCGCCTTCTTTCTCGAATAATTTCAGTTGATCTTTCAGCTTTACTTAGGACATTGTACATCGTCTAATAAGTTGACTGAACAAATTTGACTTTCTAATTGGAGCCAGACTCCGGCGACGTATACCTTCCGGGATATCTCGCCGCAGTTCCGATTTAGGGTCACTGATAATTTCCGCCCCCGAGATAAAGCTTATACCGCTGGCTTCTGTGCCTTGCACAGTCCAAATTTTCATTTACAAGAGCAAACCGGTTTGTTAGCGCGACCAAACACACCGGCTCGACCCGTTAAATTGATTACTTTTCAAAAAGTTTTCCAATCTACCGTTCTCGAAATTGCGTCAAACATTGCTTTAAATCCGATCGGCGAATCGTTCAATGTTTTAAACGAAAAACCAATATATATATATACATACGATTCAAATTCGAGGGCAGCGGCTCGCGAGCCTTTTGAAAAGTAATCAATGCAACGCGCGCCGCGTCCTCGAAATTTGCGAAAACGCCAAGAAACGGCCGCATGCAGGCTCGAAAAGCAGGTCGCAGCTGCCGACGTAAAAGAGTCCCCCCTCCCCCCCCCCCGACGAGTGTCGGCGCGTTTGCATAATACGCACGGTAGGAGGGTCCCCATACCTCGCCGTAAATCCTCGGGGCGAGTCGACGTGAACGGCGGCCTGGAAGAGCACCGCCCAGACCAGCCAGTAGACGCGGCAGAGGGAGAAGCGGTGCCTCGTCGGCGCTTTGGCTGCCGGCCGCGCCGCCGCCACCGCCGCCACCGCTGCTCTCCTCCTGTTCCGGAGCTGCTGCTGCTGCTGCTGCTGCTGCTGCTGGTGCCGTAGCCTGCGCTCCTGCTGCTGCAGAGTCTGCAAATTAATCTTCGTTCTCAAGCCTGCGACGATCGAGCCTCGGATTTATAGAGGGGCCTTTGATTTATCCTCCGCCCGGGGGAGGGGGGAGGTTTTATTCCCGTTCCAGGAGAGGCCAGTATTGTCACCGCGGACTAATTAAAGGCCGACGGTTTTACGGCCTTTGTGCGGAAGCGTCGAGGAAAGTTCACTCTGGCTGCGCTTCATTATTTGCTCGGGTTTTCAGATTTAGGAGGACTCGACTGTGGAAGGGACACTTTGAATGCGACCGAAATTTTCGCCCGTTATAGCGTTATTCGCCGCGCTTTTTGCGAATGCTTATACGAAAAACGTTGATTGGGGTAAGTTACGTACTTAGAAATTCGCGCGGATCGATTGAAAAAGGCTTCCCATTATTCTGGATGCCCAGTTTTACATAATAACGCTAATTTAAAGTCAGATCTGCCGTTTTAAATTGAAATTTTCCCGTACGGCGAACGCGCTCGAATATCGCCCGTATCGAATATCGGCCATTTGAATTTTAGATATCGGAGTCGAACGCGAGGCGCAAAGGGACTCGGGGAGAAAATTTGTTTCAGCTATTTATCCCGCTGCACACGGCGAGGATCAATTCGCGCATAGAAATCTTCCGTTATAAGATTCCTCGCCGTCTGTCTGTAAACAAGGAATGCTATATCGTTCGCATTCTTATTCTTATTTATATTGGTTTACAATTCGCTGTGCTCGGGGAATCTGTTTTATTGAATTCTGATAAGAAACCCCTCCCCCTTTTTTTTTCCGTCGACGATATATATTTCTGCAAAATGGAGTTTGAAACTTTGTCGAGATAAGACTCCACTTTTCGCGAGGATTTTTAAAACGCTTAAACTTCGCCGGGATTGAAAATAAACTTTTTATTATACGTTTGTTCTACGGGAGGGCTAACTTTTCTACAACGGAATTCCGGGGGAATTTCATTCGGCAAAGCAACGATTTCTCTAAATACTCTACAGCGATTAATTAATTTTTAAACTCTCTCTCGCTGTAAACTTACAATAAACAATTCAAGACACTCATAACTACTAACGCTCTAAGAACATTCCACTAAAGGCGGCGCTAAATATATGCAAAAACTGGAGCGCAGTGCAGACAAAAGCCGCGGGGCGAGAGAAACTTTACCTCAAGATATCCGGCAGCCCCGCATGAAAGATCCGGCAAACAAACGTGCAGCCTTAAAACGGAAAAGCACACCCGCCGCCCCTGGCGGGGGGGACACACTCGAAAGGGCCGCCTTATAGCTCGGCTCGCGGAGAGCCTCGGCGGCGCTTCGAGTTGTTTAATGGCGCGCTAAGCTACGAGCGAAATAAACGCAGCCGGGCGGACGTTAAATCGCGAGAAGAATCGGGCTTCTCGGCGATGTAGGTCGAGCCGCGCGCCGGGAATTCGGAATTAGAGAGCTGCGTTTATTGGCAAGGATTTTTATGACGTGTGCGTCGAGGCGTTTTTTTTATGCCGGAGTGCGCCCAAGCAAATGATCAATGGCGTACTTGAGAATGAAAATCATGCAAAGATTTGATCTTGAGGTCGAAAGTATTGGGGAAAAGTGGTGGTTCGAACGAGAACGGGTTCGCGGAAGCAATATTATACGGTTTGATTACAGCTAATGAATTAAAAGCTTTTACGAATCATAAAGATCGCTGAATATTCGTGGAATAAAATTATAACGATTGTAAAATATTAAATTTATTTGAATTTAACGCAAATATTTAATGCTTTGGTAAATTGCGAAAGCATCCATTGAAAACTTTGACGTTTTAATGAATAAACAGCATTCAATTTCGAGCAGATTTACTTTTCAACAGAGATTATGAAAATAAATTTTTATTCGGTTTTCAGTGATTACTTTAAACAGCTACTTGATAAATTAAATTTTTAATAAACTTGTACGCCAAAATATCTTTCGTAAAGTAACTCATTTCTACAAATTCTCAGGATTCGCACACCAATTTAAACGTCGAAAGCAAGTATTACACTTTTCGGGCGGAAGCCTCTCGGAGAGTGTTTAAAAAAAAAAAGTACCAGCCTTAAACAGTGCAAAAAAAATTAACAGAACGAGACACAGAAACATAAAACGAGAAACACAGAGAGATAAAAAAGACAGTTCGGGGGGTTATAATATGTTAAAAAAAGGGAAAGGAAACAAAAGAGAAGAGAGAAGAGAGAATGCGGAATGAAAAGATACCGGCTTTCGGCTCGAGCCCGTGAGATATTCGGTAATGCCGAAACCAGTTGGCGAGAGCCACTCGAAGAGGAAAATCATGAAGGTAGCCGAGTGTATAGCCACAAAGCCAACGAGCATCCACGAAGCTGTGTCGAACGGCTCTGAAAAGACAAACAGTTACGAGACGCCGCTGTTACATGACTCGGACAGACTTCGACTCAGCCCCCCCCCCCACCCCCTACCCCCCCAATACCTCTAAGTGCGCTAAATGCATATTACTCGATCCTTTTATTTGACAGTTTAATCAGCGCCCCGTTCCTCGAGCTCGCGAGGAAACTTGCGAAGAATTCAGACCCCCCCCCCCCCCGAGTTCGCAGTCGCGGAACTTTACCTCCCCCCTCCGCTTGCGGGGCGGGGGAGACTTTACTTTTGAGTCGTTCGCTCTCCTTTCGACGGGAAAATTCTCCGAGTTTCATTGCGTTCGATGCTGCAGCGATCGTCGACGCGGAAGAGGCCGCCGCCGAGCTCCGCGATAACGAGGAATTAAAGGTTTTGACATTGTTTTCGAAGGAGTGTGCTTCGCTCTCGCGAAATTTCAATGCGGTTATCGCGAAGCCGTCGGAATTTTAAAAGTATCAGCTTATACTAACGTCTTGTGCTTTCGTTCTAATAATCTGCTTGGGAAATGTGTGATTAATTTAAAAGAGAAGTTTAGCAGATGTTCTCAAGTAGTAAATCCTCCAAAGGCGTTAAAGCTCAGCGGCAAAGAGAAGCGAAAAACGTTTCCATTAGTCGAAAATACCGCGGATTCTCCCAAGCGAATCTCCGCGAGCTCGAGGAAGGCGCTCCATTTTTTTTTTTTTTTTAAAGATAGATATAAATACTAGAGCATACTCTCGGATGTTTAAAGTTCATTTTAATCAATGATTTAAGTATGTATAAACTAAATAAATACTCAAGTAGTACCAAAAGTAGAGACTATATATTCGTCAAAAATGCATATATAAAAGAGAGATGCAGAGTCAAGTCTTAGTGTCTATAGGTGGATTACTTCGTCGTCGGAGGCGCACGTCGGACTAACCCAAAAAGGCCGTAGGCGAGATGATTCCCGTCCGCTTGGCGACGACGATGGCGGTGCCCGTCTCCATGAACGGCACCGTAAAGTCCACCACCGCCTCCCGCTCCGAGTTAATCTTCAGCGACGTCATCACCATGTCCGTCTTTCGGTTCACCAGCTCCGCTATCAGTCCGTTCCATTTGCCGTTCTGCAATCAGATGGAAAAAACACTTTTCGACCGGCCATTTTTTTTTAATCTCGGCTGTCCTTTGGTTCTTTTTTTTTTTTTTTTGTCTTTTGCCGAGGAGAGAGAGAATTGGCCGACTTTTTTTTTGGCTTTGACGCATTGCGCGCTTAGGCTGAAATATTCGGTGGAGTTTAGATGAATTGACTTCGTGGTCTGTTTTTTTCGGGGATAGAATTTTTTTTTAAAATATCATACTAAAATTTTTAGACGATTTAGAAGATGCAAAATCACTAGTTTAAGAGACTGGATTCGATCAGCTTCTGTGCATAATTTTTGAAAATATTATCCGTTAAAAACTCGTTTTTTTTTTTGGATGCAGAGATTCTGAAAAGAAAAGTAGTCTGCTTAAGCTTCTCTATGTTTCAGGATTTCAGGATTTAAACCGTAATATATCAAAAACTTCTAAATATGACATATGCCCTTATTTCGTGCGACCACATAAATAAGAATTCTGAAATTTATGCAGCTTGGCAGGAATCTTCAGTTTGCTATTTTGAGCTTTTTCTGTTTCGTAAAGAACTTTTCTAATGTTCTACATTAAGATAATTATCTGAAGGGGATATGTAATATTTATAAACTACTTGGACTAAAGTTTCGAAATTGGATGATTGTTAATTAACTAAACGTACTACAAACAAAACGCAGTTTGCACGAAATGTTCATTTCGCCACTGTCCATTTATTAAAAATCCTTTCATACATTAAAACACTCTTCTGGCATACCCATTATCTTATGAATTCAAAGCCGTCAAAAGTGTTCGCTTTGACATTATTATCCTAAGCCTATCCGATCTTTAAGTCAACTTACGCCGACACCTAGCCGTCGCTAGGCGACCACTCATAACCCGCAATTAGACTAGCTAAAGGAGCTTATATACCGCAAGCTGTCATTCTGATTATTGAGACTACAGTTGTAAGTCTAACATTCAAACTTTCTTTTGCTTTACTATATAAATTTTAACCTATGAAATATGACCCTTTTAGGGACCATCAAGAACCTCATTTTTGATCGCAAAAGATTACCTATATAAACTTGGCCAAAACTATTCCTTCTGGTTTTCCATGAATATTCTGTAACACCGTCCGGGTCTTGGTTTGACAGAAATCTTGAGTTTGCTATTTTGAACTTTTTCTGTTTTGTAAAGAACTTTTTTTTTTATAATATTGGATAATTGTTAATTAACTACACATATATTACGTATATACTAAGAATTAATTAATTACTTAATTTAAATTTTCATCCGCAAAATAATAACATTTGGTTATGATGATGTAACTCTGGAATGATTTGAATTTCGTAATATCCGAGTCCAACTGACAACGAAAATGAAGGATTAAGAATCGTACGTGAATTCCTTGCCGTAATTTAGAGAATGTAAATTTAGAAATGTAAGCTTTAGCAAACAAAGTTGAAATACGTTTCCGATTTACATATCCTCCAGAAAATGGAAATGTTTTTCAAAAAATTTTTATAAGGCAAGCAAAATACATGAAATACACAAAATTTATGAATTTTGTACAAATTTAAAATATAAATTTCACAACGAAAAAGTTAATTTAGAATTAAAACAATCTCTTTAGCGAAGAAACTGAAAAAACTTTATGAAAAGACGTGACGAAAAGGTCTGACTAAACTTGTCATATACTACTAAGATGCAGCTTTCCGCGGATGCATTATCTACGTGACTTTAAATTACGGTCGCACTTTCTGTATTTTAAGACGTACACAAGACATTTGCAATTTTTTTCTCTTTTTGAAAAACTTAACTAAATTATCCAGCGGTGTTATTATTAATATGTCGATTGTTTTGCGTGGTTTGGCGAACAGGCTAGAGGTGGATAAATTTCCTAGCGGAGACGCAGTATTATTATTTTCTAGGTCAGATTTTAATGCAATTTTTTTTACATCACTCAAAAAAAAAAAAGGTTTTTTTACGACGTGGTCTTAATGAACTTTATTGCATTTTTTTAACGTTAAAGTCCTTTTCACGTTGCGCGAAATTTATTTTCATAAATTTATTCGAGCTCTTTGGGCGGGATAAAGGCTGCCAAACTAATTCTCATAATTGTGAGTAATAAATATATTTTTATCGCTTGAGCTTACGCATGAAATTTCGGAAATAAAGCATAAATTCCGACTTTTGTTGAGTTTCGGCAGCGCCGTAAATAATAACTGTTACTACTTCGCTTTATAACTCTATTATTACGCTTCGTCAGAATTTATTGAACGGTATTCAATATCATAGCGAATAATGCATTTGGTAATTTCTATTATCATTGTAATAGTAATGTAAATAAGTAATAAACTTCAAGTGTACAATAGCATTGTATAAATATACAAGCGATGATTATAATGAAGTCCGTCAGCGTAAAAGCATACTGATTATATGTTATAAAAGTATTGGGTTACGCGTTGAGGCGATGTTATAATTTTCTTCATAAAACAGAAAGGACGTTGTTACGTTGATCTTTTTTTTGAAAAATAATTAATTGTATGACATTGTTTCAAGGAAAATAAGAAGATTAAAACTTGTATTTAGACTGATATTAATTACGGCGATGAACACTGCTGCAAGCAAGAAAGATTAATAATCATTCTCAATTTATTTCACGATACGACCATCAAGCCGAAAGGAGTAATAAATATGAAAATATAATTAAATTACAGCGTCTTTTTTTTACAGCAAACAATCATGTCGCTTGCTAATAAATCATTATAGTTCAGTTAAAATACAATTTGATTTCGTTCGAGCAAAATACGTTTTTCGAAACTCGCTTACGTATTAATCAAATCGAGAAACAAAAGTCAATTTAATTCAATACCCTGAACTTCACAATAATACTCGGAACTTCACCGAGTTTAATTCTCCGCTGGAACTCGGAAGAATTTCATTTCCCTCGCTTACTTGGTTGCGAAACTCCCAACAATGAAATCTCCGCTGGAAAAATTGACACTTACCCGCGGGAAAAGCGCCGCCGCAGCGAGAACCGTCAAATAAAGCAGGTGCTTGAGAGCCACGTGGAATGTCTCGCGGTCCTTAAAAAAAATCTATCAAAAGGTTTTTGCGGCCACCGCGTTCCTCCGTTGTATTTCGCTTCCCGCCGCTTATCCGAGGCTCGTCGTCGAAGATAAATCCGGCATTAAAAAGGGCGCGGCGTTCGGTTTTATTCGTATGAACGCGCCGTTCGACGAGCCGTTTCGTAAATATCGCCGAGCGTTTTTCGAATTTACGAAGCGGCGCTGGAATATATTAAGTCTCGCGGAGGGGTCGTTAAGAAATGCACGAGTGTGTAATTGTGTTTAACGCGGACGGCGTAAAGTTCGGAGTCGCGGCGTGAACTCACTCGGGGCGGAATTAAGCGCAAAACGTGCGGCTGAAATTGCGCATGTGTGCCTTCGCGGACTTTTGTTAATTAAAATATGCTTTTGTTAATTAAAATATTTTAAAATCGGAGGGAAAGATGTGGAACGGCTAAATGTGGGGGATATTAACTTTTTAATTGCATTTTGCCTCTGATGTATTATAATTGTACAAGGCTTTTTAAATGCCCTTACAAATGAATGCGGAATATCTATTTAAGGGTAATAAATTTGGACCTAAAAGCAGTGACAGTTCAATAAAACAATAATATATTTAAATACCATACCAGATATGGATATAGATATATATATCGATGCAATTAGAGATGAACGTGAAGCCCAAAACTATAGACTGAAGGTACTAGATTAGTAATTATTAGGATAAGGATTATAAAGTTTTGAATGCTTAATACATATGGGCATATCCATTAAACCTTTAATTTTTTGTGACTTGGAGTTTTTTCTGTGATAATGCGTTTGCAAGCTTTTATCGACTGCGCTTTCCTTTAGAATATCTATAATTATACAAAACTCGTTGAAAAATATTTATCTCATTTATATGGGACAACCCTGCAGAAGAGTATAAAACGTAAAAAAATGCATTAATTCGACATTTTCGATTGCGACTTTGAAAAAAAATTTTTATTGACTTTTTGAGCATTCAAAATGCCCATTTGAAAAAATTACGGTAGTGTCTTATTATTAGTAACTATAATATTTCCAAATATCGAAGGTGTGCCACCCATAGTTTTTCCTCAAAAAAATAAAAAAATTGTGTCTCGATTTTATGAATCTTGTAAGATAAAAAATTAAATAAAATTTAAATTAAATTAAATTATTAAATTATTTTTAATTTTATTAATTATTATTAAATTAAATTAAATTTATAAATTAAAAATTTATAAATTTTTCGTATATTCGTGCTGAAAACTTTTTGAGCATTTTTGCCCATAAAAGGCGCCGAATCGAGGCTCTCGGGAAGAATTTCCCTGATATTCTTCTCTAGGACGGATTGCTATGTGCAGGTCTTGCCAAGTCGCGCTGAACGCTCGGAAACGAGGGAAGTGCGGCGATTCCTTCTTCCTGATGCCGGTAACCTCAAGTAGGAAGAACCTGGCAAAGGGAAGTTTCCTCAAAGCGGGGTATTTCTCTTGCGCGTATGTAATAGTACCAAATTAATTTAGGCTCAAAGAAATTAATATTAAAATGTAAAAATATAGTTATTATTTGATTTAATAAATTTAGTTTCGTTTTTTTTGTTAAACCTGTGGTTGTTCACAATTTATTTAAAACCTTTCGCAGCTTTACCAGTTCCAAAGCCTTTTAAAGTTAATTTCCAATCTCTACAAAATCCGATAGTGCTGAGTCGACGGAAACCATGGGAAAAAAATCTTCACCCGCCAAGCGGTTCCTGACGGAATCCGCGGCGTGATGGTCTTTCCATCCACACCAGATACTAATGGATAATAAAAATTGTCAATGATCTCTTATCCAAATGCTTTCAGATGTAATGGAAAAACATTTGTTTTAACATTTGTTGGTGTACTACGGTCGGCGCAAGTTCACTTGCGAGATATAGCCCGAAGGATGAGAAATGTAGCCAAATCGGCAGAATGTATGTTCCGTGGCGGTGATAGCGGGGAGATTAGGCAACGTCGTAGGAGCTGTTTGAAATATGAATAGAAAATGACGCCAAATAATTAGACTGAAGAAATCTCATAATTTTTAGGGGGTTTCTAAATTTAATTTAAAAACGTAATTAATAACAGTTTATATCTTTTATTTATTTATTCAATTGAGTGCAAACAAAAATCTTTATTTATGTCATATAATTTCCAAAGATAATTTAGTGTAAATTATAAGAAATCGTAATTTAGAAAAATTTTATTTAAAAAATATTATTAAATTTTTATAAAGCACGTCATTTGCCAGTCCATTAATAAAAGTATTTTTTACTATAAGTTTAGGATTAGTATTAAAAATATAATGTAAATATATTGAAAAAACTGTTATTTAAATTTTAATGTTTTAAATATTTATTCACAATTATAAACAAACATAGAAAGTAATAAATCTTTATTTATATTATTGTACTTTATTGTATTGAAGTGTAATTGTTATGCCCTCTTAATTTAATTTTAATTTTTAGACCAGATAACGTATGTGTACTTGTATTTCAAGCATGCAATATTATAAGCATAAGAAGTAGTCTCTGAGTGATCTTGATTGAAAAGAACCATCAAACAATAAAGAAAAGGATTTAGCTTGTTATTTTTTTTCATTGAAATAATTAAATAAATACACCGTTCAAGAATATTATACATTTTATCTTGTATTTGTATTCTTTATTAAAAAATTTAGAAATGAAAATAAAACAACATCTATTGTTTTATTAAAAAGATGTAAATAAAAATGAAATTAATTTCTTTTGTAATAAACATTAACTTTATTAACTATAGCAAAATCCAATTACGCTTCGAGAGTACTATTTCGTTTTTCAGGAATATAATTTCTCACTATAATTTAATTTTAATTCATTTAAATAATAATTATATCAGTTTTTAAAGCAAAAAGAGTTCTTTTTTTTTAATTTAATAATTTGATCTTAACTTAAGTTTACAAATTTAAATGCTATTATCCTATAAGAATCAAGGCTCCAGAGCTTCGATAACGTTGCCGAAGCTATCGCCTCACTATCGCCGCCACGAAACATACATTCTGCCGATTCGGCTACATTTCTCATCCCTGGATAGCCCGCTATACACGGAATGTGGGGCTATACTCGCATTAACATTAAATTGGACAAAAAGCATTTTAAAGAGCATAAAAATACAAAAAAAAAAATAATTACTTTAATTATTGTAGTACTTTTGTTTTTAACCAAAACGTCTTTTTATTAAAAAAAGCTTATTATAACTCTCAAATTACATTAACTGCTCTGAAAATTTTTTTGTTAATTTAGAATATAAATAGTTATAATCTATAAAAATTTCTAGCCATTTTGTCAACTAGTTTTTGAGTAAAAAACTGATAATTGAAAAAAATGCTTTTTCTACGTCCAATGATTACGTCAAAGTATGAATATTAAAACTTCACGTTTTAGAGTGCATCAAAAACTGTCGTAAGTGTCCTAATTAAGCAGTCATTTATCTTAGCCAACTCACCCCCTCCCAACCTTTCAAAAAGAAAAAACTAAAAAACTTGCCGGCAGGCATGACTAACGACAGCGGCATTCGCTCCAAAAGCAAGTTTCGCTCGATAGGCGGGCTAATCGCAGGAGCAGCGCTCGCGCCATTGACTATCAGACAGGCACTCACCTCGAGGGTCCCCCACTTGCCGTCCTCGACCCTGACGAGCTCGTAAGTGAATTGCATCTCTTCGGAGAACTTCTGTAGCAGGTCGATGCAGAAGCCATAGCAGCAGTGAAAGGTGCTGCTGTTGCTGTTGCGCTGCTGCTGTTGCTGCTGCTGCTGCGGCTGTTGCTGCTGCTGCTGCTGCAGTTGCGAGCTGCCCGCCTGCGGATCCACCGGCGACCTGCGACCGTCACGTCCTCCCCGTTACGGGACTTTGCTTCCGAGCTTTAAAGCTTTGAGGCGCGCGCCGTGGATTTCGAGACCGACTGAGTGCCTTTTTGCCGAGGCATTGGAAAGGAAATGCCAGCTGGAGATGGAGTTTGCTCGAGTTTGCTGGATGAGGGTTAGGGGATTTTGCGGGGTAAGGAAACGGGCGCTTCTGGTTTCTAACAAATAAAGCTTTTCCGAGCGATGGTCTAGACGTTTAATGCATTTTCGAAACAAAAATCGGAGCTATTTTCATTTACGATACTATATAAGATGCTTTAATTTCAATTAAAAATCTTATTCCGCACTTTGTAAGACTTATAAAACTGTCACTTGCAGAAAGCAGTTTCTTTATACTTGACTGTATACTAAAACGTTAAAATTGTGGTCCTTTAACGGCGCGGGCTTTAATATAATTTAATATAATAAGCTTTAATATGATATACTTGACTGTATACTAAAACGTTAAAATTGTGCTCCTTTAATGGCGCAGGCTTTAATATAATAATTAACCAAAAACAGATAATGCTTTCGCTTTAGTAAGCTTCGAAATTACATTATTTAATCGCAAAACTGATAATGAACTATCGGTCAAACCCCAAAACCCCCCAAAACCGTCGCTAATTCGTAAAACTTTCCAAAATTCTAAATCCCCCGCAAAAATTTCCCCCCTTCAAACGGCCGAATCCGCCTAAATCTCCCCCGTCACGCTCGACTCATAAAAATTCCTTACTCCGGGCTGTCGGGATCCTTGGCGACGCGGCAGAGGACGCCCCGCTCCATGAGGCACTTGCCGGTGACGGGATCCGGCGGCGCCAAGTTGATGTACGGCGGCTCCTCGAGGAAGCTGATCTTGACGTGAAACTTCTCGGGCATGCCGCGCGGCGGCGTGTGAGTGTTGCCCGGCCAGACGATGTCCTTGATGTCCAGGCCGTCCCGCTCCCAGGACTTCCACGTGCCGATCTGAATTGGAAGAGCAAAAGAGGAGTCGGACTCGAGGGATGAACCCGAGAGAGAGCTCGGAGCCCCTCCCGTGGGGGCTGTTTTTTCGATTGGAGCCGATTGGCTTGTTAGGAGTTTATGGGTAGGAGTGTTTACGTGCTGCGATATCCGATCGTTTCGGCTGTTATGGGGATTTAAATCGGCTGGATTTGGGAGGAACATTGCTGCGGCAGCTCGGAGAATCGACGATGTTTGCGGTTGAAAAAAGGTTTGTTAAACGAGAATTCGGGTGGCTTCGGAAGAGAAACACGATATTTTTAGTTTAACTTTTACCGCGAGCTTCAATTGTCATTTACGCCGAAAGTTATTGCAGATCCTGTAGTTTTCCACCCAGAAAGCTCGTAAAGCAAAAAACGTTTTCCTTAAGGAGGTTCTAGCCTTTCATGCGGGAGGGGGGTCCCCTCTCTTCCCGCGAGCGGCGCCCCGTTCACCGCGCGC
>JAWWEO010000021.1:24548071-24561413 GCA_035582975.1 Ormyrus labotus
TTATGATATTTTGAAGTTATATTTATCGATTTTACGGTAATTTCTGCATCTTCATAAAAGGCTAGAACCTCCTTAAACGAGAAAGGCGACAATAAATTTTTTAGCCCGGGCATAGCTCCGTGGCAAATTTGCATAACGTATTCGCGACAAGGGGCGAAATCTACAGGCTCGCCGACAAAAAAAAAAGAGAGAGCGCGTGTCTCCTCGTCAAAACTTCCGCGATCACCCGAGGGATTACGGATATCCGCATGCATATGCATAACGCGGCGATTGCACGGGGCAGACGCACAAGTCGCGGCTCGAAACACGAAATAAAAAGCTCTCTGCCCGCACTTATCGAAAGCTCGAGCGGAGCTACTAATCGGATGCAGCTCGTTGACTCGCTCGTTGTAAACGTGATAAAAAGGGGGACGGATTAGCTCTTGAAGGGTGGAGACGGTGGAAAAGTCGATTACCTCCTCCCAGACTAATTGCATGCTTGCGCCCGGCCGTAAATTCATGATCTTCAGCTCGGCGGACTTTAAGACGCCGTCCTGCGTGAACTCGACCGGCGGCTTCCCGGACTCCATTTCCACCGACACGTTCTTCAGGTACCTGGACAACAGAGTTGGAAGGCGACGTTTTTACGGGTTGGGTTTTATTATTTTATGCTAATTATGAGTTATTGTGTAAAGGAAATTAGTATTTGTTTATTTATATTAATGAAGAATGAATTTAAATTTAAATTAATTAATTAATTGATTTTATTTTATTTAAATTTAAATAATAAACTTATTAATTTTGAAAATAAAATCTGAATTCTCCAATATTTCAATTTGTTGAAAGTTAAATTAAATCAGTATTTAAAAAGCAATGTACAATTATTGAGCTGTAACAATTAAAATGTTTGTCCACTTGACGATTTTGAAAGCTGAACTTTGTCTTACACACGACTTATTCATTTGTCTTATCCAGGATTTGGCCGACAGCCAAAGTCATATATATATTCGAAAGGACTGATTTTCGTGCTCGCAACTTTTAAAATCCCCGGCGATCAAAATGAAATTTCAAAGTTTTAATGCCTCTTTCATTTCATGTCGGAATGAAGAATGCAGGAAAAAAAGTTAGAAAATTAAGTAAGCAGAAAAACATTTTCACCCGAAAATCCTTTAATCTTTTGGTGTACGGTTTTCGTTAAAAGGTCAAGCACGCTTTAGCAGTGATAAGAAAGCAAACTTTGCCCTCTCCTTCAATTTTAAATCTTTCCAACTCTGCTCGCTGACCCGAAAACTCCTATTTTTCGATTCAGCAGATGCTGAACAACAGTCAATTAAGATTAAATGTGAAATGCGACGACATAATGAAGTTCAAGTCTCGAAATATCGCAATTCAATTTCAATCGAGCTTCCGAGCTCTTATATACTATCGTTTTTCTCAACTTCGCTGCAAATCTTCTAGAGCATTAAGAAAAACTCTTGTCAAATTGCGTTAATTACAGCGAGTTTGTATCTCCAATTAGCCTAGATATGATTCCGTGAAAAGTTGAATCCACTTTGAATGGATGTGAGAGAGAGAGAGAGAGAGTGGAAAAGTTAAAAATTCGGTTTCAGCAGTTAATGTTTGAATACTTTCCGCCGAGCTTCAACTTCGAACTACGCGAATTAAAAATTATAGCAATGCGAAAAAGAGCGAAGCTGCGAGGGTATAAATAATTTTATAGCGCTAAACGGCCCCCCCCCCTGGAAATTTTCTAATTTTACTCGCGATAAAATTGAAAGTTACGAATTATATCGTGCACGTTGTACATTATTATTTTGTAAGAAATTAGGTTCTCGTGCTTTACGCGCCACCTGTTTCATTTTTATACTTAATAAACCAAATTACTTTGTACGCTTATTAAAGATATATTGTAAATATAAATGACTAATTGTCGACTTGATCAACAAAATTATCACATCTTTTTCGAACGTTTTCAGTTTTTTATAACAAAGCGCCTGTCACCCACATTCAGCACAGATTCAATTAAATCTAAAAATAACAAGAGCCTGCGTCAACAACGAATAAAATCTAGAGAAAAAAAAAACAATGTATTCCCCGCCAGAGATCATCGGAAATAAAAGCGAAGCAGTCGAACGAGGCATAAAAAGTATCACTCGTCAACCGCACGGCGGCG
Organism: Ormyrus labotus; assembly: GCA_035582975.1. Classification (NCBI taxonomy): domain Eukaryota; kingdom Metazoa; phylum Arthropoda; class Insecta; order Hymenoptera; family Ormyridae; genus Ormyrus; species Ormyrus labotus. The sequence goes on from JAWWEO010000021.1 coordinate 24,550,224, forward strand.
GCATTCCCACGTCCTCCGTCGCAAAGCTTGAAAGTACATCCTAAAAAGCTCGTGCCACATCTCAGAAAGTATATATATCGCTCGATGCTCCCGGGGCGATATAAACTCCGCGGCTCCATAAAGCCGAAGGGGAGCCGGGGCAGTTTATCCCGCCGCGACATCTATATAAGTAGCGAGAGAGAGAGAGAGAGAGAGAGAGAGAGCTCACTTGAAAAAATGCTCGCCGGTGCTCCAGCGCGACTCGGCGGCGAGGTCGTCGCAGCTGAGCTCGCTGTTGAGGCTGTAGCCGTAGTACCTCGGGTCGTTGATGAAGTCCTCGACGCCGTACGCGTAGACCTTAATCGCCGTGGCTATCTCGTTCACGATGCTCGACGGCCCGGTGTCGAAGTGGACCCCTGTGCGATTTATTTATTTAGTTTTTTTTTTTTTGCGACTCTCGCGGCTGATATTCTCTGTGTTTTGGTTTCCGCTTGGGAATGTAAATAAGCCGCTCGGCTCGTAAGCGGCCGGGTCTGCTTTTTGCCCGGGCTGTTAAATGTTTCGTGCGTTAGGTTAACCGGGGGGATTACACACCAGCGTTCGCGAGCACGATTTAACCTAAGTTTAGCTGGAATTTGCGAAATGGTATATATATGTAAACAATCGACAATTAATTCGTTCCAGTTTATTTCTGGGGTAATTGGCGTATTTGTTTTAAATTTCGGAAGACGCGTGCATTCGACGGTGCCGCTGCAGCGCGAGGCGCGTTTTAATAATTCAGCCGCGTCAATATTTGAGAGAACTTGCGTCGGAAAACCACGGTAATGACTTAAACAATGAGAGAGATTAACGAGCAAATTTTACGATGGATTTTTGAGGTGCGGTAATTAAAAATATGTTTTATATACTTTACCGTAAAATTGAAAGAATTAACGTTTACGTTACGATCGGGCTTTATTCGAAAATCAAAAAGTAAATATTAAACGATCGAATATTAAGAAAATGCAGGTAAAAACCCAACGAGGCAGGAATTCGATAATGGATCCGACGATTTAAGCGACAATGAAAAATAGTAAAACTTATCGTCCATCTAAAATATTAAAGAGCGCGAAGAGAGAAAGAGACTCGAACCGAACTAATTATCGACTGCCATTAACCCAGAAAATTCTAAAGCCTTTTTAAAACTAATCCAATCTCCGGCGCAATTTACGGCGAACTGTCTGTGTGCCAGGGGGACGAACAAAAAACTTTTTTTCAACGCCCCTACGATACATAAATACGCGATCTCTCTCACCTATCATCCCGACCGGGAATCGATGGCTGGCCTGCACCTTCTCGATGACGCTCTGCGTGACGACCCAGACGTAGTTCTCACCGGTGATCTTGAGCTCCTGGGCGGCCCTGAGTATCTCGTTCGCCTCCTCCCTCGTCGAGTAGAGCAGTATGACCCTGGTGTCGCTGTTGATCAGGTCCATGAGGTCCTGCGGCTCGGTCCAGAGTATCGCGTTCAGCAGGGTGAACTTGAACCTCTCCTGGGTCTCGGAGATGCGCTCCCTCACCGCCTGGACGAAGTCGTCGTGGCCGGCGATGTGCGAGGTGACGACGCTGAACTGGTGCCACTTGTAGCGCTCGAGGATGCTGAGCATCGCCGCGGTCTGGTGCTCGATCGACGGGGCCAGCTGGAGGTGAAGGCTGCTCTGGGACGTTCGCTGCGCGTCAGTCGGACGCGACGATCGATCGGAGTTTTAGTCAATTGATATATATGTACTTGCTTTGTTAGCTTTCATGGTTATACGGGTTTATGAGTTTTCGCACACAGCTACGACGTTACGTGCAAGTTTGCGAGGGTTTTGGAGTGGCGGTGGAGTTTTTCTTCTTCTTTCTTTTTTTTTTTTTTTTATTGATTTGTGAGTGAGGTGAGCGTGAGAGTCTTGTCTTTTTGTGTCGATGAGTCGGAGAGAAGAATGAGTTTCGTTTGGTGTATTGACATTTAGTGTAAGACTAATTGATTAACGTTTAAGAAGCTTTTTATTTAATCGTTTTTTTTTTTTTTTTTTATTAAAGAGAGTTTAGAGAACTAATGAAGTATTAAAACATGCAAAATAGGAAACAGCCAGTTTAAGAGAATTGGAGGATAAATTAAAGGCTACGAAGGAAAATATATTTATTTATATATTTTAAAAGGTGAATTTTTAAATGAAAGTCAGCATTTCTAAATTACTTTAATCTCTTAAAAAATTAATTAAAAGTTTGTCTTCGTTAAGCAAAAATCAAGTTAAACAAAAAAAAAAAAAATTAATCAAAATTTTACTTTAGAATCGATGAATTTATAATGAAATTTCATGATACTCCAGAAGTTGAAAGATACGTAAATGAACAATACGAAATAAAGTGATTATGATCGTCAATTTGAACAATTTGAAAAACGTTACCTGCCACAGCAAATTAGGTAACAATCCACAAGAATGCAGACTTCCTTCGTGTTATTAAAGATATTAAATAACGAGAGTATACACAGTAATATATATGAACATTAATTAACATATCCACACCCTTTAAGTGCATATTTATATACATAAGTGCATAATAACCACAAAATTAAAGCTAGTACATTATAATCCAATAAAGCGGCTTATACGAGTATCCTCGATAATGCCGTCCCGGCGGAGGATGGCTCTTTTAAAAGCTCGTCGCCGCCGCTGCCCCCCTCCACCGGGAGCAGCACGCATCGATATACATATATATATATATATATATTAAAACGATATCCAGAGTCTAAACAGCCTGGTATGGAGACTTACTCGCTCGAGGCCGGAATTATCGGCGTTCCAAGCGATGACGGGGATGCCCAAGTAGCCGGCCAGCTGCAGGAAGTACTGGGCGCTCGCCGTGCTCCTGCCGTACTTCTCGTAATTCATCAGGTAGAGGATCGCCGACACGTTCAGCGAGAGGAACTCCTTGCACAGCGAGTCCAGGATGTCTGGCGGGGAGAAGAGAAAACAAGGAAGACCGCCGCCGCTGTTTTATCTTCGTTATTTTAGACGTCTCCGCGGCTGTTTTACGAAATTGCGGGAGAGCTCGTTTCCGCGGCCCGAAACGGCGCGCTGTAAAAACTTTCTTCCCCCCCTCTCCCGTCGGAGCTTTACGAGCGAAATCTTTCTCGCGCTTCGGCTCAGCCGCTGTAGATCTCAATTTGAGCGCGTTTTACGAAGGCCCCCCCCCCTGCTTGTCGAAATTGAAAAGACGCGCGAATCGCAAAGGTATATAGGGGGATGAAAGCGACGCGCGAATTTTAGCCGCCGGACGCGCCGAGGTATTTACGTTGGGGTAGGGGGGAAAGTTTTCGGAAGAATTGACTTCCGGAGGGCGGGAACGAAGTTTCTAAAGAGATCCGGGATTCGAGGGAAAAGAGTATTGTTAAAAGCCGGCGATATTTCACCCTGATGGGGCCGAGGCGTTTCTTTTAGAGCTTGTAAGTTAATACTCGAAAAAGAGAGGAAAAATGATGACAAAGTACCCGAAAAAAAAAAGCGTGAAAACTTTTTAGAGCTCGGTATTATTGGGCAGCGCGGATCAGGATTTAAATATGCAAATTTTTTACTTCGCTCTTTCGAGATCCGACTCGGGAATGTCCCTTCGAAATAAGGACCCTCGCGCGTTCTTCCTCCGCGACTACGACTATAAACTACATCCGCGTAATTAAAAACGATTCGCGCAGCGCGATAAGCTTTGAGAAAAAGGGCGTACTCACTCATGGGACTGGGAGTGAGCTCCTGCATGGCGACCTTCACGTAGATGTCGTAGTACTGGAAGAGCCCGAGATTGGGCCGCTTCGTGCTCCTCTGCAGCGCGGTGACGACGCTCTTGACCGCCTTCGTGTACTCCCGGTAGCCGAAGGCCTTGAACGGCACCGCCAGTCCCACCTGCAAAGTTTCGAGGCCGCGACTTGTCAGCTGTCTCGAGTTAAGATTCTCCGTCGACTTTGAGGGAGGAGGCTTGAAAGCCTGCCGGCATTGGCAGCCAAAGGGTGATATTGCTGCTGTACCGAAATGTCGAGGAAACTTTTATTTGGTTCGGGTCTCTTGTCGAGTTGATGGAGATGGAGGCGGGGGGAGGGCTTTGTTGGTGCTGAATCGTTTGGATGGAAAGTATATATATGCGCTTTATGGACATTTGGATTTATCGGTATTTTACATTATTTATAGAAAATGATTTAAATCATTAGTCCTGGTGAAAGTAAAACAGCTCCACTTCGTAATTGTCTTCAAAGGGTGTAGGGGAAATTTAATATAAAAATTGCAAAGTGGACAAAGCAGCGTCATTTTTATCTTCGGTTTTAAAATCGCGTAACGGAAAATGCGAAAATTACCGTTCATTAAAAAAGTATTTATTTAAAGCCCTCGTAATTATTATACGTATTTATATTTTTAAACCCACAATTTGTATTTTATATTAGTCATTTATTATACATTCGTATAGAATAAACGCAAGAATTACAAATTTTACCTCTGCGGAGATCATAAATTAACGTTTCAAGCAGCCGCAAAAGTCGAAAACGAAACGGATCGCATTACGTTCACCCCCCCCCCCCCCCCCCGATTCTCACAGCTCGAATTTCCAAAGGTCTCTGGCAAATATTTAATCAGCAGCATCCCTCGGGCACTTATCACAGCCGTCGACAAGCTAATCGCGAACGCAAGGACGAAATCAGCTCGGGGTGGCCGCGGTCGAGTATACAACTCAATCGAGGCGCGCGCCTTTTTTTTTTCTTTCTCTTTTCCGCGTTTACCGCCAAGGTTTCGTATCATTTATTCACGCGATCGATGAGAGCTCGAAGGCAGCGACCGCAAGCTTCGCGAAAAGGCTCGGACAACAAAGGGACGCTAATGGAAGTTCGGAATGCGGTGAGGAGAGCGAGGGAGGGGGGGAGGGGGGGGGAGGGAAGTCGAGCTTGCAGTCCTGCGGTTTCCAGACGCTGCAGCTGGAAAGTCGAAATCCCCTTAGCCAGCAACTCTTCGCCGCTGGCTTTTGTTTATTTTTCAGCGGCCGATTCGAGGCTTGATTGGCACTGCGAGTGACAGACTATTTCGGGGATCCCGAAGCGCGAGAAGTTCTTATATATATATATACATATACATATTGGCCAGAATGCCGAGGAGTCCCGTATTGGTTTTGTATTGGCTCGGTTTTTGCTGTTTTCTCTCGCCGCCTGCTGCGGACGCTTCTTTTGTAAGGACGAGGCGACGTTTAATTTCTGCTGGTTGGGCTTTGTTTTTTGATGCATTATTCAGCTGTTGTTGAGAAAAAGGCTTTTCGAGATGTAACTAGCAAAACATATTGCGAATTCCTTCTCTCGGATATTGTTTTTATACTGTATTTTAATTAGTTTGGCAAAAATTCCATTTCGAGACTTTATTGCTTGCTCGAAAAGTATTCTTAAAGTATTTCGGTAACTCGGAAACTGGGAATTTTTATCTTCGAAGCTCTTATATGAATTCTTTGGGAAAAGAGGAAATTAAACGTTTTCGGCAATTTATTTGCGCTCTGAAAACTCAGTTTTCAAAATGTATTCAAATTAGAACCGAAACAAAAGACAACGTTTATTCGGCGTTTAAATCTGATAATTACATTGCTCTCAAAACACGATGTTTGCGATATTTAGTAAAGAGCTAAAAACTTTTAAGCAACTGTTCAACTATTATTAAACGGTCAGTTTCGGAATACCTCGCAGGAATTTCCTTCCCGAATACGTATATAAGCAAATATGTGAATATGAAAATTCATCAGTTCATATTTTAAACCGTCGGCTCGACACGTACGCGAAAGCGAATATTGGAAGAGGTTCCACGAGGCTTCAAAAAACCGATTCTAAACTCCGTCACTTTGACAAAAGTTAGAAAAATTGTTAAATAAACTGCAGACTAAGCCCATATAAGCCCGACAGTAACACGAGTCTACCGATAAAACTAAGAAAAGCCTTCGCCTCGAAAATTCACGCCCAGTGGACGTGTACGCCTTTACTTCGGAAGGCCTTTTGTTATACTTTCTGAAAAATTGATAAACTACTTTTTAATTCAATGCGATGAAGCGAAGCCTATATAAGAAACTTTTCGTTTCGGCGGGCTCGAAGTTTTAACATATTTTATAAAACATTTTCGAACTTTTCGAAGGACACTTCTCTCGCGGAACTTAAAGTGGCTCCCATAAACGTTCTTATATAATCGTTCTTGATAGATGCATCGGGAGAAACGCGAGGGAGCGGCACATGAATGTTAAGAGCAAACGCAGCCTTCGGAAATTTTCCTCCACGGTGAACACCGGTTGAGCTTTCGAGAGAAATTTTTATCGAACGACGAAAACAGAATTGGATTTATCTCGAGATAAGTTGACAATCTTGAAGCTGATGGATTTAGTATAAAGCGGATTTATCAAGACGCCGACGTACAAATTGTGCTAAAGGCTCTCGAAAAGTCGAGTGATCAATCATCTATTGTAGTTACTGTACGGAGTACAGAGTTTTCAACTGCCGCGGGACGATAAAATATTTATTCGAAATAAACGTCCATCTATGATTTATATTTTAAGGATTCTGTATAAAGACTATTTGACAAGTTGAAGGAACGTACGTCACTTTGCGACCTCGACTATATTCGCTTAAAATTTCTCGCTGCGCGCGGAATTTTTCCGCAAAAATTTTCTGCAGCGTTAAAGCTCGAAAAGCAGATACAAAAGAAGCGAACAAACACACATTTTCGATCTTAACCACTTCGATAAGCTCGGAGATAAATCCACTTTTCTTTTCGAAACGAGAGGGGAACAATAAGTAAAATAATCGAATTTTCGCTTATTACGCCTTCAGCGACGCGCGGTATCGTATTTTTATAACTATCAAACAGCAAGTAAATACTTCCGGAGGTGCGGGAATAACCGAGGAGGCAAATTTTCGAGGCTTTCGAGTCGAGTGCTCTTGTTACTCCGCTACTTTAGCTCTTGGCGCTTACGAGCTTTTGGCGGGGATTCCCGACCATTAATGCTATTAACATTTTTCCGATAATTAGCTTCGTCTTCGCGTTAAAGCCTGATATTCCGTTTAATATTTATGGATGATCGCCCTTTTTTTTCACGCAAATTAAATTTTCGTTCAGTTCCGCCTATTAATAATGCATATATAAATAGAAGCGCGAATGCAAATTTTAAATTGTCAAAAAAAAATTGCATTTCCTCTGCTTAACCGTTATTTAAATAATGCACTTTTACTGCAAAATGCAAAGCACACCAGAAAGAATTAAAAAATGCTCGTGCAACACGAGGGAGGCAAAATTATTAAAAAAAGACCGCGCATGCACGCGTTCCACCGTGCAAACTATTACGCCGCTGTGTACATAACGTCGCATTGCTTCGCACCTGCGATGCCTCAAGCGGCGAGCTTTTAGAAAATTGAAAAACCTCCTCTCCCAAAATTCCCCAATTTTTTATTCAGGCTAAAACTCATTGCTTACGTTATATAAAACAAAAATGTAACGGATCAATTCATTAAGAGGTTGGGCACTCGGAGCAGCGAGAAACTTTCGAAAAGAAGCAGGCTTATCCTCGGGAAAGCTCCCTGGAAAAGCGTACGTCGGACACGGGCGATCTAAGCGTAATCCCTTCCTCCCTCGAGAGTCTCTCTCGTCAGAAAACGAGGATATCCGCCATGACAAAGGGGGGGGGGGGAGGGAGACAATACGTCCTCCGAAAAAGAAAGCTCCGTCATTTAATCCGCGGACGACAATGAGGGCTCGTGCGAGAGAGACGCGACAATTCCTCGACGCGGCGCAGAGACTACACACGTATATTATACCTATAGCCACCGCGGAGAGCTTTAGGGGCGCACCTGGCGCGAATCAGCGGCCGCGTAAATTCCCCTTTGTTCGAGCCGGGATATAATTATGAAGGCGCGCACTCGACTCAATTGAGTTTCCAGCGGAGCAGCCCGCCTTTGTGCGCGCCGTGTTAGTGCGCCGGGAAACTTGCAAAAATTATATATATACACTCTCGGCTCTCGTTTTTCCACCTGCGACAGGACGCGGGCGAACTATTGCGCAATTGCGTTAGGAGAGCCGAGAGAGAGCGTTTAGCCCTTCGCCGCGGAGGCCAATTTCGGCTCTTCGGCCGAGAGGCTTTTCCTCTCCTTTTCCTCTAGCTTTTGTATGTTTTTACTTTTAATATACCGTAGCTCGTTTTCAAGGAGTCGGGGTTTACGTTGGATTGGAGCTGAAAGAGGGAGGGAGTGCTCTTGACGGGTATTGGGGTGTTGATTTATTGCTGCTTGATGGATAGTACAGTCGGATCCATTTGGCTGAAATACGTTAGCGTTAAAGGGGTCCACTTTGCTGCTGATGCGGTTGATTTAATGCATTGTTTTTCTACTCCGACAAGAAGCTACTTTGCTGTTAGCGCATTGTAACGCGAGCGCACGCCGCATAATTCGAATATCGTCCGCCGCGTTACTTAGTTTACCGATCAGCCGCTAGGCGGCTACCTGTCATACCGGCTATCTCGCAGCTGAACTGTCATCGGTAAAAGCGCCGACCGTTCAATATCCGTAGTATGCCCCGATAAGCTGACTACTGTGATAACAATTATTTTGTATTAAGTTTAACAGTTGCATATAAAGCTACGTTTTCCACCGAATTCCGTTGCATTTTATCACTGTTTACCGACTGATTTACAGACGCGAGATGCGCAGTTTTATCGTTGATTTACATTTAAAGCCAGCGATAATATTTAAACGCTCAAGAATAATTGCACTCCCAATAAATTACCAGACTGTAATCAAAAGATAATAACAATAAAATAAACCGTAATCACGGCCCCCGTGTACGGATAACCATCAGGGCAGGCAAGTTTATAATCCCGTTAATAAAATAATTACGAGACGCGCCTTGCGTTAATTGCGGTCTGCGGCCAACAACGCCAATTTGATAAATAATACACGCAGGCGAGTTTCGCGAATAAATCCCTCCCCCGCGGCTCCGCAAACTCCCCCGACGCGTCGACTAATAACGAAAAGCGTTTATTAAACCCAAATCACTCGAGGACCGATTTACCCGGTCTCAATCAAAGTTTTACTAGCCGAAACGATCATTAAAAGTTATATCGGGCCGTATCAACGGCGGGCGTTTCCCCTCTCGGAAGGTGCGCGCGGCGCCACGTTCCGGCGTAATTGAAAATTCGCCCGCGAGAGAGCAGCGGCCCGAAATTGATAGCCTCGACGAGAGAGAGAGAACGTATCTCGCGCGACCCTCGCGCGTGCGGTGACAAACGCGTAAATTTCAACGCGCGACACGCGAAACCCGCACTACGGGCCCGGCGGCAGCTCCTCACTTTGTCGCCTCGCTTTTAATATCCAAGAGCTCTCTCGGCGAGCGCGGCTTAAAAAAGCTCGGCTTACGCCGAGTCCTCCGGAGAGAGAGAGCCGCGCGACCCGCTTTATATAAAGCGCGCCGTAAAGGGAGCGACAATCCGGCCCCGGGAATAAACGTTTTAAGACGCGAGAGAGAGAGAGAGAGAGAGAGAGAGCGACAATCCCCGCGTGCAAATCCGATAAGAGGTCTCTCTCTCTGTGTCTTATCGCGAGAGCGCGAACAGCCAAACGGCGGATTATCACACCGGGAGATTTTGCGCCTGAGTCTGCATGCTAATTGGTTCGGTTTTTGAGGGGAGGGATCTGCGGTTGAATTCGCGCGCCGAGGAGACGAGAGGAGACGAGCCGACGGCTTTTGCCACCCGCCGACGTCGTTTATTCATGAATATTGGTGTGTAAAGGGGATTTTCTGGCAATTGGCTGACTTAGTTTCTAAGAAAGAGCGACGCTTCTCGCTCTGAATGATTACGCGAGGTGGAGAATCCTCCGAGATTGAGTAATCGATAATCCCCCTCCTGATGGTTACCTCCTTTTATCTCGAAAATTATACTTTATTCGTTGGTAAAATAATCTCTTTTGAATTTAAAATTTTACTTGTAATTTTATACCGCAGGATAACATGTTTAAGGCGTGTAAAAATATTTCGTCCTCCCTCGGAATGTTGTCCCAATAAACCGAAAAAAAAAAATGTTAATATACTTGCCGTAAAAGCGCAGCGCGAAAAGTACTTGAAGAGAAAATATCATGAAAAGTTTTTACATTAATACGACACTGTATAAGAGCTGAATTTAAACTTGTTTATCACTTTTCTGTGTATACAATAAAAAGTAATAAGTTCCCTCTTGATATTACTTGGCGTTTTACGGCGTGTTTTCTAAGTGGAGGGTAACGGCGAACTCTCGTTGGCGCAACAACTACATCATCGTTTTATTAAAAATTTTTTCTCGTCCCATGATTTATTGCTCTCGAAATAGCTAATAAACGCTCTGCTCTCCGGTTACTTTAATACTGCCGAGAGATGCTCTCCTCCGGGAAGCCGTGCAAATACACCTGCATAAAGTTGAACCAAGTTGCCTAACCGCGCTTCCGACACTGTAAATATGGCCGGAGAACAGAAGACGTGACTATTAAAGTACTCGAGCGCCGAGTGAGTCTTGCAACTTTTAATTTTTACCTTTCGAGTGGAATTACCTTACTCGTCGCCGCGGTGGAGTCGTCTGTTATTACGGCTGCGGGGAAGTATTTTTGATCCAAGAACATATATTTTGTTTAATGAGAATTGGAAGGAAAAGTGTGACAATGTGCCTTGGGAGGACTTTTATGCTTTTCGGTAAACTTGAATAAACTCTTGTACGTTGATGATACTTCTACGTAGAATTTCATAAAAATATTTGGAAGAAGAAAAAATTTAACGTAAAGACCATTTAATACCCCTCTGTGATGAAAACGTGCTTTACTTCCTCGCACTTTTTTCACTCGGATATCATAAAAAATAATGAAAAATTTTTTCATTCCATATTTAAGTTTTTGGCTCCGACTTTGAAGTTATGAAATAAATGAAAAATTGTACAAGTACAAATGCAACCAGCAAAAGTCAACGATATCAAAAGGAGTTTTGAAAAAACATTATCATTGCACGCTCATGTACTTTTGCCTACAAAATAATTTTCTAAACAGGTGAGTATCACTTGTTTGGGTCACGGATTTTATTCAAACTTTAGGATATGTTTTCTAATGTTAAAATATGAAAGAAGCCGCGTCCGTTCGATCTAACGCTCGATTTTTTAAAAGTTATGAGCTCTTTT
>JAWWEO010000021.1:24561513-24586363 GCA_035582975.1 Ormyrus labotus
TAAAATTAATTTCAAACAAATTTGTGTAGTCGCCTTTTTTTCTGTCGCGCCATTACTACTTCGAGTAGTAACAGACATAAATATAAAAAATACGGCAAAAGGGGAATTCGGTATTAATTTAATATGAGGAATTACAAATATTGTAAAAAGCGCGCAAAAGAAGATACTAAGTTACCTTTGTAAAGTGAGAGGAATCTTCCTCGAAATCGATTGCTTCATTTCAAGTAATCGTGTGTTCAACCGTTCTATTCAATAGTTTTTATGAAGAAACTATCGGTTTATGAATGTAAGCTTTTCCACGCTGAAACCGCAACTTTCTGAATAGGAAATTTCGAGATAAGGTTTTTATTCCTCCTCTCCCGTTGTACTTTAAAACGTAATGACGCGATTAAAAGAATAAAAAGTGTTGCTTGTATTGTGCAGTTTTTTTTTTTTTTTTTTTAGATTAATAGAAGCGCGGAAAAATAATGAATACCAAGGTATCTTTTGATGACAGAGATATGATACATTCGGGTAAATAATGAAGTGGCTCTTAATTAAAATCTACATAAAATACAAAACGATACGAGAGTTTTTTTTCAATCATTACAACTCGCAAATTCGAATGAAACGCAGCCGCGCGCGGAATCGCGGCAACGTTACGTCCTCGATTAGCCGCTCGCTTTTTTCACCCGCGAGCAAATGATATAATTTTTCGCGGTGCAATTCGCGAGCGCCGTAAAAACAGAAGCCGTTAATGTATGTCGTTCGGTATAGTTTTAGGATTTCAGAGCGCTCGTATTCATATATGCTCTCCGCGCGGAACGACGGCTATTTTCGGGGGCTAAATACATAATAAAACAGCGATGGGTAATTAATGGTCGGTCACGTATGCGCCGTTGAATGCTCAAGAGAGAGCGTGAGAGAGGGGCGGCCGCGCATAAAATTGCCGTCATCAATCAAAGCTCGCGACCGCGGCAAAAACGTCGCTCGAAAATGCGAATATGCGCGCCTTTTTTTTTCCCCGAGAAATAAACAGCCGACGGTGTTCGGGGATAAACGCATTTTATATATACGCGCGGATATTATTTCGAGGGGAAAGCAAAGATTTTTTGGGCGGAATTCGGATATATATTTTAAAACTTTGCGTCGGCTTTAATTAAATTTCCGCCGATATACATTCCGTATCGCGCGGCTCGACGAAATGAGCTGGAAGCTCTCTCTCTCTCTCTCTCTCTCTCTCTCCTCGTCTCCAAAGGGCTTCGATAAAAATGACGAATAATTTTCAGCGACAGCTCTATTACAATACATCCGACGCTCATAATAACGACAACGAAACTTTGAAACCGAAAGCTACTCCCCGCAACTCCGAAACTAACATAAATCACCGAGCCAATTAACAGTTGCAGCTCCTGTAAACCGGAGAGAGCACTGCAGAACGCGGCTCTCTTTGTTCGACGATATATACATTTATGATTTCCGGGGGCAAAAAAAATATGGCAATTATAGGACGGATATGCGCGCGGGAACAGCTGTTTTTTTTGCCCCGGCGAATATATCTACCACGGAGAACCGGCCCGAGAGCCCGGATTAAATAACTAATTGAATTTGCTTTACGGTCTCGGGGCGCAAACGAGCTAGAACGCCAAGTGGTGCGCGGGGACAAAAAAAAAAAAAAAGAAGGAAAGATTCGACGATATTGATTATGACACGGAGCCCCGCGAACATTTCGGTCGCGCGAAAATGGAATATATATATTTTACGATTGGAATCTCGCGTTTGGAGAGTAACTCGCGCTGCTCGCTGTAGTTATATATTCCCGCGCGACAGTCGGAGAGAGCTCTGATGAACTTTCCAAGTTTGTGTATATATATATATGTATACGTGCACGCGAAATTGTAGGTTCGATTGACGTTTCCCGCGTCGCGTTTCGTTCCGAATTTTCACTCTGTTACGTGCCGTTGATTAGTGTCATTTTATGCACGATGAGTGATTAAATTATGTCGCGTTTCTTTCGGAATTAATAACCGAGTTATGACGAGAGAGCCTTGATTAAATTGCGAACGTTCGCAGCGCGGTCTGGTATACGATATTTGTTTATTGAAAGTTTCGCGAAGCTGAATTGCTCTTGATTACATTCAGAATCGAGTTTTAAACCTGCATATATTGTTGAATCGCGAATGAAGAAGAAAAAAACTGTTTGACGGTAAACAAACAAAAAATGCAATAAAATACACGTCTCGAAAATAAAAGAGAAAATTTCGAAGACAAGTTTAAATCGCAAAGACAATACTTCTCCTTCGGCAATATAAACCACGTAATCGTAAAAAATTACACAAAACCGTTCGATGCTCGAGATGACTTACGATTGTACACACGGGCACTCGTACAAAAGCACATTGAAATGCAAGAGAGCTCGGCTGCTTATCACCGCTCAAAATCGCGGACGTCCCGCGTCGCCCTGGAATCAATCAAACGGCCCAGCCAGGGGCAGTAAACGCGAAAATTGTAAAACGTCACCCGTAACTCACACCGAGCGCTCCGACAAAAACCCGTCGCGAATACGTATATATCCTCTCCCTGGCAGAACTTAAAAATCATTCCCGCGGCGGCGGGGCTAATTAATTTTCTCGTTCCGCGGCGCAAATATTGAAGAGCCGGAGAATGACTGTTTGCCGAAGCCGATGCAGCGGGGATTCATCCACACTTTTGCGCGGATCTATACGTGTCGTAGGAGCTGAACGGAGGACTGTGCGCAGGGCGTTCTTTATTGGAAACTGATCGTCTGCACTGCCCAAGGAATTTGTAAACTAAACAGCAGCTCCGCTCGGGGGATTGAGTTGGACAGGATGTGTGGTTGTGCTTTTGTAGGGTTTTTTTTGCAGGTTGCGGGGAGATATGTCTGGCGCGAGATAATCGCAAAGATATAGTTTGATTATTTATACGTGTTAGAATATGTTCTCATGTATTTAATAAGTGGTGCTGTTTATATTTGTAAAGTTACACGTATACACATACACGCAGAATCGAGCGCTAGACACTACGGAAGCAACGGAAGCCTCGCATTCAAACATCGCGTTCGAAAAGTTCAGTTTGGCTAGAGCTTTCGTTAAGAGAGCATCATAGCTTGTACGCTTATTAAGCTGAACCCCCGAGCGAACTCATTTTGTATTATTACTCAAATACATATATTTCTCTAGTTCACTTTAGTATCTTTTCTTTTATTGCACGCTCCTCCAATAAAACCGATTAATCTTAATAATACGTACGTGGATTTTAGCGAAATTCAATATTTAAGGAGTCTTCGGTGTTTTTGAATAAAATCAACGTAAATCTCTAAAACTCGACAATGTAGTAAATAAACGATGCCAGATTCATTTATGGGAAAGAAATTCTATATGGTTGACGAAGTCATTTTCGAAAAAATTGCTATAACAAAAAAGTAGTGAAATCATGATATTCGATTATAAAGCTGCTCGGCTCATTTTTTTTTAAATCCTATCGGAAATTACGACGTAAAAAGCATTTTATTATAGAATTATTTTCCCAAAAACTTTTTCTAAAAACCACATGTTTTATTTGCGCGTACAAAGCTTTCAAAAGATTTATACGATTTAACTGATTTTCGTTAAAGCCCCTTTCTCCGAAATCCCCTAGACAGAAAATAGAGAGAACAATGGAGCAGTGCGCTTTTTGAAAAACAGTTTTTCCCCGGCCGCATCCTCTCTGCTCTTTTCAGTCCGAACCCGCGGAAACTGGCTCTTTTGAATAAAAGAAATATCTCATTGTGGCGCGGGAGCCTGCGAAAAATCGACTGCGCCTGCTGCACATATATATATATATATATACATAATAGAAAATGCGGATAGAAATGGGCCCGATAACAGCAGACAGAAAAAGCCGCTAACGAACTGTAACGATTCTCCGATCCCGCGCGGCAATTAGTCGCCGCTGCGAGTGGCGCGCCGTATTACCGTCTTTTTTCATTCCAAGTTTTTATTAAAAAAGTCGGCGAAAGAGAGAGAGACAGAGAGAGAGAGAGAGAGGGATGCGTTCGTCTATCCGCGAGCCGCGAAAGATATAGACGGCGCGCGGAAAAAGTTTCGCCCTTCTCTCTCCTCGGACTCGGGGGCTCCGCTACGCGTAGGAGTTATTTATGGCGACGGGAAAATTAACGGATCCTTGATTAACAGGGATTACGAGTCGCGGGCAAGAGAAGTTTCCGCTGTCGGGACAGTAATTATACCGGGCTTCGGAAAGGCAAACGAGGAATTTCGATTTACGCGGCTCTCGTTTCGTCGTCGCTCGAATTTTTTCGCCGCGGCGAGTGGCGTTGTATATAGAGTTTATACGACGTATGGATAAGGTGGAAAATAACGGGGATGGCTTGCATATTGTAAAAATGCTTTTAAAATAGGCCATTTTTACCGGGGTTTATAAAAAAAATTTTTGCAGCGCGAAGTAAAACGTCAAAATTCTATATGCACGCGAACCATCTTTTGAACGAAACGACGTTTCTCCGCGTAAATCCGACAGCCGAGGGTCCTATAAACGTTTCAAAGCTTTTTCCGAATATAGTCAGCGCGCGCGGCCAAGTTTCCCGTCCGTGTTTGCACGAGGATAAAGAAGCCAAAGCCGTTGAAGTATCGCAAAGTCACTCCTAAATTGCGCCATTGTCATCATCCGCCGAGGACGGGAGTCGGCTTACTTAGCGCTCGAAATAAGCCCTCCCGCGGCCCCGAGGAGCCAAGAACGAAATGATTCGTCGCGCGGCACAAAAGCTCGCCGACTCGCCGTCGGTTTTTCCCGCGAAACTCGCGGCGAACACGGCAAAGTTCTCTCCCCCGCCATTGTCCCTCTTTAAATTTGGCCTAAATCAACACAGAAGACTACGTCGCGTCGCAGTCTGCCGTCTAGCGGAAGGCAGACTTCCGGAGAGAGGAAAGTTGCCCCGCCGTAAGTTGTAACCAGGAAATTCGCCGCGGTTAACGAAGATACACCGAAGAGAGCAAGAGAGCATATAAGTGCGCGGAGCGACAGTCGATTCGGGGAGTCGCGCATTAGCCTTGTAAATTGTCGTACACCGCGCCGAGACGTGTCCCCCCTTTTCCGCAATCGCGTTAGACGGCACCGCGTTAAGCCCGTTGCCGCGCCTTTTGCGTTCGAAAGTTATTATACCGTACGCGACGGGAGGCAGCCGCGGTTTTTTAGAGCTGTCGGTATTGCGCTTGTAGAATTACGCGGAATCGCCCTTTTTGCTCGGCAGCGTGTACGGGGACTCGATGGAGCAGAAGAGGAACGAGGAGGCCGGTTGATGCTGAAGAGCGTATACGTGTTCATTCGATGTAACGCGCATGAAATTTTCAAGCAGACAGGGGAACCTTTTCGTATATACGTTCACGGGTTCTTTGAATAAATCAAAACAATCTCCTCGCTCGGGAAGCCTTTCGTATCATTCATTACATTACAATAATAAAAGGTCTAACATCCGGCTGTACATAACGCAAAAGAGAAAAGAGAGAAGAAAAGCGGCAAATGCGATAAACATGTTCAAGCTGCGAAGGAGCCTTTTTTTTTTTTTTTTTTTTATTCAAGTATGCATTAGCTCCTAACATTCTTCTCCCCGCGGATAAGAAAAGAAAAGGCGCCAGCAGTACACTCGGGGAGCACTGACACCGCGATAGTTTCCTCCGGGGAGAGGAGCCGCAGTATATTCAGATCCTCCACGCGGATTTCAGAAAAGCAATTCCCCCCCCCCCTCCCCGCGGCCCCGGCTTCGCCGAGAGCAAAACAATGAAAATTCTCGGCGCGAACCGGCGAAATCGCCCCGTGGAAAGTCGTAATACTCGCGACAACCCATATATCCCCCCAGCAATCGACGAGAGATCCGCGGCGTTTTGCAGCTGATCGGGAGAGGGCGACCCCTCGTCGCGGATGAAAAACAAAAAAAAACCAAGCCGCCCCGCAGCTGTTGCGCGAGAGACGAGAGACTTTGACGAACGAGCCGCCGAAATCTGGCGTATTATACCTCCTCCGCGGCGACGGCCGCATTCCCGAAATTCCTCGGCGATCGCGAGGCGTGCACACTCGGCCCCCCGATAACGGCTGCATTCCAAATTACGGACAATAAAAGCAAAGGCAGCTGCGCGCAGACGGCCTCCCCCGTCTAGCTCTCTCTCTCTCTCTCTTTGTCGGACGTACCTTTGTGATTTTCCTCCGAGAGCAGGTCTCGATTGACTCTGTTTAGGAAGAAAGCGGCGAACAAAGAGCGCGCATCGTCGTCCGGTGGGCCTGGCGCCGCTGACGCAGCCTAACTGCGACTGAGGGGCTGGCCGATACGAGTCGCGCGGCGTCGCGTACGCTACTGATCTCCCCCATCCGGCTCCGCGGGGGGTGAGAGCTGCTGCTGCTGCCGCTGCTGCTGCTGTACCACTCTCTCTCTCTCTCTCTCTCTCTGTCGGGCTGACCGCGCCCCCGCGCCCTCCTGCGCACGCTCTACTACTCCCGGCGTCTTCGCGCCGACTTTTTCTCTCGCCGCCTCCCCACTGATATGGACCCGCAGACCCGCACGCGGCCGCGCCCTTTTCCCCAGGTTTTTGGGACCTTGTCGAGGGTGGGGGGGATTGTGGGCATTGGGGCGCTATTTCGAAAAAGGAGCTTTCGGAGAGCTTTTGCGCAGCTGGCACTCTTTGATTTGGTAGTTGGAGGAGCGAAGAAGGGTGACGTGGGTTTTTTTTTTTTTGGTATCTACGAGCTGGGAGGATGAGAGAATTTTTTTGACGGCTTTTATTCGGGATATGCACTGGTGGAAGCTGGAACGGGGACGATCGGAAAAGAAGTTACATTGTGTCTGGCTGTTGCGGGAGTGTTTCTACTGAATGCGTAAGCGAACGTTTTGAGATGCAAATTAGAATGCAGCCGTAACTTTCGGGATGAAAATCGTGTTGAAATCAATCGTATTTTATTCTAATTCGCCAAAATGGTTGAGTTAATATTTTTAAAAACAAAATATGTAATTTGTTTATAGTTCGAAATCCGCTTCCGATAAATTTATAAAATTTTACAAATAGGAATGTAATTTGTTGAAGACATACTGCTTTGCATATCAGCTTTGAATTTTTTTTCTCGGTATCAAAGTTACGGTGAGCCATATCATAAGCAACAGTTAAAATATATGTACAGCGGAAATAATTTTCACGATATTAAACTCTGTCGGTAAAGCAACGTCTTTATTTTACCTGTAACAGGTGCAACGTGCGATTATGTATTTAATTTGACTGTACGAGTTGACTGCAGAAGGTATGGGTTTTGCCTCACTCGACTTTTTATATATAAGTGTAAAGAAAATAGATAATAATAATTCTAATCTAAGGTATAATAAAAAATGATTTTTTAAAACGTAAATAGAAAAATTCGAATGAAATTCACTGTCTTGTTATGTACCACAAGGTACCCCAAAATTCTTCATTCTCATACTCGGATGAAACGTGACAAGCTCACTATAGACCGAAAATGAAAAACCCAAAAAATTATGTGAACCTGTTTTAAAACATTAATTAATTAACTTTGTAATGGAGATACTTTTAAAAACTTCTTTGAGGGATAAGTTCTGAATGAGAATGAAGAAGTTTGAAGTTCTTAGCAGCATCTGCAACTGTAAATTCCATTGCATTTTTTTATTCATGTTTTAAAAATTGTTTATTGCACATGACAAATTATATTTTTTTATAAATTCATTTATTGCTTTGAATTAATCACATGATTTTTTAACATTATCGTGCTACTTCTAACATTGAAGAAGTTTAAAATTTAAGAAAAATTCATTATAAAACAATAAATTGTAAAATTTATTTACGAAGATTATGCTTTTGAATTTCATTAGCATTTATTTTCTGCAAGTTTCTTATTGGAACTTTGAAAGTTGTGACTAAGAGAGTAATGAAAAGTTTCGGCTCTCAATTCAAAGGTATAGTAAAATGCAAATTGCTTGAATTGCTGAATTTTTATACATCTTTGTACAGAGTTTCAAGCTTGAGCTTGCCTTTTTAAGGAAAAGTTCTCTGCATCTCTTTATCATTTTTTTAATAATAGACAACTTCTGCTTTTTAAAGTCAAAGAGTTGAAAGCAATAAGCGCGCGTGTGATTTAAAAAAAGAGAACAACTCAAAGTTATAAGGATCTAGATTTAATTCTAAAAAATTAATGAAAAGTGACATTTTTTTTTTAACAATTGAAAGGCATGTTCTAAATATTATAAACATGCACTAGTAATTCTCGCTTACTTTTACTACAGTCATTATTTATAATATATTATATAAATTTTACATTTTCCTTATCTCTTAGTAAAAAATTACGATTCTCTACAACACTGTCGTTGTAAAATAAATAAGTCAATATCTCTTGTATGAAAGTTTGCAAAACCAATTCAAGAGTGAACAGGACAGGTACCATTAAGTGAATAAAATGCCAAATTCTATGGAAAGAGCAATAATCATCACTATTATAAAAATGAAATACGTTCGGCAAAGTTTTTAGTATACTAGTAATCATCATCATTGTTCCATAAATGCCTTATCAAGATATGAATGGAATGTATAAGAATTGATTTCATGTCTATAAATTTCGTTTTCTTTTTCACTTTTGAATTTGACATATGCAAATTTAATTTAATTGTTGACAAATCATTAAAATTTATCAACAGAAGCTTAATGATATTTGTCAGACATTTGAAATAATTTATTCTTTCTCCTCCTCTTGGAATCTTAAAACTATTTAAGAATATAAGATTCTGATTCACATTTGAAATCCAAAGCTATGAACTTGTATTCCTTGCGATGCTTTGCACTCCTCGTTGATTCCAATATGCTTCTAAATCAAATGGTTCAAAATCTAAAAAATCAATATAGTATCACGTCTGCTGTAATAACAATTGATTAAATTCATAATCAATCTTAGTATTTACCTTTTAACTGTGGATTGGGTTCATGTTCTTGATAATACGTAACTAAAGCTGAATTTCTGTAATTTGAGGAATTACCATGTTGCTGATTATGATAACTGTTTAGTTCCTTGGACACAGAATTCCAAGCTGCAATGAAAAACGTAGTCTAATAAGATAAGACTCAAAGTTTTAAGGTTTGTGTTACGGTAAACAATGACTCACATTCATATATGTAATTTATTAAATCAAAGTGTTGCGAACTTGCATCGTTCTGGTGATGCCTCTGAGGCATTGAAGCTGGCCTCTTTCCATTCATTGTAGTCATCTGTGGTCGTCCACTGCAACATAATACAAACAACTTACTGTTTACATCCGAATAAAATGAGTCCCCAGATACACAAAACTTTAGCAAACTACTTTGTACAAATAAGTTGTATTCTAAAAGCCTGTTCTCCAATCAATATAAAAAAACTATTCACTGTGTCTAAGTGTCCATGATCGCATTGATCATTGCAACGACGCCAAATGTCAACTCTTTTCGCAATGCATCATCGCGCGAGCGGGAGAGAGAGCGAGAGAGAGCGCGACGGAGGAGGCTCAAAATGTCGGTCAGCAAAAACCGCTCTCGTAACTTTGAGTTTTCTCCAGCTCATTAACTCTCCCCCGCATCCCCCAGGTAACAAAGAAGCCGAGCATAAGCGCGCGACCGCGAAACGTCAATCGTGCTCACGTGTGCCCATCCTTTTCTCTCACTCTCTTTTTCATTCATTCTCTCAATCTAGTCGCGCAGAATAACATTGATAAAACGACAAATAACGCGCTTTTCTCGCGACTGAACAAGCATCGCTGACTCTCAAATGCACTGGAGAGTATAAGAGGCTATAGCACACTCACCTCATCTTCACAGCCGCAGGTTTCAGCGTAGCGAACGAATCAAATAAAAATACTGTACAACGAGAATCAGCTGGACGCTGGAAGGCACGCTGCAGCGTTTGTTTTCGCTCCTCCAACGAGTAAGGAGAAGAAAAGCAGCGACGAGCCTGAAGACAGCGACTTCTGTCACAACATGATACGCGCGAGCAGCAGCCACACGACTTTCCGTGCGCGCGCGTCTGTCGCGCGCAGGTGCACCGATCGCTCGTTGCTCGTTCTCTCTCTCTCTCTCTCTCTCTCTCACACCCGATGGCGGTATAGATAGCCGTTGTCTGCTTTCGCGTTGCAGCTGTGCGCATCGATATACACAAGCACGTGGACAAGCTCAGGTGTTGCGATGCGCTGCCGAGAAACAATGTAGGAGCGCGACTCCTTATAACCGTTCTTTATGGATTTGTTTAGCCAGAAACATGCCAGGTTTGAAAGCAAGCTATCGCTGTTGATACTGCTTTCAAACTGAGCAATACTCGTAACTCTCTGCTCAGATGATTATAAAGAATGTTGAGTGTGTAGAATGATTATCATTATTACCTGCACACGCCTGCGAAATCGAGGAGTAAAAGTGCCAATTGAAACGTAATGTTCTAAAACCGACCTTACGGTACTTTTAACTTTTTTACGCTAACGTTCGATGCTTTCATGACGTTCTACTGAAAACATTAATGTAAATTATTAAAAAATGAATAAGTAATTTGAAATCCCAACATTAATTGGAATATTTTACAAAATGCTTCTATTCAAATCATCCATGTAAACAGTAAACAAATAGCGAAAACGTAGATTCCGCTAATAAACGCTACCGCTTAGTAGACGGAGCCACCTACTTCCTGCGTCGATTTCTGCGCAGCTTGGAGTTGATGGCTTGATGCGCGTCACTTCCGTCCACCGACGCACACGAGAGGAGAAATGGAGAGGGGGTGAAGGCGAAGCTAGTGAAGCCGGCGTTTTCCTCTTCCTCCGCACTTTGTTGGGCGGTGTTATACCTGGAACATAAAAGCGACCTGCGCGTGTGTGCGTCTTTCTGAGCGCCATTACGCGCTCGTTTTTCAACGTTTATTTAATTTAATCCATCAACATGACGGACAATCGTAAGTTTCATACATATTGTTTGATATTTCTAGATTTATAAGACATTGCGCTCGAGTGTAGGCTGGGCGCCGCCATGAGCCCGCGCAAAGACCGCCCGCCATGTAGACGCCGAGCAACTCTGCGTGCTGGCTGATACGTTGATATGAAAATCGATATTTTATTTAACGCGAATATCTTCGTTTGTTATGTAATTTATGAGATTTTCGAAGGGCAGGAGTCGCTTCGACGCAAATTACGTTGAAGCGATGCAAATGTTAGTGGTTAGTTTGGGACACGTTCCCGAAAATGGATGAAAGCAAGATTAGTAACGGGCTTCTTTTTCTTAGAATATGCCAGTTACCAACAGCAAAACTACAGCCAATACAGTCAACCACCTCCATCAACTGGTGGTGCACCAGACACTTCCTATCCACCTCCAAGTACAGGAGGAAGTACAGGAGGATACAATCAATACAGCCAGCCTCCACCAAACTACCAAAATTATCAAGGCTATCAGAATAGCGAAGTGAGTCAGGATTATAATCAGTCACAGAGCCAAGGAGGGTATAACCAAAGCAGCTACGGTGGCAGCCAGGGTAGCGCCAATAATGGTAGTAGTGGAAATAACTATGGAAGTAGCGGCGGCTATGGAGGTGGAAGCTCAGGAGGAAGCGGCGGTGGATCTGGTGGATACAGTAGGAGTAGTTCAGGGGGAGGAGGAGGCGGAGGTGGATACAGTAGTGGTAAAAATTATTCTCATATTTATTGCAATTTATTTACTTAATCCTTTAAGCACCTTTGATTGCATTATAATAATGCTTAAAACGCATTATTGTTTTGTTAATTAGGTTTCAAAATTGAAGTTTTTTGAAGGATTTGATCTTTTTGCACTATTTGTTATTGTGATGTCTTTTGAAATTTTCAGTTATACTCAATGCGTAAGAAATGTTTTTTTTTTTATATATTTGTCTGATGTCTGATTTGGTTTTAAAATTATTAAAATGCAAATGTCTTTTAAAATCTTATATTTCATAGAAAAGGCAATATTGGTGACTGAAGGGTTAAAAAGTATACTAAAAGATTAGTGTACTAATTTTTGAAAATATTAGGAGGCGGTGGTGGTAGCGGCGGTGGCCGATATGGCGGTGGAGACGACCGCAGGGGATATAGTGATCGATCGGGTGGCAGTTACAAGTAAGTTTCAACTTTTTCTTGTAACTATTAATAAGAGAGGGAAAATAATGAAGAGAAGATTAATAACATTGACCACAAAACATGAGTGGAAATTTCACCATCCGACTGGATAATGTGAAATGAAATTTAAGAAATGATGAATGGTAATATATAAAGTTTATAAAACAAAGGTTTAAAAACCAAAATATCGAGAATCAACATTTTGTTTGTACAATCCTTTTGTTGTGCCTTGAGAGGCTTTAATATATTTAAAGTGTGTCTACAGGTTTAACACACACACAGAATTATAACAGGTAAAATAATAGACAGGTTGTATGACTATTTGACAAAAAGGTATAAACATGTGTTTCTCATATCCATGCTGCATATTTCTGTATTTTTAAGAAACATTAAGCCTTTTATGAAATTTGCATGACCATTTACTTGCTCAGAGTCAATGTTTTCAATGTGATCAATATACCTTGGAATTTAAGAAGACAGAAATGAACTTTTTCAAAATTATTTTATTTATGTTTAAAAGAAACGTTTTTTGTGGCGTTTTTGCATATTTTATAACAAACGTTGAATTTTAAATTTCACTTAAATTTTTAACATTTTACATTAAATCAAGTTATTCTAATTCATTTTTTTCTTTTTCAATTTTTATTTCTTTTGTATTTTTTAATACAATTTTTAAAATTAATTGGAGAGGTGTGTCATGTGTAAGTGTGAATGAGTAATTTAAGCAAGTTTATCATAAGTGTGTAAAAATTGGGTGAACGGGAAGATGAAATAATATACAAAACTTAGTGCCATATTTAATTTTCATTTACAATTTGTGTAAAGTAACTTTTATTATTTTATTCAAGTATTTCGCATGATTGAGACCCTAAAGGACTGTGACGAGACGTATAAATTTAAATTCAAACACTTAGACTATGTAATATGGTATTAAAAGACTTTAGACAGTAGGTACATCAAGAAGGATTAAGAAGTGGTGGCGAAGCAGCATATGAGTAGCCACACATCGATTGAAATCTGTCTGTCCTTGAGTCAACTCATTGGTATATCTGCTTCTGTGTTTTAGCAGTGGCGGTGGCCGTGGTGGTTATAATAAAGGTAAATGCACCAGACTGTCTGTACAAGTCTGGTGCTATTCATGCATTCACTCTAATACTTATGACTTATTAAAATACCTGTTTGCTCTGATTATATGAAAGGGCTGTTAAAAAAGCACGTCTGATATCCCTAAGGATCATTTCCCTAAAAAAGCACTTACTTAAAAGTATTGGCTATATAAGAAATTGTTATATTTTAATCACCAATTGCTTTTACCTATTTAATGGTAAATTAGTATGTCTTTGAAATGTATATCTTTTAAGTTTCCTCCTGTTATAATTTAATCTTAAACTCAAGAAAAATAAGAAAAACAATTTTTATTTTATTAATTTTTTTTATTTCAAAATGGTAAATACAAAAAGAAATAAGAAATTCAAAGGACCTCTTAAACATAAACTAATGAGACCTAAAATTATTTAAAACTTCATGAAAACCTTCAACAAGATTTGGAGTTAGGCTAAAAACTATTAAGATAAATTTTATAAATATTAAGAGGGCTTTTCCGATTTCTACAAAAAATGTTATTTGTTAAAAACAAACAGAAGATATAAATGGAGTTTTGCTTGAGCTAATGTGTGCAGTAAAAGGCAGCTGGTGGAAAATATAAGAAAAAATCTGTATTGTAAAAAAGAAATGGTACTTGCGTGTAATCAACACTATGAAGTATAGCTGAGGAAACACTGCAGCCCTTTTGTATGTGAAGCTGCTATCTGATGTTTAGTTATTTGTCATCGAATATTAGGCTTTTCTCATTACAACAGTGAGAGTTTGGCCAACGGGTTTAATTTCAAACATCTACATAATAAAAAGGATTTTACATACCTTAGGTTATGAAAGAAGATCAATTAGAATTAAGTTAAAAAAAAGAAACATTTATTTAGATGCAAATCATCATTGGTTTATAGAGATAAAAATATAATATTGATTAGGCATTTGTTTGGAGTATAATGATAAAAAGACATTTGGAGTATAATGATAAAAATGGTATATAATAGTGAAGCAACAAGTTAAATAGATTTAAGTTTAAAAAATCAAAACTGGTTATTGTCCTTTTAAAATTTACAAATTTACAAATAGTTGCATTAATTTGCAACTTGAATAAAATTAAAATTAAGTTAAAAAGTACACTTCAGTGAAAAAAAAAAACGTATTAAATTTACCCGAAAAGAACTAATTTCAATTATTATTAAGATTAAATCTTTAGAATAGATATCCATTTAAAAGTATAAATTGCATTAAAGTTCAATCAAATTAAAATTAGAATCGTTCGAGTAGCTGTAGGTAAATTTTGATTTAATAAGTGTATAAATTTAAAATATCTAAATTTAAAAAATTATTACAGGAGGCTACAGTGACCGAGGAAGCAATGATGGAATGGTCATTCAAGAGGACACCATTTTTGTATCTGGAATGGATACAGGTATTACTGAAGACGAAATTTGCCAACACTTTGGTGCTATTGGTCTTATAAAGGTTAGTATCAATAGATTTTACGAGTATAAAATAATAAACTTCGAATAAAATTTAAAGTAACTAATAATTTTTCCATTAATTTCAGAACGATAAGCGCACTGGCAAGCCCAAAATCTGGATGTACAAGGATAAGAGCACCGGCAAGTTCAAAGGAGAAGCGACCGTGACATATGATGACCAGAATGCCGCTCGCTCTGCTATCGACTGGTTTGATTCCAAAGATTTCAAAGGCTGCATGATCAAGGTGCAGATGGCCCAGCATAAGAGTAGTTGGCAAGGTAGCCGTGGAGGTGGCGGCGGTGGTCGAGGCGGTGGTGGCCGAGGAGGAGGTGGTCGAGGCGGTGGCGGTGGTGGTGGCGGCTACGGAGGTGGCGGACGCGACCGCGGCAGCAGCGATAGAGACAGAGACCATCACCGTGATCGCCGAGAGGGAAGCAGTGGTGGCGGCAGCAGTGGTGGCGGAAGTGGTGGTGGATCCCGCGGAGGAGACTGGCGGTAAATATTAGAACATTTATTTATCTTTAAGCACATCTTTCCTCTATTATTGTCTTGTGGTCTTTGAAAGTGAATTTTGCCCTGAAAGTTTCATTAATATGAAATATTATTTAAAACAGATTTATTATTGTTTATACCTTCAACTTAGCAGTATAATATTCACTTTTAAAAATAAGCCTTTTCCATAAAAGTTTTGTTCTTGACAATTCTCTATTTCATAAATTGGCATTTTTTTTACTTGTTTTTATTTTGCAAACTAGTTCAGATTAATAACTGTACCTCTGAAGCTTTTTTATTTTTATCAATAAAAATAATTATTTCTTTCAAATCAATTTCATCAGCCATAACAAAAGAAGTTTTTTATTCTACAGCTGCGTAAAAATAAAAATAGAAAAAAAAATGCCCTAATCGATAATCTGTCTTTTCTTATTTATTGAAAAAAAAACAATTCTCTCGCTCAACTTTATACAAAAACATGTTTTGTAAAACAACGATATCTTTTAAACAGCTAATATTCTCTTTTTTTATATAAAATATTTTTAAGCAACAAATATAAGTTTTTACGCAGTACTTTGCTTCGAAAAAGCAAATAAAAACCTCTTCTAAGTAATAAAAAAAGTCGATCAAAGAAATGATTATGGAAACGTCTGCTTGTGACTGTAAAGGTGTCCTAACCCCAGCTGCGGCAACTCGAACTTTGCTTGGCGTGATCAGTGTAATCTTTGCAAAAGTTCCAAGCCTGAGGGTATGGGAGGCGGTGGCGGCAGTGGAGGCGGTGGCGGTGGTGGCCGCGGCGGTGGCGGCGGTGGCCGAGGAGGTGGACGTGGCGGCGGCGGTGGCTTCAGAGGAGACAGAGGAGGCGGCGGTGGTGGCCGCGGCGACAGAAGCAGCAGAGGCGGTGGTGGCTTCCGTGACAGGGGAGGTCGCGGTGGTGGCGGCGGTGGACGCGGTGGACCCATGCGAGGAGGCGGAGGGTCAGTAATAAATTTTTTTTTAAAATCTACTTGTTTTTGTCATTTTAAAATTGAACGAAGCAACAAATATAAAGTATTTTTTTTAAATTGAAACAAATACTTTTAATTTTTTTAAATTGTAAAAATAATGATTATTTTTACTAATAAATTTTGTTTATTTACAGCCGTGGAGATAGAGATCGTGACCGTCAAAGGCCATATTAAGATACCTCATTGCAAAGTTAAGGAAGTTAACACGCGTTCGCAATTTGGGTCGAACAGCGTATATGTACATTTTTCAGTATCCTAAAAAAAGTAAACACAACCGTTCCATGTTGTGTCATTCTCATGTTATTATTTTTTACACATTTTCATTAAATGAAAGACGGCTGTTCGAGTTCAGAAGTACAATCCCGACCTTCGAGATACAAAGTCTCAATTGTATAATGTATGAAAGATAAAAAGTGTATCTTAAGAAAACAACATGAATTGGGGTTTTCTAAGACTGTATTGCTGCTCTTATTAACATTTACGTTAGATTCTGGACGCAAGTAATTATAAAAAACTAGGTTTTAATAAAAACAGTCCTTAGAGTTAAGAATTAAATGGTTTTATTTTTATTAAAGACAAAACCTTTATCCTTGAAATACCCTTATAAATATTACAATTTATATTTGTAAATTATTACACATAATAATTGGTATTTTGGTGACCAATTATATACAAATACTTCCTAAATTAAGGCTAATTTATTTATGCTAAGGATCCATTTTTTGTATTTACAAGGTTTGAATTACGCTTGTTTACTTTTGCGAATTTTAATACTATTCACAAAGAGTACATATAACATAGTTCATATAACAAAGTTATTAAGAAAAAATATAAAATAAACTGAATTTGACTATTTATTTACAAAGATTATTTTAATGAAAAAAATGAATTGAAAATGATACTTTTACAAAACTTTGCATAAAAGAATGAAATAAAATTGCTGCATAAAAAATTAACAACACTTTATCGAATATATAGCCAGTCAATAAATACATAAACCTAAAAATTTTGTATAATTAACTTGGAATAAAAACTAAAACTTATTTTTTGTCTTTCAAGAAACTATTCAAAAGCCATATTTGATAAAGAGGAAGACTCATCGCACAAAACAGTTGAACAAAAATGATCACTTAAAGATCACGAATTTGAATGCTGTGATGGCGTAAGTCCTCCAGAGTGTTCAGGACTGTGCTTTTGCTTTTTTCGCTTCTTTTCTTTTTTTCTCTTTTTCCTAGCTTCTTTCTCTTCATCGTGTCGCTTCTGTTTTTTATGCTTCTTTTCATGTGTGTCGCCTCCACCAATGTCCGTTACAGTGGTTTCTTGCCCACTAGAAACTTCACCAGGTTTGTGTTTATGTCGTTTATGCTTATTTTTATGCTTTCTTTGCGGAGCTTGGTTTATAAAACGATACTGTTCAGGTAGCTGTAAAAAATTAAGTTTTAATTATGTTATTTCAAATAATTAGAAATAAACTCGCAATGATTCCTTAATATTAAAAACTTACCGGCCCTGGATGTAATCTAAACCCAGCTAGTTGAACACTTGTCAATGGAAGCAGTTCTTTGCCACCAATTGGTGGTTTTTCTATCACAGATCTCAGAGAGCTGAAATAAAAGAGAAATGGATATAACTAGAGTAATAATGAGATATAAGGAAGTACAGGTTTCAAACATTACCTATTATCCTGATCTCCTGGAGTATCAATAATACCTGGTAAATTTGGCAAAAAAGAAGATAATTGTTCTTTTAATTTTTTACCACTAAATTTACTATATGAATGTTCTAAACCATAGTGAGCCATTAAATTTCTGGCTCCTGTTAACTCACTCTCACCTGAAACAAATTTATTTATTTAATTAATATCAATTGTTGATGTTAAAGTTTAATATCAAGTATTTAATTGCAAAAATATAAAGTCTAAGGAGGGACTGAAAAATGTAATAAAGTATATACAAATATACATTAGATAAGTATACTTATATATAACTAATCAAAATTTCATTCCAAAAATTAGCTTCATAAATAAGAGAATTAATAGTCAATTCTCTATAAGTAAAGTTTTCACTCACCAGGAGGTTCTTTCATTAAATAAAATGGACCACTGTGAACAATTGATGGATTTTTCCCAAGAGAAATTGTAGTTTTTAAGGTGCCCGTAGTATCCTGCCGAGAAACAACAGGAGACCGGGCACCTCTTGGAGATGATTTTGGTGAATATTGCTCCACCTTGCTGCGAAATTGATCGCCCATCATTGTTTCAAGCTCTTATTTCATTGCACAACTATACAACAATGAAAAGTATCGTCAATTCCTTGACGATTACTAGTTTCTTCAATATTTCAGTTGTAATATGTACTGAATAATTTTCTGAAATAGAAAATAGAATATACTTTATAAATATTTCATAATTAACAAATCAAAATTGAAACAACACATTTATCTAAATAGTTTTAAAAAGCTAAATTCAACAAGTCTCAAATAGCAGGCTGTAACAATCTGTTACTGTGCAATTATACGTCGCAAAAATGTTGAATAAGTGTATTAAAAAATGAATTTATATATTAATAGCAAGATCAAAAAGAAAATCCTCATATATTGAACTTGAAGTCGAAAAGAAAGATTCTATTAATTTAAACTTTTGAAGTGAACTAAAATCTCGGATCACCCTAACCTAACTTTTTTCTTACCTGGATTTTTTATCTGAAGCTTTAGCCCAAATTAAGTTTTTTCAATCCAATATGATCAAGATTACGTCCATGATGTCTCCGAACTTCGCAACGGCTTTTTATTTCTTTTTTTCTTACGTATTCCACAAAATTCGCAGCATTACGTTGACAGCATAGAGCGTCAATAGCCCTCTGGTGTCACAATCATAACGCATAGCGTGGCCAACCTTACCTCCTGCTAAGAGTAAAGAGGTAAGCGCGTCCCTACACTAGAGCGCTACAGTAACGCGGACGCCCGATTTAAAAGAAAAATCGATGTTTTAGAATCGGATCTTAGAAAAGATTAATATCTTGGAATCGATCTTCTTTAAAAAGAATCGAAAGAATCGATTCCATTTTCGTATTAAAAAATTAATCACAAAAAATCAAAAATATAAAATAAACAAAAAATTAACTCTTTGGGGACAAATTAAAGAAAAATATAAAACAAATACTATTTAACATAAAATTTCAATTTTTTTATTAAATTTTAATAAATAATTCAATTTTATTTTTATTATTTATTCTAAATTTCTATTTGATCCAGGGTTGTTTTGTGCAACTAAAAATAAAGGAAGATAATTTTTAAAACACGAGTAAAAATTATTAGATAAATGAACTTAAATGGATCTTTACAATTAATTAAATCAATTAAATGGTTCAAGGTCTTAAAACATTCATTAGGATCGCAGTATTCCTTGAAAAGAGTTTGATAAAAATTTGAACAGTAGTTTTTGTGTAATATGATTTAGAAAATTGCGAAAATCATGATTTCCTATAAGAGCCCGTGTTAAACGAGCGAAAATTAAAATGCTAATATCTTTTGTCTCACGTAACCTGGCCTCACAAAAATTTTTTGAGTTACTTTTAGACCCTTAAAAAATAACTTCAAGTTTATAAAAAAAAAGATAGCAGTTTGCTAAGAGTTGAAATTTTCCTGGATTTTCTCATACTAGCAATCAATTCAACGCGCTTCGTAAATTTTTTTATTTATTTACATATAGTTCTACATAGAACATATATATAAAATTCTCTACGATAATAATATAATTTTTATAAACAAAATAACTAAATGTTTTTTAATTTAATTAATCGATTCTAAAAAACAAGAATCAAATACTTTTGTAAGAATCAAATAAAATAAGGCATCCCTACTCCAGTGACTCCCGCGAGAACTTCCGAACGGTACTTTTTTGCGGCTTTGCGCATGTGCTATGAATATTTCAGATAAAAATAATCGAATGAAAGCTGACGCTGACATGATGCATTTCAGCTTCCAGCGTATTTTGACACTTTTTTTGGCTGGAATAACATAATCTTTTCAGAAATTGAAATCTATGTTTGTTTATAAAGAAAGAATTTGGTTTATCGATAATAACGATGAGAATAGTGTCCAGTACTATATAAAAATGAATAAAAATATTAAATAAATTTTAAATACAATGTTAGAAAATGCCCAATATTGATTTAAACTTAAGTGAAATCTAATTTATAAAAAAGAAATAAAAAAATATTTAATTAAAAAATCAATCTATACAATTTCATTGCTATCGTGGTTGGCAACTAGATTGCATTAAAATACCTGCAATCGGCGAACGCATAAGTCACCAGATCTGGTAA
The DNA here is from genome assembly GCA_035582975.1 of Ormyrus labotus. NCBI lineage: Eukaryota > Metazoa > Arthropoda > Insecta > Hymenoptera > Ormyridae > Ormyrus > Ormyrus labotus. The sequence continues at coordinate 24,582,024 of JAWWEO010000021.1, forward strand.
TATCCATTTAAATTCTTAGAGAGTAGGAGCTAGACAGTGCATTTATGGTGGGGTGAAAGAGAACGACGGTTGCCTTGGTATCGGGGGCGCGCGCACACTCGCGGCGACAACGATATGTAGTACGCGTATTTGACGTAAAGCGTAAACAAACTGCTAGTTCCAGGCCGCGAGGCAGCTGCGAATTAATCGAGGACCAGTCCTGCCCTGACGGAGCCGCGAACTCTCGACGAATAAAAATGACATCCTTGGATATCCGTCAGCAGAAGCTCGAGCAACAGGTAAACAAAAGCGTCGTTTGACGATTTTTCGCCGCTGGAAAAAACACTCAAGAACCTGAGTATCTACAGTCAAGCCCGCACGCGACCTCCCCCAACCCCTCGCTTTCTTTAACCTTTTGAATAGTCGATCATACTCGATAGGTACATGGGCTTTTTACAAAAGCGTGACTCAACTGATGTTCGCTTTGCGATTTTCTCAATAAAATACCTTTTTTTAATAAAATATTGACGTAATTCAATGTTTGGACACAGAAAAATTAAAGATGTCGATGCTTTGCGGTAAAATTCAGTCCCCGTTCCAATTAGTTGAATTAGCGTTTATTTAATAGATTTAAGCCCTACTTTAATAAATTGAGGAGGTGACAAGTTTCTTTAGAGCTTCTTTGGCTTATTTATTCATTTTCATTTCATTAGGATGCTCTTTTACTTGGAAAATTGAGGAAGTTCAGTTTATTAATAATTCAGATTAGTGTTTCCCAATATTGTGTCAGTGTATGATAGGATTTATATACTTATGAATGCTGTTTGTTTCAGAGGCAATTAATTGCCCAAAAAATGAAACAGAAAAGGCAGACTGGAGCTGGTGGAATGGTGCAGGCTTCTAATATTTCTAGTGCTCAGCTAAGTGCCCGTTCATCTGCTTGGCAAAGTGAATTACCAGGTACTTAAATAAAGTATAGTATTTTATAGTACAAATTTTTTTTTTGCAGTATTTATAGTAAGATACTCTAGACAGATATTTATTTATCTATTAGTTACAGGTTACGATGGTCCATTACAATACACTATGATTCCAGGTAATCCAGATACAAGTACACTGCCTGAAAATAGGACTATGGAGACTGATATAACTGCAGGTGAACAAATGTTTTAATGTTAATAAATAGTTGCAATTTACAGTTTTTCCATACATTTTTTTTGTTTTGGTTCAGATCTTAGTAGTGAAGGAGTTTTTTATGATGGAGCAGATGAAGAATCTTCTCCTGTAGAACTTCAATCACCAACAGAAACACTGGCTTGTGCATCACCTCTTAGAATAGCTCCATCAGATGACCCCATGTCCGTTATCAATAGAGACAACCATTCTTCGGTAATGTGTTAAATTATTTTACTAAAGTGTAATAACAGATATTTATTAACAAATTCTTTTATTAACATAAATTTGTTATTTTTTTAACAGAGTCCAGAACTAGAAGGAAATATAGAAGGAAGTATAGAACAATTTGTTTTACAACCTGCTAACAAAAAAATGCATTACAAATGTAGAATAACAAGAGACAGGAAAGGAATGGATCGTGGATTTTATCCCACATATTTCCTACATTTAGAACGAGATTATGGTAAAAAGGTAATATTAATAAAATTAAAGTAAACAATTATATTTTTATTAGATTTTAGAGCCATTTTAACATAATTATTTATTTAAAGGTATTTTTACTTGCTGGGCGTAAGAGAAAAAGAAGCAAAACAAGTAACTATTTAATTTCCACTGATCCAACTGACTTGTCTCGAGGAGGTGAAGCCTTTATTGGAAAATTGAGATCTAATCTTCTTGGAACTCAATTTACTATATATGATAATGGATATTCTCAGTTAAAAGATGATAAACGGGACGAACGTCGGAATCACCCTAGGCAAGAATTGGCTGCTGTAATATATGATACAAATGTTTTGGGATTCAAAGGACCTCGTAAAATGACTGTAATTATACCTGGTATGACTCCAGATCAAAAAAGAGTCGAAATATGTCCTAGAGATGAATCAGAAACGTTATTAGGTAAAAGCACATATTGCAAAATCTGTATATTAAATATTTAAATTGAAAATTAATAATCATTCATTTTAAATAATAATAATTTTTTTTCAGAATGTTATAAAATGAAAAATATGGATAATTTAATAGAATTACATAATAAAACACCAGTGTGGAACGATGACACGCAATCTTATGTCCTTAATTTTCATGGACGTGTTACGCAGGCATCAGTAAAAAATTTTCAAGTAGTACATGATACCGATGGTAGATTTAATTAAAAACTTATAATTTAATATTATTATTTTTTTTTAATTATAAAATGATTTTATTAATAATGCCAAATGTATTTATTTTCAGCGGATTACGTCGTAATGCAGTTCGGTCGCGTAGCAGAAGACGTATTCACAATGGATTATCGATTTCCTCTGTGTGCGCTTCAAGCGTTTGCCATAGCGCTTAGTAGTTTCGACAGTAAATTAGCTTGCGAATAATACGTTTCAAAGAGATACCACAAGGCACGACTTCAAGTCACTGAACGCGACACACAGCAGACAATCACTTTCGATCGATTTGCTCGGCTTTAAAAGCGTTCTAAAGCAAATCGTAGAATCTGAAAATTCACGATTGAACTGAGCTAGCGGCAGCTCATATCGTTGAATAAAAATTACGTTGGCATTTCGTGCTTGGTTGTAGGATAAAATTACGGCAAGACTTGGAAAAAAATCATTTTCTTCAAATCTTATTTGTCGTAGTTTTATGAACAATGTTTGTCTCACAACCTATGCATAAATTAAATGGTTTTACTGCAAGAAAAATATATATGTATATAATTAGGAAATCATTTTTCTTATTGTATAAATTATTTTTGTAGTTTATATATTACTTCTATGTAGATACGGAATTATCTATGTTTTTTATAAATATGTAAGATTAATATTCATTGATATTATTTATTAAAATACTAAGTATTAATATTTTGACAAAAATATGTAAAAAAGTAACAAACTAACTTTAAAATTTGCTATGCAATGATTGAACTATCTTTTATGCAGTAAAACCATAAATGTATTTCCACAAGGGAGACATAAATTGTGCAATTCTCTTTGAAAACGTTAATAAAGATTTGATACATTTGGGAGTTCGAAATGATTTCGCACTCTCAAAGATATTCAAGCTTCGAAGGAACTACTGGTCAATTTATTAAACGACAAATAAATTCATCTATATATAAAAGAATGATCTTTATGTGTTCAATTCCGAAATAAAAACAAGGTGACAAATGATTACAAACGTAACGCGATCAATACAGTATTATTTGTAGGAAGCAAGGCAACACAGCATTTGTAATAGGGTAAATTGAAATCTCTTGTTTGAGAATCGATTATCATGTACTTAATTAATTTTAGATTAATTCTTTAAGCCTGAATCTTGTACATTTTATGGTAAAAGAGACGGTATTAAAGCCGCCTAATAATTTTAATAGAATAAATTTGAAAGAAGAAAAGGGTTTGAAAAAAGAACAATGCACTGTTGTATGTTATATATATGGCATTCGCATAAAGACGTTATTCACTTATAAAAAAGAATGTTACACTTATTCTTACACCGGGTGAAATTGTGTTTGCCTATTTTTATTATGTAATCAAAAAATATTATCTATAGCATACATTCATTTCTATATATATTTTTTAAGTTACACACATTATTGCCATTTGATTGTATAAATTCACTTTATTGCACATGAACATGAAATGTATTATGTTTCAGAAGTATGGCGTACAGTGTGTCTAGTCTAAAATTAAGCTAATGGCATAAAAAAAAATTTCGAAAGTTAGACACTAGTTTTTCAATCATATGTTAACATCTTCAAAAGTTTAAGCACTGTGTTCTTAAAATAATAAACTTTTTCATAATAATAAAACTTGATTTCTTTATTCTAAAAATTCCTAAACTTTCATAAAAATTAAAACGTTTTGGATTTTTAATTTAATTTAACCTTTAGAGGGCCGGGATTTCAGGGGACATATTGCCCTTAGAAAAGTAGTATAAAAGTTATCTTATATCATCAATTGATCGTGTTAAAAGTTTTGATCATGGGTTGCGCCAGTATACTGGTTTTCTGGTCCAGAAGGAAACATTAAAAATTTCAAGTTCGAAAAAAATACTATTTTTGATACTAGATTGCCTTTATTTTGTTATAAAACCATGACGGGTGTTAAATTATACATGTATTTAAGTATTTAACTTATTTTGTACAAAATTAAGAGTTTATTTAAATAATTATTTAAATATTATTTAACCCTTTT
>JAWWEO010000021.1:24586463-24686163 GCA_035582975.1 Ormyrus labotus
GCAACAGCGCGCTCGGCTATGATCGAATTTCTCAGGAACCGGGAGAGAGAGAGAGAGAGAGAGAGAGAGCAACGCCGCGTGGGCAGCCTCTCCGGTTAAGGTGCAGCCCTGGGGAAGAGCGTGGGCCTCGTCAATCCAGGCGGCGTTCCTCTCCTCGTCCTTAGGTGTGCGTTAATACGTGTGGGCCGCGGCGCGAACGGATCTCCGCTCTTGTACACTCGGGGAATGCAATGGCTGCTGCGGCGCGATTAAATGCCTCGGGTTCACGGGGGTGACCGGCTCGATCGCTGCTCACCGCGGGCCGACGGAATTTCGATAAGCGAAGAGCGTCGGAAGAGGAGAAAACGACGGGCCCACGTGGACGACTTTGATGCGCGTGGGCAGGAGAGAGAGAGAGATGACGACTTTGGTATTACGCTCCTTTAATGCCCGGGGCCTCCTCCTTTTTACGAACTCGCCCACTCGCGCGCGCGCGCGCGCGGCTGCTTTCTCCCTTTTCCATAAATCTCTTGGCAAAGGCGTCGAAGCTCGGCTTAAGGACCTCTAATTGTTCATTACCCCGTGATATACGACGCCGGGGGACTTTCCCTATTGATTTCGCGGTGGTTACATTATGCGGCGCGCGAATATACATATACGTACTCGCCTTACTCGCTAACGGAGGGCCTTCTTAACCTGTTGCAGTTCGTCGAGCTGGGAATCGTGACGAGCATAGAGTTCAATCACAAGCCGGTGGAGACGGCGCGCAAGGGCCAGGAGGTCTGCATAAAAATCGAGCCGATACCCGGCGAGGCGCCCAAGATGTTCGGCCGGCACTTCGACGAGAAGGACATGCTCGTCAGCAAGGTAAGCAAGGCCGTCATGCCTATGTACTTTTTTTTTCAATTCTCATTCGCTAACCCTCCGACCGCTTGGAAAGTGTTCAGAAATTTAGATCGAGAGTACTTTCGAGTTTGCATTTCATTTAGATTAGGACGCGCGCGATCCAATTATCTCCAAGAATTCCTAGCTGCAAACGTTGCAAGAACGTTTTCCGCGAAGGAAAAAAAAACAGTCGTAAGCTGCTCGCGACTGAATAATTACTCCGGCGATATATAAACAAGCCTGCCCGCTCTCGACACGTTGACGCGCAGAGGAGCGCGTCTCGTCACCGCGGCAGAATTCGCGCGCGCGAATCGGCGATATATCGTCAACGATCGTTTTTCCCGCGCGCTCGGGCATTTACGTGTATACGCGCGACCTTGGTAGTGCGCCGCGCGCCGCCGCTGTATTATATACACGTAATGCGCGCTCGGCCATTCAAGCCACCGAGTGATTCGTCAATGAAGCCGAGCGCGTGCGAGCCTCCTCCTGCCTTTTTTAGTTTTTCCTTTTTTTTGTTTTTTTTTTTTTCTTTTCCTTTTGCGAGTCTGCTGCGCCGCTGCTCTTTTTCGTTTTTTGCCCGCGTTGCCGCGCAAAGGAGAGCTCGGCGAAAAAAAAAAAAAAAAAAAAGGCTTTTTGATTGATGAACGAGCCGCGGGATTTCGAGGAATTCGAGTTTCGTCGTATATATTCGCCTAGTGTTTTAAATCAGCTGTTCGCCGCCTCGATTTCGGAGCGGAGTATTTTAAGAACCGACGACTCGTACTCGGCGCTGGGATACTATCAGTCGACGACTGTAAACAGTCCGCGGAGCCGTTGAGTATTTTAATTCCGCCGATTTGCATTTGAATGAACGTAACGCGGCACTCGGAGCTCCTACAAACGATTCCGATACCCGACGAAGAAACTTTAATTGGCCGATTCGGTATAAACTATATATATTCGGACGTTTGCAAAAGCATCCGTAATTAGAATCGGGAGGAAGAAATTAAGAGGATTCGCAAAAAAAAAAGCCTGCCGGTGGATTTTTTCGTTCCCTAACGGTAGCCACGCTCTTCGCGTTTTCCGCGCGCGCGCACACACATCTATGAAGCTCGTCGCTCGGAACCTCTATGCAGCTATTCGTCTTATTCTTCGTCATTTCGTGCTTTTGTTCTGCTCCTTTTTCGATCGGCTCCGCAGGCCAGCATCCTTCCTCCTCTTTTTCCTCGCGTCGCTTTTATTGGGCTCTCTCTCGCTCTCTCTCTCTCTCTCTCGCGCGCGCTCTCGTTCCTTTTTGGTTCCGTCTCTCGCTCCCCGGTCTCGCGAAACACCTGCGTAAATGAGCAAGTGCCAGGGATATGCGCGCGCGAACCGGTTTTTTGTCCCCCTCCCTCCTCGGGAGAGAGAGAGAGAGAGCCGAGGAGGAGGCACGAAAAACTTGCCGACGAAGATCCGCCGGAGAGCCGCGAGGCGCTTGTTTTTCGCGATTACCGCGTCCGTGTAGTTATACGCGGTGCCTGCGAGCACACCGCGAGCCGCTCGCGGCTAATTTTCCCATTCGCCCGTTTTCCGACTGCCGCGACCTCTTTTTATTACGCGGGTTACCGATGCCGATATCCGCGCGTTCGTCGCAATGCGTCAAGGAGATTCGAGAGTTTCTTCGACGGCTCGTCGTTTTATCGGCTGCGTAAATAACCCGCTGACGATCCGAAGTTCTTATATTAAGATTTTTATACTTGTCGTGGCGCATTTCAAACTCTTATTTACAGACGATGTAAATGTTGAGTTTTGGGTTAAAAAAACTTTGGTTCACTGTCATTCGAGAATAGAGAGGTGTCGGACTTCGTTTTTCCCTATTGATCTCTTTGTTTCTTCAAACATTTTTTAAACTTATATCCGATTAATTAGCGTTAATCGTTGAAATTTTGAAGAATCTTACTTTTCATACAGAGAATCAATTATTTTTAACTACGGAAATGAATGTTCTAGAGTGGTTCATTAACGAAACGAATTATGTCTTACTACTCGGAATGACGATCATTGGTAGTCATTAAAAATTCCTAGATTCTCAACGGTCACTCGTTGTGAATCATTCACTTAAAATGTATCATTTGACACATTCTTTTACGAAATCTCACATATTTTTTCCACAAATTAAAATGTTACCGACGGCGACGAGTGGAAATATTTCGCGTCGAGTAACCAAAGAGTTGGGCCATTTTTTTCTTGGCAGCTACGGAGAACAGTTAATTTCACGCGAGAACGGGTAATTTAATTTTGTCTCGCGGTGCCTTCAAAATCCAGGAAAACAAAAACAAAATTCTAATTCCAAATCACGAACGAGTACCGCTTTGTAAGCGCGCCGAGAGAACAACGGTTTCGACGTAATAAAAATCGATAATCGACGGGGTTGTAACGTTCTCACGGATTAAAGCGGATTACACCCACCCGCCTCTAATGGTTACTCGCGTGAATTCATAATTGTGCACGGTGAAAATTAAGATTTCGATCATGTAACAGTTTAAACGAGTCTATGCCCAGAATCGTTAAAATATTCTTTCGTCTTACTATTTTCAAAATTTAACAAGTGTAATAAAACTCGCTTGCTTTCTTAACAAATTTCTATCGAACGATTAATATAGTATATTACGGTACAAATGACGAAAGTTGAAGTTTCGCCATTGCGTGAAGTTGGCCATGTCGGGCCTTGAACTTTTGTCGTGTGCACCGTATACTATTTTTCTTGATGCCCGGTGGAAAGTACGTTTACATAATTAGTCTCCCGGACATCTATTTTGCCACCGAGACTGATAACACCGAGATGCATTCAGCTTCTCGCATGTAACAAGACTAATTCTCACCTTTTTTAGTATGTCTCTTGGAGGTTTTTCATTTCATACAATTGAAAGCTCGGGGTTGATTTCGATGCCCGCCTCGACATTTGCTGGGAGGGGGGGGGGGGAGCATCGAAAAAACATTGGCTGGATTAGCCCATACTTTACGGCCGTGTTCATTTACAAGGTCCTACGCATGCGTACTCCGGAGTACCTGGATAGCTTGCTAATCAGGTATACGCCTAGGTTGCCTGTGAGAGGCCATAGAAAGGAAATCATGAGCCCTACAGTTCGTACTGAATTCGGATTGAGATCATTTTCAGTCCAAGCGGCGCACCTATGGAACTCTACCCCATCTGCTATCAGGGACGCGGCATCCCTCAGTACCTTTAAGCAGCTGGCTTAGACACACTTTACAGAATTAGATTGATTTAGATTCTTGATGTATTGTGAACTACACTACTAACTGACTTTCATGACACATATGTATATAAAACGAAAATTTGACTGTCAAAACTTGACTAAACTTTTCATGGGCAGCGTATCGTCCGTTGTCCGTCTTTGTATTCTTTATACAATAAACTACTACAATACAATACAATACACCCAGTTTAACGAAGCTTTCCAAGAATTACAAAGAGTTAAATTTACTTCTAAAATGTTTTTGAGCTTCTGCCTTAGACATTTCTAAAACCAGATAGGTTAATGTTAATGTTATCATTAACCTATATTAACACATAAGTTAATGACATTGACAAAACTTCTAAAACAATCTATTAATAAAATCTGAAGTTGCCTAGTTCTCAACTCAAAAGTAATGGTTAAATGTCCTTCCACCAAGGCATCAAGAAAATTTTGTTTATAATCCACATTCAATCGCGGCAATGACAATTTAAATACACTTGAACCAAATTCAAGGCCAAAACTTGACGAAAATCCCACTCTCACTCTCGCCTTTTTACTCCCAACAGTATTTATATCAACCAGTTCGTCCTCGGCTTCCGTTAACGGCCGAATCGGCGGCCCGGCAATCTAACGGTCTCTCCCGCCTCGATCGTCATCCGCGCCACGTATTCCTCGCGCCGATAACGGAAGCGTTCAATCGTGCTCCGGCTTCGAAACTCTATCGCCGCATCCTTACAGGCTTTTCTCTCCAGCGGGATTCGGCGATTCCTCCCCCCCCCCTCTCCCCCTCTCCCCCGTCGAAATCCGTGAGGCGCCTCTGCAAGCGACATAACTGTTCCTCGCTGCGAAAGCGAAGATCGTCGCGTCGAATTCGAGCTAGAACGACAAAAGCGCCGTGGCATGGATATGATCAAAGCCTAAAAAAAAAAAAAAAAAAAAAAACAGTAAAAAGGGGCTGCTCTCTTTCAGAGGCCAACGGCTCCCAAGATGCATCCACCTTTCGTGCCTGTACATATAATTAGGCGACCTTTGCTTAGGCTAACGAGGTGTGTCGGGAGTGTGTGTGTCGCGCACGCGCCCATTCATCCGTTCCCTCGTGCGCTTCTTCGACGCCGACTGCCGCTGCTCCACCCTCTTCCTCTGGCTTATTGTTCTTTTCTGCTTTTGAATTTTAAGATTAATTTCATTTATAGAAACCGGGCGAAGGGCCTGCCATTACCGGCTCGTTTCGTTTGGACTGGGACTTGGAATCTTTCGGGAGACTCTTGGAATCTTACGTGCTTTGACGAAATTGCTGCCTGGAACTGAATGTTTTTTTTTTTTTTTTTTTTTTTATATCTTTTGTAATTTTACACCGAGCTGATCGCTTAGTTAAGCGCAAATTCTAATTGTTCGAACGTGTCTGCGCGTGTTTACTTTAGAGCCGTGTGCTTCGATTATTTTTACGATCCTCTTCCCAAAATTGGCTCGTCTCAAAAGCGGAGTATCTAAGAATTTCAGGTCTGAAGGAAGTAATTAAGTTTCCAGGATGAAATTAACTTTTTTACGACTTTCTCGACTGTGGGATTCTCGATATTAGGTAAATAAGATTTCGAGAAAAGACGCCGAGAGAGAGAGAGTGAGAGAGAGTGAAAGAGAGAGAGAGAGAGAGGCGAGCATTTTTCTTACTGCATATAAATTAGAGTTTTAATCTTGAAAATACCAACAAATCATAAATTCCAAAACGCAATGAAACCGCGCCCACGTTTCCTATACCAACACGGAATCAAATAAATAACTTAATGGCTTTTTAATAAATGTATATTCATTTATTTCTCGGCTCAATTTTCTTAATTAGACCGTTCATTCCAGTGAATACGGGAGTAAATTAAAGTCAAATTTAATTGATACTCATTGCCGACTTATTATTACGTAACGACCTGAGCAGCGCTCGATAACCTTTTAAATCCACTCGAACGAGAGCCACATTCGCGTTGAAAATTATAATTCACGTCACACCGAACGATTCATGGTTTCCTGTAGTTACAACGAATCCTTTCGCGGGTTGATCTGCTTCTTTTTTTTTTTTTTTTTTTCTTTTTCTTTTTCATTAAAAAAAAGTGTCACGATTCACATGTATCTTGTGCAATCGGCTCGTATCGTATTTATTCGGCGCTTATACGCTCGTTCCATTGAGCAAGCCTGCTTTCGGCGCCGTTTGCTTTTTCGCATTCGAAGCAGACACGGAGCCCACTTCCAATCCTCGCGCTGTTCATCGATTCTTTAGCCGCGAGTCAAGATCGGATGTAAATTCACGCACTATTTCTTCGCGGATTTTATGGTTTCGTTCAAGATGCAACCGTAGAATCTGCCGCTTTTCGTGCAACCATTGTAATACCACTTGCATGCCTTAGCAAAAGCAACGGTAAATACCGGGAACGTAAAAACCCCGTCGGATCATTGGACACCGATCCAAAACAAATCCTCGCGTCCCGAGCGTTCGCTCGAAAGTTGGGAAAAGAAAAGCATCGAAGCAACGATCGCGACCGGCCAGAGAGAGAGAGAGAGAGAGAGGCAAGACTCGATTTTCGAGTCTAGGTTACCCGCCCGGCGGTGAGGCCGCGTGTTCCGGTTGGAGAGCGCGTGACAAAAGTTGGAAATAAAATTTCCGAGCGCGCAATCTCACGCGCGCGCGCCGCTGCGACTTTGCATTCGAGACCGCGACTCGGCCTCGAAATACGATTCCGATACGATATAATACGCCGAGAGTGCCGCAACTGAACGATCGAGTGACCGGGAGCCGCGCGCATGCGCCCTCCCTTCCTCTCCCCCCGCGTCCCCGCGAGAGAGAGAGAGAAACAATACTAAAGCCGATCCCGTAAAACGAGAAAGAGAGAAAGAAGAAACGCCGAGAAGCAGACGTCCAGAGGCCCGGGAGGAGAAATCGAGTAAGACTGGGAAAAAGCGCGGACGCGGAAAACGAGACGGGCAGATTGATACGCCTGCAATTGTAACCGAGGATTTCGGTAACGCGACGTTTCGTTAGCGGCACTTTTCATCGACGATCGTCGCCGGTCCGTCTGATTTCTTCTCGGGGATCTTTTCATTAGAATCGCGTCTCGTTCACGCCCAGCGTCTAAATTGCAAGCGCACCACAAGCGATCAGCTGCGTCGGGAAGCTAAAAAAGAAAAAAAAGGAAAAAGCGCTCTCGGACGTTGCGCAACCTCAAAGTGCTACGTCCAGCCCAGTCGACGGGCTGCAGAAAAAGCCAGCTTTGGAACTCGGAGCGGAGGAAGGGATCGCCCCATTCATCGACTTGCACGTCGAAACGTGACCGCAGGCAAACTATCGGCTTACCGGCGCTCCGATGTCGTGATTCTCGCGCTGGCAAAAGAGAGAGAGAGAGAGAGAGAGAGGGGGGGGAGGGATCACGTCAATAGCCGGACTTACGTGCCCGCTTAAAATCTGTCGGACTTTAATTTCGCGCCGCGGCCTTTACAGGCCCGAAGCTCGTGACTCCGAAGAATCCGAGAGCTCTCCCCCGTGTCTCTCTTTTCAACCGGGACCCAGACGCATTCAGCGGCCGCTTTCTTTTTTTGCCCAGCTCGAGGAAGCTTTAACCTATGTAAAATTGACCGCCGCCGCGCGGGAGGGGACGGAAAACTTCATTTTTTTTTTTTTTTTTTAGCCGAGGTATTTCGCGCTAATAATCTCTCGAACTAGAGTCATAAAGAAGATTTACGGAGCCGAGGAGTCTGTTATTGGTTCCGAAGCGCAGTCCCAGGGGTTTTGTTAACGCTGTATATTCCGTACAGGAGAAGCCCCCCCCCCATTTGTCACGAGTCTCGACGATTCCTCGAGCGAGCAATTATCAAAGATTCTACCTCCGAGAGAAAGTCAACCGAACCACTGCACCTCATTCTCCCCCGTGATCCCGAAGCCATCGAGTATAAAAAGCGCACGTCGCGCAGACCTAAATATAATCATGAGAAATCGGTCGAGCGTTTTCCAGCGGCCCCAACGTCGTACGTACCCCGGCGAAGATAACCCGCGACGAAAGACGAAAGCGACGTGAGAGAGAAAACTCGCGGGAGCCCGATAAAAAGCGGGCCTCGATCCCTCAAGATGTGAAACACGTGCTCGGCATGCGCGACGCAACCGGGCGCCTCTCTCGTTTTTTTTTTTGTTTTTTTTTTTTTTTTTTTTTTTTTTTTTTTTTTTTTTTGCCGCCGCGATCCCCGTGCGGGGGGAACTCGCGTCTCGCCTCCCGAAGCCCCGAGAGGAGAGCGCTTACTAATTTTCTCGCGACGGGCCGACCTGGAAAATGACCCGGCTCGCGCGCCGGGGCGATTTCGTCCGCGCCGCTAATGGGAGAATCATTTCGCTTTTTCTGTGTTATTTTTTTTTTTTTTTGCTTCTGTCTTTTGGTGCGCCGAATGACTGTCCGCGGGGTGAATCATCGAGCTTTTAAAGCCCCGGCTCGACGGCAGTATTAAACGTTTTTTACCACCGGAGAGAGCATAATATTTACAACCAGAGAATCTCGGTTTAAAGCTCGAGCTTGACGCCGTAAGTCGTCATCAAGCGTCCATAAAAGCTCGGTGCGCGAACGAGCAAGCGCGCGTTAACAAATTCGCGCCGGCGAATCCATCGTCGTGCATAATTTTCGACGCCTCGGGGATTAAGCTCCCCTTTTCCGTTGAGAAAGGGAGGGGGGGGGCACAGATGGCGGGCCGCGCGCGCCTCCCGGGAGGGAAAAAACCGCGCCGAATCCCCCGCGCGCTCCAGGCAGCGGCAGCGGGTCCTCCTTTTATTTTGATTCATTCGTCGACGCCCCCGCGGCGAGCTTTTACTCCACTCGAGCGAGACCGGAATCGGAAACGCCCGATTATTGTGCGTGGCTTCCCTCGAAGGCTGGAACTTTCCTTCGGAGCCCCCCACGCGGTCTATACGCGTCAAGTGCCTTCGACGAGGTTGTACTTTCGACCAAGAACCTTAACAGAAAGCTTCTCTTCTCTTTTTTACGACAAGAGATCTTCCGGTCGATAAGCGGACGTTCCGTTTCGATATTTCTGTTATCTGTATCGTCGCAAAAGAAAATTGAACTTTTTTAAAAAGCCTTTTTCCGGCCCCCACAGCACTTTTATATTTACGGTAAATCGTCGGCCGTCACTCCCCCTTTTGTCAATTGGATCCGAAAAACTGGTTCGACCGGGCTCTCCTCTCTTTTTCTCAAAACTTCGATCGGCCGCTAAAACTCCCCCCCCCCCGATCGAGCGAGCGACGAGTGGGCGTCCGCGGGAGCTCTCCGCGAGACAAGAACATTGGCCGAGCGCGTGCTTTTCGAGCGCGAATTTAACGAAGCCCCTTTTAACGCTTCGCGGCCGCTGGGACGGATGAACGAAGCCGTTCCGATGTGGATTTAGCTGGATGCTCGGGGATATCGACGGAGGAGAGCGGAGAGTCGGGAAATTGCGCCGCTTTAAAAATAGAGCTCGGAAATATATATTTGTCGCTTCGATATACGGTAAAAGTCGCTTCATGTTCATTCATGCGATTTCGATACGAGTCACGATAAATGCGCCATTTAAAGTACATATTTACCGGCGGAATGTCAGAGCAGATCGATTCGCCGATTGTCCAGATCGGAGAGTCTCCGTTTCCTGCTCTCGGCGCCGTATCAACTTTAGAAAAAGGTCTCTCCGGTTCCGGGCGATTTTTTCCGCTAAATTATTGGCATCCGCAGGCTAAATATTCAATCGCTCGCGCCGATTTCCGCCCGGGGAATGCAAAGGCCAAGTGGAAAGCTACGGCGCGAAAAAAGCTGCAGACGCATCCGAGGCTAATCAATCCTCAATAAAATGCATCTCGGCGAGAAGCGGAGCCCCGATTGACATTTCCTTCTATCCCGGATCATTATATACACGGGACATTCTCTTTCTCTCTCTCTCCCTCTGTCTCTACGAGGAAAGCCATTTCCTCCGTGATTTATAGAATGGTCAGACTCTTCCTGTACGTGTATTTATTTATATGTACATCTATAAATGCACGGCAATTAGCTTAAATAAATCTTGCTCCGAGGCGCTGCTCGTTCCGACTCTTCCTCTCTCGAACGATCTGTCCGTTCCTCCTCGTTATGCAGATTGAAATGTCTATAAAGTTGGTATTTAAAAGTGTCCTTCGTCGTAGTGTTTTTTCTGTTTTTACGGCCGTCTATTTTCAAAGAAGGATATTGAATAAATCCTTAATCCCGGAAAGAATAGAACGAAAGAAATCACTCTGTTAAAACAATGTTTTTTCACAGTTGTTCTGAAACCCGTCATCGACCAGTGAAACCTCGACAATCTCCCTCAAAGCAGCATTTCCCATTGAAAAAACTTCCCCCGAGGTAACCAGCCGCGCGAGCCTCCATTAATTTCGCACTCGAGCCCCTCATTGATCTATATAGCGGCGCAAGCTCCGAAAGCTCGGCAAAGAGAGAAAAGAAAAAGGCGTCGGATCGATTCCCCGCGGCGAGCGCTCGGATATTCACTCTCGGGGAGCGGCGGCGGCGGCGACGGCGGAGGAGGGAAGTGGGAGGGATGGAGGGAGCGGCTGCGAGTCAACGGCGTTCATTGAGCGCTTCTCGGAGAATCGGCTGAATGAAACCAGGGCATCCAGGGGCTGCTGCGCTTCCCCATTCAAGCTGCGGGTCGACGCCCGCAGCTTCCGTCTGTCCTCTATAACTTCCACTTCCTTCACCCCCTTCGGCGCGCGCTGCGAATTGCGGACCGAGCCGCCGATGCTGCCGCTGCTGCTGCTACTGCTGCTGCTGCTGCTTTTCAGTCGACCGGTTTCAAAGTTCGAGTTGAAAAGTTAAATAGTAGTTTTTGTTAATGAATATTGTTCCCTCGGTTTTTTTCTGTCTTGTTAGCGGTAAAGTGGAATACTCGCTGTGGAAGCGATTTTCATATTTTTTGAATTATAAGCTTTAATGCAATAGTAAACTCACGGGACGATCAGCGAGATAAGATTAATTTATCGGAGTTTCCTCTCGCGCAATCAGAAGTCTTGCAACACTGATTACGATACCGCGATACGAATGTTTATCGATACGATATACTTATATCGAAGAATATATCAAATCAAATGGATTGAACGAAACTGTAATTATGTCAAGGAGACTGATAAATTCGCACATATATCATATATAATGCTCCTTAATATATATGGATTTATATTGATTTTTTATGAAATTTAGGGGTTTATTTAATTTGATTTCCTATGAATTTATAGGAACTGTTGTAATTAAAATCAACTTTTGTCAGAAACAGTTTCTTCAAAGAATTTATCTACTCAAGTCATTAACTTGAAAGAAGCCTTTAATAGTCCAAGTCTCAAAAATTCAATGAAAAATTCAGGCGAAAATTTCTCCTTTAGAATTCAATTTTTTTCCCCTCGACTTTATTCTATAGTATACGAAAATCTAGGTATTCCTCTTTACAAATTCCCCCGAGGACTCGAAAACTAACCCAATCTCGCTTAAAAAAATCCCTCTATTCCCAAGCCATCCTCAATCATATAAACCAGACTAAAAATCTCCGCCGATCCGCTCGGATCCTACGAGGGTAGAAAAAAAAAGTCGAATAAAAGCCAGCCGTCGTTCACCCTCCTCCCACGTGGCAATAACACTCTGACGTCATCGCAGCCCTCCCGAAATCTCGTTCGTCCCCTTCCCGAAAAGGAGGGGGAGGCTGGCCGAACGGGGTCAGCGGGTCAGCCCTCCATTGACGTGCGCGTTGCCAAGGGATACGACCCAGTGGCCCGAGGTGAAACACCTCGAAGCGGGTCGAGGAAAACGCCTCCTCCCTCGGAGATGCACGTGCCTGGATTTTCTCGACCCCGGGAAGGAAGGGATAATATTAGTCGCGCGAACAAGTCCAAGTCGATTAGCTGCCGCCGATGGATTTCGGGGGAATGATATTGTATAATAATATTTCGTTTTTTTTTTTTTTTTTCACCTACCTTCTACTTTGTTCCCTGAACTTTGAGGGAAATCCAGTTGCTCCTGCAAATCGATTCGAGAGCCCTTTCGAACTCATTCACTCGGCCATCCGGCCGGCTAACGATCGTAATAGGAAACTTTTCCTAGCGCATAAAATCCATCCGTATTTCCCTCCTCCGCCAGCGGGAGAAAAGAAAAGCTGCGAGCCGGAGCTCGAGCCGTCGTCCGCGTTTGCTGAATGGGCCGAGCCGCGTCATTCAAGGATCGGCTTCGAACTCTCTCTCTCTCTCTCTGCAGCCGCGCGCTGCTGTTTTTCTTTGGCTTCCGTCCCGCGGGGATATCGGAGGTTGCTCGAAATTGCAACCGAGGATATCGGGCACGTCTCTTCTCAAGGCGACTTCTCTCCCTCGCCAGTCGAACACGTCTTTTCGCGCTTTCCGCTGCTAAGGCCAAGTTTCATTCGATATATTTTCGCGTGGGTTTTCCAACCGAAATTGCCGATTGCCCCGACTTCCCGAGCTTAATTCTAAAATATCCGGAGTTATATTCCCGACGATCTCCGCGAAAGGCGAAAGCCAGCCAGACACCCGCGGGGGGGAAATAGCCTCTCCCCCGTGTCCTTGCGTAGGAGTCGGGAATGACAAATTCCTTGGATATACTCCTACGCTCGCCGACGAGATATCGACTTGATATATATATATATATCCTTTGCCGCACGTTCCTCCGCATTTACTAATTAGCTCTCGGCCGACAGCAGCAGCTCCTCGCGCCGCTCGGGGAAGTATAGCATGCACAATCAGCCGCGACAGATCGGCAACGCGATCCGAATTCGGTAATGGCATTTGTTACGCTAGAAAGTTACATACACGTAGAGGCAGCCGAGTCTCGGCCGCAGGTGAACGAGCGCGAAAAAAAAAAAAAAAAAAAAAATCGGTGGCGGCGCGCGTAACTTTCCTGTTCGTGCGGGGTTGCATAATTGAGAGCCACTGGCTGCCGCCGCGCGCGCCCGGCACAGAGCGAAAGTCAGCGCCCCGCGGGCACAATGGAGAGAGAGAGAGAGAGAGAGGAGAGAGAAACAGATACCGGGGTGGCTCCAGTGAGCGCGCGCGGAGAGCGATAGAGTTTCCGCGAAGGCCGGAAGCGGCGCTCAGGTGGTCGCCGGATGTGCATCTTCCTTTTCCGCGCGAGCCCGAGCATATTAACGCCCTGCCCCGCTCGAGAGCCCGATGCAGATACGCCGCGGACTGCGTGGCGATTTTTACTCTGATTCCGGACCTAAGCTACAAGCGAGAGAAAATACTGCAAAAGCTAATTGCTAATCGCGCTCATCCTTGCTCCTCGGCGCTGATCGCTCCCGCCTCGCTTTTTCCATCCTCCGCGCGGCAGAGAGCGCATTACCAAAATTGCCCGACTCTCAGCTGGGGAGGCGTAAAAACGCGACGCGTAAAAAAAAGAGTTCGTTCGAGCTCCCAACGGTCTTTTCCACACCATTTTCCTCGCCCCGCGCGTCTCGCGAACACGGCGCATCAAAACTGTCGGCGTTGCTGTTTTTTTTTCTTTTTCCAAAGCTCCGCGAGCAGCGAGCGTTCGCGACCTGACTGCTTTTTTGTACAGGTCTCCCTTCTACTTTTAATAAGTACCTCGAGCGAGGCCCGCAGAGTGGAAAGCATTTTTCTTCCCTCCGGTTTCCTGTCCTTCTTTTTTCTGATTTTCGTCTTTCGACGAGCTCCTTGAATCATATTTTTCTCACGCTCGCGCGTGACTTTGAACTTTTTTCCGACTCTCCGTTTTCATTTGGAATATGGGCTTTACGATTCTACCATCCAAGCGCGCCTCGCGCGCGCTAAACGTATTTTTTATATTGGCAAGATAGTTTTAATAGTAAACGACATTATTTCTATCATGCATATCACTAAAAATATTCTTAAGTGTTTTAAATTTAAGTTTATTTCAATTTAGATAACACACTATCTTAAAAATAATTCAAACTAAACGCGATGTATTATTTCTTTCGTATTCAGAAATGTTATTTTTATCAAAGGATGTATGAGTTATGTTGCTGATTATTAAAATTAATTTAAATCTATTTTAATAATTCAAAAAAATTACTAAATTTCGATCAAAAAATTTAATAACATAAAATATTTTGAGGTTAACTTTTAGAATAAAATTTCAGAATCATTTATTGATATTTTTCTCTTTTTGTAAATATTTTTCGTTACTTTGATATCACCCATAGCTATTTCCTAAAACATTATTATTTTAAGACAAATTAAGATTAATTGTAAATTAAAATAAAAATTTTCGCGGCTTTTTTTAAAAGGACCAATCAGCAACAGTTTTAAAATGCTTCATTCTAAATCCATCACTTTTTTATAAGAGAGTTCACGAGCGCGAATCGAGCGCGTTTTTATTGCAAAAAAAAAAAATGTTTGCGTAACGAACAAAGTCCCAAAATGAACCCTTTCCGCTTACGAATCCTCTCCAAAATCCACACGAGATCTCTTCGAAAAAATAGAAAACCAGCCTCAATTTCCATGGAAAATCGCAGCCCAACGCCAGTCTACCAGCTGCTTTTCCGAAAAAGAAAAGAAGAAGAGGGCCGCCCTTACCCTCCGGGATTTTCTCTCTCTCTCTCTCTCTCTCGCACGCGTGCAGGGCGGAAGCTACAACACGGCGGCGGGCAGGCATATATACCTACTTGCCTCTCGGCCGGAAGCGGCGCTCGCCCGTTCCCACGGTTATCCTTCGGGCGCGTGCTTGCATGCCTGCAGCGCGCGAGGGGCTCCCTTTCCACGCGCTCGACGTGTGCCAGAGACGCGCACACGCACACCTTTTCCATATATGATGATGATCGAGCGGCGCGCGGGGCTTTAAAGGGACGGGACACGGAGCTGATTCGCTTCGTTCGGGGATTTTTGCCGAGAGCGCTGACTTTTGTCGACGGGGGAACTTTGTCCAAGGGGGATGTGAGAAATTGAAATTTAATAATTCCGCTCCTCTACCCGGGTGTGGTTTATGATTTTTTTTTTTTCCTTCGAACGAGGCTACACGTCGATTTAACGCTTCGAAGGGTGGTGATAACGTTTATTTTTGCAATTTAGAGCGTAATTTATAGCGTCGAGTCAAAGACTTCCTCCAAACGACGCTCGTCTTGATAGATCCTAAAATGGTTCATCCAAGAAAATTCCCCGCTAATCCCGAGCTAAGTCGCATTACACCGTAAACCTTTTATAATTTTCCCAACCGTTACGTGAGAACGTTGCACCAAGACGGAAGCAGAGCCGGTAACCCAAAAATCATCCTCGGAAGGGAAGCCAACAATCGGCCCTGTCCCCAAAGCCTCGCTCGTCTCGGACTCTCTCTCTCTCTCTCTTCGTTCTCGCGGACTTGTTTGCGTAATCGGATTTCCTCCGGGGCGTCTCGCCCGGGACACTTTTCTCAGTTTCCCTCGGCGGCCGGCGAGGAACTCCAAGGTCCTCTCGGAAGTCGTGTTTGCTTACGCGATCGCGAGACAGAGAGAGAAAGAGATAAAGCAGTTTTTAGGCGGATTTCCTCCTTGGGTTGTACCGCCTGTGAGAAGGAATTAATGCGCGCGCCGACGGAGGTTATTACGCGGCCCGGAGACTGTTTATTGATAATGACGAGAAGGCCTTTTTTTTTTCCTCCTCGTTCTTTTGAGGACGCCGCGGCAGGTGGCACAATGCTGAGAAAGGTCTATCCGGAGCCACCGCTTTATCCATGTGGGAACTTAACAGTTAAGCGCCTCCCCCCGCGCGCTCTTCCTTCCTAGGATTCGACAAAAAAAAAAATTGCGCGTCGCGCCGAGGATCTTGAGATTCAATTTTGAAATTTTGTCTCGATTTACCGCTGATTCTTTATCATCGCATCGCGGCGGAGCGAAGGAACGAGGAAATGCCTCTCTCGTAACGAGAGGAGGAAATACATTCGCGGTAAAACAGTTGAACGACACCCCCCAGCCCTCGTTCAACACCGAAACCCAATAGCGACCTTCCCCGCATACTCCCCTTCCAACGAGCGCGAAAATCCCTCCCGTAGGCCAAAAATCGATAAACAAAGGAGGCGAGCGTCCTTTACCGGCGTGTTTATTTATCGGCCGTTTATCTAACGGTAAAATCTGCACGGGCAGAAAAGAGCCACGTCCGCCTATGCACACACTCGGCCGCTACGCGAAAGAATGACGGCGGCGGCGGCGGGCGGCGGCACAATCTGCCATTGTGACCGATTCATGAATGAAGCGGCACTTCCGCCGAGGGGAGCAGCAAGCGCACGCGGAAACGCACTGTTACGCGCGGGGCCTGTGTGCTCTCAATGGGCGACGCGCCGCCGCCGCCGCCGGGGCAGGGATCGCTTTCACCCGACGCGCGCGGCTTGTATATTCATCATTTGCGTTCGGA
Source organism: Ormyrus labotus (assembly GCA_035582975.1). Classification (NCBI taxonomy): domain Eukaryota; kingdom Metazoa; phylum Arthropoda; class Insecta; order Hymenoptera; family Ormyridae; genus Ormyrus; species Ormyrus labotus. The sequence goes on from JAWWEO010000021.1 coordinate 24,602,928, forward strand.
CGGGATTTTTCGCTTCTCCGTTTTTTTTTTTTTTTTTCTTTTTTTATATATCCGAGTTTCCCTCGGGAAACCTCTTTGAGGCGGGCTATTTTTCAGTCTTATGGATATAATTTTAGATTTTCCTCCGCGGTCTAACGCCAGGAGAGATCAAAAAAGCCGCCTCCGCATTACACCTGTTGTGGCCGCGATTACCTTTTCTCTTACCTCGAAATTTTTTTTTTTTTTTTTTTCATCGAGTCCTGGAGATCCCTGTTTGAATTCCGTCGCGTCTCGCCCTCCCATTAATTCATATGTATTTACGAGCGGTAAAATACCGAATTTTCCTCGAAACGATACCTCGGAGAAGGCAAACTTCTCCCAAAGAAAAGTCATTCCCGAAAAGCCAATAAAAACGACTACGAGCGTGCGCGCAAAGTTTCGCGGCAGCTACATAGAAGCTCGTCCAATTAAAGTTTCCCCATTGAGTCCTCCCCTCCCCTCTCTGTCGAGCTACTGCCATTCACGAGGGCTCGATACATCGGGGGGAGGTGTGTAGGCGCGGTCTTTCACCTCCCCGCTGCACGAACCAAGACCAGCTGCGCGCGATGCACTCGTCAATACATATACAAGCGTTCGCGGCACGGATATTAAATTTGCCGAATTTCCGCGACTATTTCTGGACCGAACGGGATGCGGAATTGGGAGGAGGCGGTATTTTCGGCGCCGCTTCCGGCCGCGAGCTTTTTTTCGCGCCGCTCGTTCGCGCCCCCCGAGTCGATCGTTACATTGGTTAATTGGGGGGTGGAGCCACTCGCGGCCCGGGATGCTTTTGACGCGGCTTCGAGGGAGAGAGAGAGAGAGCTAATTTCATTTTTTCAGAGTCGGGCTCTCGTTCTTCTTGTGTCGTCGATCGATTTTAATGAGAGTACTTGTCTGTTTTTGTAAAAGAAATTGCTCGTTGTATAACGGGAGGTTGCAGAACAAGGCCGAGCGCTTTACAAGTTGATTATACTCTGTAAACAAACAAGATTATATAACGTCGTTAATAAAACGCTTTAGTTATAATACAACGTAGATACTGAAAAATATTACTGGTCAATTATAGAATTTTACTGAGTTATCGGCAAAATCGTATAAAATTTCATCGTCGACAACCAAGTCTCCTGCTCGCGAAGCTTTAAAACGAAATCTCCTAATATATATACACTTTTCTCAACTTAATCCCCGATGAAGCGAAAGCTCGTATATAAAACATCCTGAAGTATCTCATTTAACGGTCCGATTTTTCCTCAATTGTTGCAGATAAGCCGACAGAGCATCGACGCCTGCAAGGACTACTTCAGAGATGACCTCCTGAAGCCCGACTGGCAGCTGATGGTGGAACTCAAGAAACTCTTCCAGATCCTCTAATTTTCCACGCTCGGCAGGGGCGAAAATTCGAGGTAGCGGCGGCGACGACGACGCCGGCAACGACTCTTAAGACTACAAACCTGGCCGCGAATGAGAGAGAGAGAGAGCGAGAGAGAGAGAGAGAAACTGACAGAGCAACCGAGAAAAAACGAGGCTCCGCTTGGCGCAAGTCGCGAGGACGAGCTGTAAAAAATAATAAAAGGACAAAAAAAAAATGGAAAAAAAGAACATTACGAACTTTTTGTATACATTGTACGGAAGGAAAAGCGTGACTTTGAATCGGGATACATATACATATATACATACTCTTAAAAAAAATCGACATCGCAACAGCGCTTCACCTTGATCACCATCCGCCTGTTATACATAAAACTACATTGTCATGCATATTATATATACACAGAGAGAGAGAGAGAGAAAGAGAGAGAACCGTAAGCCGAGAAAAGACGAGAGAGACGCGCGGAATCGAGTGCCTCGTTCGCTCTGAGCTAAGAGAACGGGCCAATCGGAGCGAATTAGTTTTGTAGCGTAATCGGAAGGATGAGTCAAGGAGAGAGAGAGAGAGAAAGAAAGTTTTGCTTTTTGCTCCTTCGAAAGCGACGAGTTCCCCGAGCGAAGGAGGATGCAATAAAGGCCCGGGGGATTCTATAACGGAGCGAAATGTTCTCTTGAGAATCATTTTTTTTTTCGTTAGACGTTTCGAGTCCCGAGATTATAAGCAAGCAAATCGAGATCTTGTGTACGATAATGTGAAATTCTCGTCTAGAGGGTTGGGGGGGGGGAGGGCTGGATCGAACCTTGAATTTTCTTCTCTCTCGAGCGTATACCGTTTTCTCTCTTTCTTTTTTTTTTTTTTTCTTTTTTTTAACGAAAATCTCCTTTCGCGCAAGCTTGCGTGCTCGCACTTGAAATCCAAAACTGACCGAATAAAATGAGAATTGGGATCGCGAATTTTGTACAGTTCCCATTGCATATGTATACCTGTAGCACAAAAAGCGACCGAAATACAGAGATTACAGCAGAAGTAAATTAAGGCTTCTTTTCGATCCTTTGACTGTTGATGAAAAATTTTCCACGCAATCGTCGTAATCAATTAAATGATTTTGAGACGCGTCTTTGACTTTATTTGTTATTATTAATCTTCAAACTTCGTATATATTCTTTTTCACGTTGTCGAGTCCTGATACAATCAATGGGTCAGAGAAAAGTTAAACGTATAAAGTAGCGAGAATTAGAAAAGACGAGATAATATATGCGCATTCACGAAGCAGAATTAGGATTATATGCTAGACTGGAGCAATCCGAGAATGAAAAAAAAAATTATTTAAAAGCAGAACAAGAGAAAGTGAAAGTACGTAGTGACGTGCAGAAAGAAAGGTTTTTGACGGCCAAAAGGATTGTATGGGCTTGATTGGTGCCCAGGAGGAATTTCAAGCAATGACGATGGACGAAAAAAAGACTTTTTAACTCTTCCTCTACATATAGTAAGACATTTTTTATTTGAGCTCTCTCAAATGATTTTTCAGCTTTATCATAAGTGACTATATTCGAATTTTTTTTTTTTTTTTTATCGATTTTTTTCATTTTATTACTCAAACTTTCTTGAAGAATGTTCGATTCTGCGTAAAAGAGCCTATGCAATGTAAGAATAAGTGGGAAATTGCGAAAAACACATATTTTAAGAAAAAGTTTTTTTAAGAAAACTCTGGAAGATAAAAGTGAAAAATACAGTCTTTTATGTGCACTTAAGTCGAATGAAATAAGAGGTCGATTTTAAAACTTTATACCTTTGACCGTCCACACTTAAAAAGACATTAAAGACATCCGATTCGTCTGCATTTCGTACTACAATAAAAAAGTAAATTTCCTAGCTCGTTTTCTCACTCGATTATTTTTGTTTTATAGACTGTTAAATCGTTATTGTCGCATTAATAAAGGTTGTTTTGATTTTAAGGAATTGTAAGAATAAAATGAAGCTTATACATTATCAATGAATTTGTAATATAAAAGCATTAAAAACGAATTGTATGTTTAAAAAAGAGAATAATTATAAGAGTAGGAAGAGAAAGTCAAGAGGTTAGTCGAGGCTTTTTTTCATTATTTGTGAATATATCCATTGAACTTGAGGATACGATTAATTACGTCTCTCTCTTAATTTTCGCGCGGAGCATTCATTAATCAAGAGCGAGAGAGAGAGAGAAGATTAAAAGCAAAGGGAGAGAAAGAAATAAAAAGAGAAAATATATGAAATCCAAGTGAATTTCCACGTCGACGAATATTAATCTAATAAGAATGTGGATTATGGAAGAGCATCGATAAACGAATTTCTCGATACGTTTGATAAACGATTTTACAAGAGGAGCGCTCGAAAATTTAATGGCAGCAATCCTGTGGCGGTTTTACGAGCGACGAAGCGAGTGATATATAAATATTATGTGTAGCCATCGGCTTATGTAATTCGCTGATCGGCACGTCGAAAGTGTGCGTAGGCGCGCGCCGACTTTTGCACGTGCGCAATATTCTTCTTTTTAGGAATACCTCGACCGTTTTTTGGAATTACTTTTTACATATGTGGCTTAATAGTTTTGAGAGAAGACTATTAATAAATATTGTTTATTGACAAAAAGAAAAAAAAAAAAAAAAACACGACATCCAAGCTCTTGTGTTTCTTTTTTCTTCCCCGCCTTTTCTTTCGAGAGATAACGTAACGTTACGAAATCGGCCGCGGATCGCTCCTCCGAAAATAGAGGAATGGATCTTTTTATATCCCGGGGGGGGGGGGGGGAGGTATAAAATTTCGTGGCACAAGAACTGCGCGAGATAGAGCAAATAGAGAGAGAGAGAGAGAGAGAGAGAGAGAGAGAGAGCTTTCCGCGAGCGAGTTCTTTTTCCGTGCGTAGGTGCGCCAATCTCGTTCCAGCGGAAACAGGAAGCGGCCTTTTTTCCTTTCAGGCCCGCCGCCGCTATCTCACCGTTTCTCCCCGTCTATCTCGACCTTTATCTTTTCTCTTGCTCTCCCGACTATCGGCCGGAGAGACTTTCGCTTTCGACGCGCGGCCTGTGGGTATATAAATGAGGAAAATTGCCCGCGAGATAATGCCCGCGCTCGTGGCGTCTGCGAAAAGCCTCTGGCCCAAGTGCTAAGTCGCCAAAGTAAAAGACGCTATGTATACGCCTTTTTTCCGAATGAATTTTCTGAATTATATACCGCACGGCGAGACCGTTTTAAGCGGCGATTTGGAGCCGTCCATCCCTGCCTCGGCGCACCGGGCGGCCTTTCCGGGAATCCTAATGGGGGCCCGGCGTCTCATTGTTTTCCCCTCTCTCTCTCTCTCTCTCTCTCTCTCTCTCTCTCTCTCTCTCTCTCTCTCCTTTCGGACGCGTGGGTTTGGCAGGCTTCGCCTTATCGATCTCTCTCGCCGCGGCTGTGCGGTCGATCACCCGCGAGAGAACGCGCCGGAAGTTATCGCCGAGGAGCGACGCGATAACGCCGAAGGCCGATCGCTCCGAGGACGATAATGAAAAAGTGTCTCGAGCTCACCGAGGCTTTTCCTTCGCTGGATAATTCATTTGGTCGAAAATATTTTCCTTTCTCCCGTAAACGTCATTTTCTCGATGTAAATGTGCCACCGCGATAAAAAATGAATTCCATACGATAAACAAATAAGTGCGAGCAATAAAAAGAAAAACACGACGAAGCCAAAGTATCACGTCGGAGTAGTCGAGCAGCCGCGGCGACGTAAACGGAGGCGGTAAACCCTTGCAGTACACAGGAAGGTATACATGCAGGCGAGAGCGCCGCCGTCCTTGCGCCTCTCGAGCGAGAAAGAGAGAGGGAGCTCAATGAGTTCGCGTCACACATCGAGCCGTCATTCATGTACGGCGGGAGCCTCGCACGTGACGCTTGAAAAATGCACTATCGGCCGCTGGTTTACCTACAGTTTCTTTACTAGGAGACACGTCGTCGCCGTTATGTAAACCCTTTTCTTTTTTCGGCCGAAGCTCCCACGTCGAGATTTTCGAGTTTCCGCGAGGTTTAAAAAAATCTGGAATTTCCGATAAACAGGATGTTCGTTTTTTTATTTAATTGTCTGTCAAATTTTAGTGGCATCGGAAAAGTAAAACTATATCCAACTTCAGTCGATAATAATAAAGGCTAATTACATTTTGACAATTGAAACTTCCGCCCAGTTATAGTAACTTGAATCGATAAAGTTATACGCGAATGGAGATGGATTTAGAAATACGCGGGTGTTTAAAAATGAAAAACCTCATTAAAAATTCAAGTATCCTCGAAAGTCGTGCCAGAATTTCTGCAATACTAATCCTTACGTAAATTTTACTGCGCGTAATTTAATCACATTCGGTTTGAAGCATTAAGTCTCTACCTTATACGCGGCCATTCTCGCGACTAATAATTCATTGTTACAAAAAAAGAAACGGTTAAATCGTAGAACGAGCCGATGATACCTCCGAGCCCCGAAAACACCTAAAACCTCTTAGTTTTCAGAATTCTCGACGACGTATCTTATCTAAAATCCCACTAAAAAGACAGCTCGAGCAGTAGAATTTCCTCTCTCCGAACGATAACCGATCGATACTAATTAGACGGCGATAAAAAAAGAACGAGCCGAAAACACACAAAGCCAATTTCCCGGCGGCAACCCTCGTCCCCGCGGCATTTACATTCCTGACTTCCGGTGAGAAAGACTCGGCTCGCATTCCGGGGTAAAAGAAAAAAAAAAGAAAAGAAGGAAAAAAAAAGGAACGAGGCCGAGTTAATTAAGCAATTAGCAGCGCGGCAATTGCTTAAAGGCTCCAAGGGCTCCGGTGTAGGCTTGCGCTTCGCGCCGCAAAAAGGGACGAAAGGATGCGAGCAATAAAGCCCCGCCGCTAAATATAGCCTCCGTTATTTGACAGGCCATTACGCGCAATTCAGAGGACTCGAGAGAGAGAGAGAGAGAGAGAGAGAAAGAGAGACCGCGCTCTCCGGTACGGGGAGCTTGACACGGCGCTCTCTCTCTCTGCGTGGGTGCAGCTTGCAGGAAGCTCTTAGGTGTCGCTGCGGGTCTATAAAAGTCGCGCGCGCAAAAATCGCCGGCCGCGGTGATAAAAGGCCCCTGGAAACTCGTCGGGGTTTTGCGTTGTAAAAATGCCGAAATCACCGGCCGGCGGGAATGCCGAGTAGCTTTCCGTTTTAGACCGGGAGAGTAGGCGTTGGTAATTGAATCTTGGCCGATAGACTGGCCGTTCGTTGTATGATACGTAACGACTGGCGCGCGAGGAATGAAATTTTATACGCCTTGTAGGAAAAATGCCTTGTATCCCTCTCTCTCTCTCTCTCGAAGAACATCTGCGGGGCCTGCTCGGAGTTCGAGTTTTTTAATTGAAAAGTACAGCCGCGCGTATAAGAGGTATTTCCGGCTCGCTTCCGGTTCCCTTCCGGTATACTTCCGGCGCACTTATGTTTGACATTCGGCGCGCATATGTGGCGTGTCGTTCGGGCCGCGCTTACAAGCTGTGGAAATTTCGATGAAAGAAAGGAACGCACGAGTATACATGCGAGTTTTGAATTTCAGAGAGAGAGAGAGAGAGAAGGAAAAGGAATCGATATATTCGGTGAGTGGTTCGAGGCGTTAAGGGCCGATCGTTACGGGCCAACTACCCCTTCCGGGGGCCCGACTCGGGTTGTACGCGTGTCGACGGCCGGTCGCGTGGCCCACATTAAACGGAGCCGGCGCGCGGGCAGCAGGCCTGGGCGACGGCGTTTAAGAAGGCGTGACGGAAATGCGTTTGTCGTCGCGCGGATCCGCGCGGTGGGCGTCGACGGGAAGTCTTTCCGCTTTATGCGCCGGATATCCTCCCGGCGCTCTCTCTCTCTCGCGATATTGCCCGCCGCGGCGGCGGCCCCGTTTTTCGCCTCCTTCGGCTCGATGCCTGGATATGCGTGCCGCAGATGGAGGACTTTGATGTCTGCACGCGCGGCTGGGAGCTTGCGAGCGCTTCTTTTCGGATGATGAATTTGGGTTTCTATTGCGGTGTGGCTTCGAATTTAACCAATTCTAATTCCTTTCTCACTTGGAAAAACTAGGATATTTTCAAAGCCGGTAAAGTTATATTCACTTGTTTATAGATTTATCGTTGAATCTACTCTAGTTTTTGCACTGGTAACTCCCCCTGAAATTGAATAAAGAAGAAAATGAAAACTTCCAAACGAAAATTGAATGAAAAAGAAAAAACTTTAAATTTTTATTCGGTTCGCGGGGAACACCTCTTTAACGTTGACGATATATCAATGACATTAAATACATAAAATTAGCAAATACAGTCTGTATTTCGTGCAAGACCCTCCTTAAGGACTCCGGGGCAAAGTAAAAAAGGCAAGCCGAAGAGATAAAGCGGAACCGAGCGGAACACGTGCAACGTAAACCCACGCTGCTCGCTGCCTCGCCGCGTGTCAGCGAATTCCTTCTTATCTGCCTCTTTCCACAATGATCTACTTACTTTTCACTTTTCGCCTTTGACGACAATAGAATTTTCGGCAGGCCGGGGCTGGGGAGAGAAACGGTTTTTTCAAAATTAAAAATAATTTCTAGCTTCTGGTAATAAACGGAAGAACGCTTTCAATGAACGTTTTATGCACTCTCGGTGCATTCTTTATTGTCGGATGCTTTGACACTTGGCGCATTTCAATACGTAAATAGCTCGATGTAGTTTTCCTATTTACGAAGTTTTCTAATTCTAACGACGTTTCCTACACGTTTATTTTTCATTTTGTTTTGTTTTCATCCGCTTCTATTTTTAAGTACACTTCCAAGTAGCGCTATAAATGTATTTTCAGAAAACATCTGTCACAATTGGGCTACTGTTTTCTTGCAATATTTTTCGCCGTCTGCTCTTGAATTTGAATATAGAAATATCGAATTATCCCGGGGCTCCTTCCAATTCCAGCGGCAGCTAATTTCCCTTAAACCCCCCCCCCCCCCCGCTATACTCGTGTATTAAACGGCGAAGCGAAAAATCGATCTTTTTATCGAGCGAACATTCCGAATGAAACTTAAATACAAGTCGTTTGAAACTTTTCTAAAATTAAAACATTTAAATAAACCTTCCGAACTTTTCCGTCCGTCGAGGTGTGCGTTTGCCCATATTACCATTTAGCACGGCGCACCACCCCCGAGACGGCTTATAATTTCCCGAAAAACGCTTCGATTTTCAGAAGCGCAGACGGCGCGGTTCCTGGTGCTAATCAGCCTGCACACACGGACTGCGCTCTCGGCCTTTGCTCGACAGAGACGGAGAAGCGTAACCCAATGCCTCGGAGAGGTTGGACTGGTGCAACCTTGAGCCTCTTCCCACACGCGAGCATCACGTGCCAAGTATGGGCCGTACGCACGCTGCTCGTTGACTTATTAATTCAAGCGAGGCACATCGCCGACCGAGAGAAACGCGAGCGTCGCCGCCGCTGCCGATGCAGGAACGTATCGCCCGCCGGGAATCCAAGTCCGCTTCCCGGTCCGCGTGTATATATATACATATCGGTGCTGTTAGTTCGCTCATTTTTATGACGACTTTGTTATCTTTCTTATCGTTGGCGGTAATTTTTTTATGAATGAAAAAGTCGCCCGATCTGGATTGCGATCTGCCCGCATTGTGTTCCGGGATTCTCTAATTACGGCTCGTTATCTCGCTGCGGTTTGCTAAATATTTGCCGTCGAGGAATAACAGTCGGAATATTTTCGTTTCGTTGATAATGATTCGGGAAGCATTAATCGTATAACAATCAAGGTAAACGATTGCATCTCGATTTTAAAAAAAAATCCAGAGCTGAATCCGATTCGACGACCGTCGAAAATTTCTTTCCCCATTGTAATCGCAAAAGATTTTCGCGCTAATAACTTATATTATTATCTGTCGAGCGCTCGATATCAATCGGGGAGTGCATTTTACGCACGATCTCTATCCTAAGTTTCCATCTTTTACCGCTCCCCTTGGCGCTCATATATATATATATATATACATAATACGCGCTCAGTCTCGAAGATCATCATCTCGGCTCTCGAGAAGATCGAGGGCAGCCGAGGAATAAGAAGACACAGACGACGTCGTCGACGAAGAAGAACGCAGCAGCGGCAACAGCAGCAGCAGCAGCAGCGGCGGCGGCGGCAGCAGCTCGCAAGAAAACGACGACGAGATTATAGAGATGGATAGGTAGACTCTCTCGCACACACACACACACGCACACATACACAGTCTCGCCGAGAGCGAACGAAACCCACACAGCCTCAGCAGCAGCAGCAGCAGCAGCGAAGGCAGAGGGAAGGAGCAGCTACTCGCTCGGCCGAAAGAGAGAGAGAGAGAGAACGAGCGAGGCAGCAGCTCAGCGGGGCAAAAAAGAAAAAAGGTACACATCGCTTACGGAGAGCAGAGAGCGAGCGAGAAAAAACTCCTCGACTCTCCTTCTCCCTCGCTCTCGCTGAGCGCGCGCGTAGCGCGAGCTATTTCTGCGGACGTATAAAATAAGCAGTGAATGAAGCCCGTTTACTGGCGGTCAACCTAAACAGAGACGGAGCGCTCTCTGCTCCCCTCTCGCTCGCTCTCGCGGCGACGGCGGCGGCGGCGGAGCGCGGTCGGAGGGGGGCGGGGGGAGGGGGGGGGGAGCCTCGCCGCCGTCGCCCCGCTGGAGGGGCGCGAAAGAGAAGGCGAGAGAGAGGAAGGAGAGGCAGTAGCGGAGCAGCCAGCGTAGGGCTCGGCTCGGCTCCTCGATCGTCGTCGGAAAGAGCCTCGTTTGCCGCTTGTCCACGCGGACGCAAACTCAGCCAGGAGGAGGAGAGGGAAGGAGAGGAGAGCAGAGAGAGAGAGAGCGGGCATTTCCGTTCGGTGTGCGCGCCGATCTACCTCTCGCGAGTGCTGCGAAACAGTTGAGAAGATAATAAAGAAGAGAGACCTCGTAGTGGCAGCACCAGCGTGTCAGAGATACACACATATATTTTCGTACTTTCCATCGAAGAAGAAGAAGAAGAAGAAGAAGAAGAAGAAGAATAGGAAGTGGGCTGAGAGAGAGAGAGAAAGAGCGAGGAGAGAGAAGAGAGAGAGAGAGAGAGCTTTACTTTGGACGTGTTGTCGGTTGTATTTTGGTGGTGCCGCGGAAAGAGAGTAGTGCGGGAGCGGCTGCCTCAGCGGCTCCCCTCCCCCCCCAAATGCTCGGGCCCCGTTTCGTGGTGTCAGGTGTTTAGATAAGTGTGGAAGTGTGGATACCTTGGACTGCAACCCGGCGCCGGCGCTGCCACCGCGGCGTCCACCCTGGCCGCATCCAAGCAGCAGTAGGAGCAGCCTCAGCTACGGAACGAGCAGCGCCGGCGGCGGCGGCGGTGGCGCTTCTTCCTCCAGCCTCGGTGCCTCCAGGTCGACGGAGCGAGCGAGGCAGCATCAGCAGCAGCAGCAGCTCAGGAACAAGGCTGCTCCGCCACCGCCGCCGGTACTGACGCCACCAGATTACCCCGCGCCACCGAGGATACCCAGTCGAAGCGGTAAGTCCATTGACCTTCGGTGCTCGAAGCCGCGTTCTAATGGGAGCGGAGAGGAGCGCGAGTCTCCTCAATGAAAAGTCCCCCCGGTCCCGCGAGGGAGGGGGGGGGGAGGGGGGGAAGGCGCGTAGAAAGTTTGCGAGAAAGTCAGACTGGCGGCTTGTGCTCGCTCGCTTGCTTGCCATCTGCATTCTACCGGCGCGGCCGTAAAACGTCACGCCGCTGCACGCACGTAGCTGCACAGTGAAATCCGTGCTCTCGCGCGGTCGCCTTCTTCATGAATGAAAGCCAAGCGTGCGCGACTGCGGAGCGCGATCGAGCCCGCGGCCCGCTTAGGTGTGCTACTCCTAACGTGTATTACGTACGCGTCCTGCGCCTTTTGCGATTTCGATTTTCGACGGGGGAGCGACGACGGCCCGTCTAATTATTTATTTACGCAGCCCGGATACGCTGCTCCTAAGCGCATTATGTAACCGAGTGAAGTTCAACCGCTTCGCCGCGCGTGCTTCTATTTCTGAGAACTTTAGCCGCCGGTTATACAAGTGGTAATTACTCGGATATTTTTTTTTTTTTTTTTTTTTTTTTGCTTTCCGCACCGCGAGACTGCGAGCGACGAAAACTCGACTGCGAAAAGGCTCGCGAGCCGAAAAAAATCCGACGGGGAATCGTTTGGCAAGAGAGCCACACCTGTCTTTCTCGGCGCTCGAAAACGGACGCAAACAAAAAAAAAAAAGAAGTTCGCTTCGTCAGAGCGACTGACTGAAGTCTCCCCTCGTCCGTTGGGGACAGCAGCAGCAGCAACAACACCCTCGCAAAGCGGCCTGCGTTTCCCCGAAAAGATTCCACTGTCCCATTTTCCAGGGCGGCGTTCTCGGATTAGGAATCGGTGAACGAGGCGGCTCTCGGGGCCGATTGTGCAAGCGGAAAAAGCTCGGTGGGGAGCGGAGGCAGGCGGCCGCGGCGCGAGTCGACGGGTGGGCGGAAGCGGGCTATTTGCATTTTTCATTCATTAACCAGTGCCGTGTATGAACGCGATCACGGAGCCAGAGAGCCGACCGCCATTCAGCGCGACCGCGCGGAGGCCTCAAAATCTCCTTTGCCGCGCTTAAGGCTTGCGAAACGCGCGCGCCGCTTTATTTTCAGCCGCGCCGCGCCGCGATCCTCCACTTTTCTCGGAAGCTCCTAAGCGATCGGTTAATGTGGCGGAGAGAGAGAGAGAGAGAGAGAGAGAGAGAGATATAGGTATAGAGGGAATGCTGTGCAGTTCGCGTTATCTCTGTTTACCCACCCTGTTATCGTGGCGTGCCAACCTCTCTCTCCTTCCCACTCGGATGCTTTTCCTGTCTCTCTCTTTCTCCGCGCACACCGAGAGAGAGAGAGAGAGAGAGAGAGAGCGGAGTGTTCTGCAGCAGCGCGAGGAACGCGCCGGAGAACGGCTGTTAAGGGCGCGGAAGCTCGAGCTGTTTACCTGTTTTGTTGGGAGCTGCTCCCCGATTATTGGCAGCGGATATTTAGTCTACGGGCGATATACGCTCGAGCGTACTAGTCGTAGTAGCCCCTCTAACTCTCTCTCTCTCTCTCTCTCTCGCTACGTAAATAAGGAAGAGGTGTAGGAGGGACGTGCGTATCGATAACCAAGCAGTGAGTATTTTCGGGTACCATTCTCAGCCGCGTATCGATCTTCCTCGTAATCTCAATTCGGTTACAGTTTTAGAGCGCTGGCATTATATCTATCGGGCGCGATACGCGCCCCGACCAATCCTCGTGTATTTTTAAATCGTCGAGTTTTAAAAATTCATCGCGAGTTCCTGGTTGCACGTTGTCGGGAGAGAGAGAGAGAGAGAGAGAGAGAGAGAGCCCGGCGCCGAGTTCCGCCGAGGTTTTCTCGTAAAAACGTAATTAAAGCCCCCCCGAGCAGGAGAGGCGGTTTCGCGTCTTATTACGTATTATTAGCATGTAGGTCACTATTTTATTCGTCGGGCAATATTCGAGCACCTCTTCTTTTATTCAGAAGCCGCGGAGTGACGTGGGATTATACACCCAAATGCAGATGAAACTCCCAGGGTAACGAGTGAAAACTTTCATCCGCGCGTCGAGGTTTGAATTTCGTATTTGGTAAAGAAAAGAAAAAAAAACCACGTCGCTCGATCCCTTATTGAATCAAAACACAATAATCGAGTGAAAGTTACCGCGCTCGCCTCTCTCTCTCTCTCTCTCTCGGGCTTTCAGCGCGAGAAGAGAGAAGCACTTTACCAGTTACAAAAGCGTTAATGACCGCCAAATTTTCTTTTCAAAATTCCCCCTCCCCATATGATTACAAACGTGGCGTTGCGGCAACGCTCACACCTGCCCCGCCGCGAAAAAGTCGCAAGTAAAAAGCCGAGGCAGCAGCAGCGGCGGCGGCGGGTTCGACGAGTTACGAGAGAGAGCCGCAAGAATCTCGTTACTTCTCTCGCATCGAAATATATATCCGCCGCGCGCGGAGAGAGAGAGAGAGAGAATTATCATCCTTCTTCAGCCTCGCGCCTCGACTATCTCTCGAGCTACTCGTTCGAAACACAGATATCGCCGACGGTTTCTCAATCTAGCGCCGCGTGCGCGTCTCTCTTTCTCTCTCTCTCTCTCTTTCTCGATCGACAAGTATAACTTGTGCGTGCCTCGGCGCAGGAAATCAACGGCGACGAGATGGTATAACTCTCGCGCGACGCGCGCAGCTGTCCCTTTTACCTTTTTGGCCGGTTGGTTTTGCGAGAGAGAGAGAGAGAGAGAGGCGCGGAATAAAGAATTTTTCGGCTCCCCTCCGCGGCGCGAGAGGGAGAGAGAGAGAGAGCTTTTTCTCGCCGATATTCAGCGGCGCTTATCGCCCGCGGGATAGCTTACTACCCGCTTTTTTGGGACTAAGAGCTGCTTAGATAATGGCTAGGAAAAACTTATCGCGAGAGTATACGTTACGTGGCTAGAGAGAGATTTTTCGCTGATTCTCTCTCTCTCTCTCTCTCGTCGCTCGGCGGAAATTTTTTTAACGCTATCGTCGGCTTTCTGACTAACCCCAAATGGATTCTTAAGCGAAGGCGGGTTAAATAATTTTCGATGTGCAACGAGAGTCTCTGCTCTTTTTTTTTTTGTTCTCTTTTCATTCGCGCGCACAGCTTTTTTTTTTTTTTCGAGCTGCTTGCACTCGGTAAAAAGCTGGATTTTCTTCGGGGCTGCGTGGACAGGAATTCTCGCTCGGGGGGGGGATCGATATTTTCGGCTTTCTTTTTCGGCGAAATCGTTAGGAACTCGATTTCTTGGGGAAGGTTATTATTCGGACGGCGGCCGAAGCTAACCAGAAAGCGAACGTCATCGAAATTACATCCGCTTCCGATGTTTTCCATATCGCGGGCGCCTATTTCGTTTGCTTTCAACGAGATCGATTATTGGATGATTGACAAGTTATATTGTCCTTGATGGTTTCCCTCTATCATCTTTATCTGCTTCTATTCTCGTATTATCTTGGCCTTAATCTAAACATTTTAGTTAAACAGTCCCGATTGTGTCGATCTCTCCGCTCGCCACCTAAACCCACAATTTATTGACTTTTACTTCCTAGTCTACAATGTTTAACTTCCTTTTATCTTCGTCGCCAATAGTCCGATTGCCTCAACTAAGTCCTCATTTGTTCAGCTGCCACGGCATTTGAGCTTTTATCAGTTCCGGGGCGAATTGAGCTAAAAAAAAAAAAAAATAGCCGCTTTATTAATCGTTTAATCAACCGATATATATTTTTCGTTACTTGTCCCTCGGATTTTAAGCAAACTGTAAATATATCTCGAGCAGTTGTGCAATTAGACTCACGCTTCAAACGTCATCGAAAAGCTCGATCGCTCGCCCCCGAGACCCGCCAACCTGTCAGCCTCGGTGAAATTTCATCCCGAGCGATGATCGGGCTATTCAAAAATTGAAAAAAAAAAAAAAAAAAAAAAAAAAAAAAGGGAGGAAACGCCTCGCGCCTCGACTCGCCTTCGTAAAAAGGGAAAGAGAGAGAGAGAGAGAGAGCGTGGGTGTGGGTGGGTGCCGCGCTTAGGAGCCATATGGCGTCCACATTCCGCCGCGAGGAGAGAGAGAGAGGAAGACAAGAGAGCGAAATTTGCGCGCGTGCCGGCAGAGAAAAATCGATATCGGCCGCGCGCACCCACGCACCCAACACCCCCCGCCGGAAAAAGAGGGGCGTCGAAGTCACCGCGCCGCGGAAGCAGCGTTGGAATCTCCGCTGACGTAAAATCCCGCTAGACTCGTGGGGATTCCCCGATTTCGGGAGGATCATCTTTCTTTCTCTCTCTCTCTCTCTCTCTCTCTCGCGACCGAGGCCGATTTTTCGGAAAGAGAGCCGAGAGTATATAACGGAATTAGAAGTGATGTAGTCGCGTGCCTTTTCTCTCTCGTGTTTATTGCTCCGCGTAAAGGGGGGAGATAATGAAAATTCCTGCCGCATTAGTTTCTGTGCGCCAAAGACAATTGCGCGCGTTTTCGTCACTGAGGCGCAGTTGCCTTAACGAGCAATTAAAAAAGACGCGATGCGTATATATATATATATATATATATATATAGACCATAGCGGAGAGACTCCGGAGGAGATACGTCTGTTCTCGATCGCGATCGATTCAACAAAAGCGCTCGCACACCTGACGCGTTCCCTCCTCGCGGCGCGGCGCGTCTCGCGGTTCGCGCGATATTTATGCACGTATACACGCGTATTCTATCGCTGCACGGCCTGAGTCATCGAGTGGCGCGCGTTATAGAGCTCGCGGCCTGGCAGTTTCAGCTCCGAGTCAGACGGAGCGACAGATACAGAGCGAAAGAGAGGGAGAGAGAGGGAGAGAGAGAGAGAGAGAGATCGTAAACACGTGATGTCACACACGCGCTTCATTGATAAACTAGCTCGACTTGTGTGCGGGCCGCGCTCTCCGCGTAAACGGGAAAAATAGCCAAGCTCAGAGAGAGAGAGAGAGAGAGATAGATGTAAATTTTATTTTACCTTAAGGCAAAAAAATAATAAGTATATAGCCAAATTTTCAAAATTTAGAGTATTTAAAGAAATATAAAAATATTTACAGACTAGAATTTAGTGTGAATGTATATCACAGACGTCTCAGTGCGCAAGAACACACGTGTCTTACAACTAGGTATCACAGTTTCTAGAAAATCACAATTTGACCATAAGAGGCAAGTCTCGAAGGTATATTTAGCTGATTAAATGAGTGAACTTATAAACTAATATTATAAGGTAGTGCCACTGTCTTCTGCCACCACTGAGAAGAGCTAATGGTCGAGATTGAGCGCGTATTTGCGCACCGCCATCTTAAATGAAAGTAAGGATGGTGAATTCCTTATGGTGGAAGGGAGGGAATTCCAGAAACGAACTCCTTCGACCTGAAAAGCCTCAGCTCCCGTTTCGGTGCTGATTGCGGGAATGACGAGCTCGGCAGGGGTACCTCTACAGGATGAGCGCGGCTTATGCTCAATAAATAAAGAGGCCAGTCTTATGGCCTCAAAGTAGAGCCTACGCGAATCCGTGCGGAGCCACCCCAGCTACCTCCGGTAGGGGGATATGTGCTCATCTCGCCTCACCCCAAAGATGAACCTGACACATGAATTACTCAATCTTTGCAAACGCATCCGTTGCTCATCTGACGCGTCTAGATACACCACAGTACAACGGTACAGATGTGATTGGACTAGTGTGAGAGAGAGAGAGAGAAAGAAACGATTATAAATCAAAGGAAAAGGCGAGAGAGCGGAATGCGGCGCGTCACACCGGGCAAGGACAAAAAAAGGCCGATGACGAGTCTCGCGGCCGTTTGACAGGCTTTCGAGAGCAAAAAGGAGCGGATTTTTAAAGCGTTCGATGCGCGCGGAGAGCTCTCCGCGGACGCAGATACCGGCGTTGTGAAATTTCGTTTTAACTTTAAACGTGAGACCAGCTGATAGACGTATTTTGACGGCTAAACGCTCTGTATCCGTCTCGCCGACGAGGCTTAATTGCGCCGATTTCGAGGCCGATTTTCGGTCCCAGCCAGTCGGTTTACAGGCTCCCCTCGCGCAATATCGCGCACCAGTGGAGGAAGAGCCGCGTCTCGAGAGTCAACTTGATCGAGCGACAGGCACTACTGCGAGTACCGATACAAGGCTTTTCCGTTTTATATATATCCGCGCGAGAGCCTCTTTGCTTTTTTTTAACAATAATTGACAGGCCGCACGAGAGAGACTCCTCGGAGATCGATGACTGTGCACCTCTTTCGAGAGGGCTGAGAAAAAGCAGCGCAGACGATCTCGTCGTCTGGAGGATATCCGGTGTTGCGTGTCCCTCGCCCTTTCTGGGCCTCGCTCTTGAACTCTCTCTCGCTCTCTCTCTCTCCTCCCTAATCCGAGGATGAAACTTCAGACCCGCCGAGCAAATTTCCACCGGCGAAATTCAATCGCGAGCCGAGAGAGAGAGAGAGAGAGAGAGGGAGAGAGATATAGTCCGCCAAAGAAGCGACGTGCTGCGAGTCTAAGTTAAGTACAGCCGCGGCGATAAGAGTGACTTTTCTTCAAAAGCCGCGTGCAATCTCGCGAACTCAACTCTCGCTAATAAGCAGAGAGGTGCACTCGAAGCCCCTTATCTCGGCGACGCGACTACCGATCTCAGAGAGAGAGAGAGAGAGAGAGAGAGAAAGAGCGGAAGCAAGCCTCGCCGTCGAGAGAAGCTTAGAGCGACGACGCGATCCGCGCCGGGACTGTTTACGTCGGTATAGCTTTATCGCTTACAAACGAGCGTGTTTGCGCTTAGAAAAATCACGCGACGCGGCCAGATAGCCTTCGCCGAGGTGGCTTCTTCCAAATTCCCGGACGGAACGCGCGCAAGCAGCGAGGTCGCGTCGCCTCCGCGGTGCCGCGAGAAAGTATTATTCTTGAATGAGGCAGCTCGAAAACGCCAGACGATAACCGCCGCTCGGCGAAAAAAAAAAAAAAAAAAAACAGAAAAAAAAAAGCCGGTCCGATACATTCCTCGATCGCTATCGACTTGAGGAGAGCTGCTGCCGCGCTACTGCCTCTTTCTCATTAAAAACTTCCCGGGCCGCGATTTGTTTACTACCGCGCGCGAGTAGCGGCGGTGCGCCTTTCCTTTTCTGCTTGTTTTTTTTTTTTTTTTTTTTTTTGTTGCTTTTTCGCTTTCATTCAGGAGTACGTATGTATGCATGTATGCCTTGAGTGTCTTTTTCGAAGTGTACGCGATTACTCGATTTGCCCGTCGGTGCAGATAGTTGCTCACGTTCCATTGATCAAGTCGCGAGAGACTGATTCAGGACTGCGTTTGATGCATAACCCGGGAATTACGTGCCTTCCACGTAAGCTTCTTACCGAGTTACAAGCAAACACCTTTTCCACCTCGCGCGCCTTCCGCTTTTATTTTTCCCGCTGATTTTCGCCAGCTATCGAATCGCCTCTCGATGATTCGGAATCTAGACACTCATTGATACACACTGTACACACTACAAACGCGATCCCGGCGCAGAAAAAAGGTCCCGATGAAAAAAACGGAGAAAATCCGAGCGCCAAGGCTCACCGAGTAGCGGACAGTAGCTACGGTCCTGCGCATGTGGTGTGTATACTACAGCGCTTGGGCTTTGTACTCCTCCGGTTCTCTCTCTCTCTCTCTCTCTCTCTTGCGCCACGCAACCACGAGTGAGAGAGAGAGAGAGAGAGAGAGAACGGTTCCCCGCTGCTGCTGCTGCTCCTCCAGCACGGACGTCGTCGTCGTCTCCTCGTCGCCTCCATCCCCGGAGCCCTCGTGCACACGCAATCGCCTATACGGGCGTTTTTTTTTATCTCTATCTCTCTCTCTCTCTCTCTCCCTCTCCGCTATTTCCGTCTCTCTCTCTCGCTCTCGGACTCGTTCTCCGCTGCCTACGCTAAGCTGTGTGCCTCGACGTGCGCCTGTGTGTACGTCTGCATCTCGCTAGGAGGTTTTTCGCCTTTTTCGAGCGCCTCTCTTTCACCAGCCTGGGCTCAAGGGGTTTTCACAGCCTCGCCACCCCGAGGATCAATGCTCGGGGACCAGGCTCCGCTGGAACGGTCTTCTCCGTCGATTCGCTCCGAAAGAGGAAGAAAGAGAGAGAGAGAGAGAGAGAAAGGGAGAGAAAAAGGCCAGTGTCTAACCTAAAAACTCTCGCTCGCTTTGAAGACGCCGGAGCTCCGCGAGCTCGTTGTGGGCTCCCCTTAAGCCTCTACGTATTCATCTTTATCCGTCTCTCTCCATCCTCTTTACTCGCTAGGGCACTCGTGGACCGGAGTAGCGGATAACCGGACCTCTCCTCTCGCTGCTTCTCCGCGCGCGCGCGCGCGAGCGAGCGAGCGAGCGAGCGAAAGAGAGAGAGAGAGAGAAAGGCGCCCGTGCCGTGCGCGCCTCTCTCTCTCTCACTCCTTCGAGAGTCGGCGAGGCCTTCGAGAAGCAGCTACGAGTGGGAGAGAGAGAGAGAGAGAGAGAGAAGGACAGGCCCCCGGGAGCAAGAGACAAAAACGACGGGAAAAAAGGAGAGAAAAAGCGCTGACGACCGAAGAGAGAGAAAGAGATAGAGCGCGAGAGAGAGAGAGAGAGGAGAACGCGTGCGTACGGACGCGTAAGCGCGGGAGCTAACAACGCCAACGGGTCTCCGCACTGACTCGAGCCAAGCTGTCACGATGCGAGGTTATGTGTGCGTGGATACCTGCACACGCACGCGGATAACCTTTTCCGTTCTCCCTACCTCGCTCTCTCTCTCTCTCTCGTTCGTTCTTGGCCTTTTTTTTAGGCTTCTTTTAGGGCTTTTTTCTAGATGCAGCTCGGCTTTGGAATCGAGATCGAATCGTTAGGAGAGAGAGAGAGAGAGAGAGAGAGAGAGGGGGAGAAAGTCTCGGGCGAGCTGCTGCCGCTCTGCCGCTGCTGGCTCGGCCTCTCTTCCTTTTTCAGCATTTCATCCTCCGGCCAAGCAAACCTTAAGACCTTTTTTCTTTTTAACTTCGTCCTGCCTCCTCTCTCACTCTCTCGGGCGCGCGCTCGCGCTCGCCTCGTCCTTCTCGAAGCTTCGACTCTCTAACTTTCCGCTGCTTTTTGGTATTTAATCGCGCGCTCTTGACCTTTTTCATTCATGCTGGCTCAGGCTTTTTGCGGCCGCCACCAGCCGCGTAGAAATTCAATTTCGGCGATTTTCGAACGCGACGCAACCACGCGGTTGTACGATTCGATAAGGCTCTCGACGGAGAGAGAGAGAGAGAGAGAGAGAGAAACGTGGCTCGAAAAGAGCAAGTAAGCATTCTTGGACGTCTCTCTCTTTTTCGCTCGCGCTCTCTCTCTCTCTCTCTCTCTCTCTCTCTCTCTCTCTCTCGCTCGCTCGTATAAGCGAGCGCGCGCTTTCTACATTATGCTGGCTTATGTCTCGGGTTAGGTCGTCAGCACAAATTTTCGTCTTCGAAAACCCGCTTGATACGACACACATTCGTGCCCCGAGAGCCTAATATAAACTCAAATTCATTCGTGATATACTCGCCGAAAGGTAAACCTGATGTTCCGTGGGGCTTGGCGTTTTTTTTCTTTCTCTCTCAAGCTAGGAACGAATAAATGCACTTTAATCGGCTTCTCCGGCGGCGATGGGCGCCTCGTATCTGATCCTCTATTTTCGAAGGTTATTAAATCGCAATCTGGCCTTTTTTCCGAAGAATATACTCGTAAAAACTCTGACATCACTCTTCCGCGGACGACTGATTAATCGGTTAATTTTTTAATCAGCCGTTAATTTATTCTCCTCGAGAGAGGACTCGCGCGCGCGCTCTCGCTTAATCGAGCTGTTTAATTGCTCGATAAAAAGTGCTCTTTCTCGCAACGCTAAGCGTTCGTTTCGTTGAGTTATATTTTCTTCGCAAAATGCCGTGCATTTCGATACCGACTGCAAAAATCTACCTACCGCTTGTATTTTCGTTCGCTAAATTCCGCGCGCAAAACAACGCGACCACGAGCCAAGGAACGTTTGAACCCCCCGCGAAGTAAACATTGATACCGGGAACTCTAAAACAGTGCCTCTTTTTTCTTCTCCTCGAAGAGAGAGAGAGGGATAGAGAGAGCCACGAAGCAAAAGCTACCCCGCACAGCGAACGCACAACGCGCCAGATGTGCGAGCCGCGGCAACTCTTGTGCCTTTGACGTTCTTCAAAACGAGGCCCGTCCTCCCGTGCGGCACGAGCTCCCCGCCCCGAAAAGGTGGCTCGCCTCGCGTCTTCGAAAGTACAACTTAAATTCCCTCTGCCGGCGCCCTTGGCGAGCCGCTCGGATTCGAAGCCCCAAACTAATGTCAAAGGGCAAGGAGAGAGATTCGCGCGTCGCCGGCGGCACACTGCAGCGGAGAGAGCAGCTCTCTTTCTCTCTCTCTCGCTACAGTCGCGAGGTCGACGTTTTCGCGACGAATCGTAGACTTCTTATTTGTTGGCACAGTCGCCGCCGCCGCCGCCGCCGCGCGAACTCGCGATGCCGTGGCACACACGAGGCAAAAAAACAGAGAGAGAGAGAGAGAGAGAGACGAGGCGCGCATACACACACTCACACACACACGCACGAGCACGAGCAGACCGAGTTCGTCGGATTCCCGTCCGCGAGCGGAAGCCGAGAGAGCTGCATACTCCACTTTTCCCCTCGCGAGCGATCTCGCTAAGGCGGGTATACGTATGTATATATATATATACGCGAAATCGTAATTATAGATCCGCTCTTTCTTTGCGCCGCGACACTTTTTGCGCGGTAAATACTCGTCGTCGCGGAGGGAGGGAGGAGAGAGAGAGAGAGAGAGTCGATCGTCGAAATCGGCGTTCCACCGACGCAGCCGCCGTTCCATTCATCGGCCGGTTTTCTTAATGAAACGTGCCGCGCCGAGCCGCCGGATACGATATATTCCTCCGCAACTCTATTCCCCCCCCGTGAATGTCTAATTTTGATTCCGACTTTGCGCGAGGCGGCCGCGTTATCGCGGATCTATATATGCATCCGACCGGCGTCATTAATAAAGCGGTGGCGGCGGCGGCGGCGCGTTATGTAACGAGAGCGGCAAAAAATCGGCCGAAACGGCTCTCTCGGCACGCCGGTGACGATTAATGCGACGCAGTTTGTTATTTACGTAGCTCCTTCGGCGGCCGATGACGACGGGCTCTCGAAGGCGAAGCTCTCGGTGCGAAGATGACGTACACCCTAAACGCAATGTAGGATATTGAATGAAAAAGCTCGGTCGGCGATGCAATTCGCGCGTCACCGCGCACCGATGTCGGCTTACGATTCGACTTGCCAATTTCCCCGAGGATTACAAAAGAATTTCTCTTTTTAAACTCTCGCGGGTGTATATATTGTGTACCAGCTTTCGAGGATTCTTGGATGGCAGCTGCGGCGACGATGGTAATTCTTCCGACCAGATTCGTCCGAGTTTTCCGCGTTTTTTTCGAGTCTACACGGAGGATGATGTAATAAACATTACTATACATTTTTCTAATGCGGGGACAAACTTGCATTATGCTAAAAAAATTGCTATATTATTATATATTAAGCTTTGAGAGAACTTAACGAAGTAAGAATCAATTTTTATAGTATAAATCAATTATTATACTATAGTAATTTTTTAGAATAATGCAAGCTTGTCCCCGCATTACGAAAAGGCACAGTAATTTTTACTATAAACCTTTTCTCAGTCCGGATAATAAATAAGGCTTCGACGAACGAAACGTATCTGAAATTGTTTCCTTGTAGGATAAAAAAAATTGATTCTCGCGCGTCTCGATCACCGCGGTCGCTCTATATCGCGCAAAACTCTCGCCCTCCCGTGGCTTTCCACCGATGTATAATTTAACGCGGCCCGGCGCGAAAATCAGCTGCCGCCGCCGCCACCGGCGCTGTTTACACTCGCGCGCGTGAGTCGCGCGAAATTATTTTGGTCGGGCCGCCGCGCGCAGGCAGACGCCCCGCGGTACCGGAGAGAGACAGAGAGAGAGAACTCCAGCCGGAAAGAGAGTAAAAGAGCGACCGGGAGAAATATATAGACAAGGACAGGAATGCAGAGCGAGGAGGGACGCCTCCGTCTGGCACTTGTTACCCTCGAGGCCGCGATGATCGATCGATATTGGACACATTTTTTTTTTCTCTCGTTTGCAAGAGCTGCCGAGACTCGGATTTTTAGAACGAGTAGAATCGGAGGAGGAAATTTACTTGGGGATTAGGACGCTCCGCCGGCTGATAACGAAGTAGATAAACCGCGCTGAGAAATACAGTTTTATCTGATTAGAATGTACTTGGCAGTATTTGAAAACTAGTAGAAAAACCGATAGCGGACGAGCCGAAAATCCAGGCTGTAATTGCCGCGCGGCGCCGTGGCTTGCACACACACACACATATGTATATATATATATTTTGATGCGCATAACTCGAGAGGCGTGCACGAAAACAACATTCTCCCAATAAAGAAAAAAAGAAAAACCCAGCCACGGCAAATGTAGCTCCGTCCCGAGCGAGAGAGAAGGAGGACGAACGCGTAAAAGAGAGAGGGAGGTAGGCGGCAGCGTATGAATGAAACGCGTGTACGCGGGAGCGAGACGAACGCACTCGTGAATGGACGTTGGCACGACGAGGACAGACTTAATGAGCGAGATAAATATAGAAGCGCGTAGCGCGCCAGAACGAGACGGCCAGATAGTGGAGCAGACGCGCACTTTTATTCGACCAGCTCTCTCTCTCTCTCTCTCTCTCGCGCGCGGCGGCTTTTCACCTGAATTTCCGACCGCCGCCTCTCTCGGAACGGTCGTCGCTCGAGTCGACTATATCGTTATCGTCGCGAGCAGTCCCGGTGCGTAGTTTTGCGCGCGCGCGCTGGCCCGAGCGTAAGGGACAAAAAAAAAAAGAGAGAAGAGGCCCCTTTGTGCGCCTCGAAATTCCAGCGGAGGAACGGCCGAGCGCCGAGTGAATTACAATCGACTTCCTGTCTCTCTCTCTCGGGCGCTCGGACGACGACGCAAAATTCGCTCCGATCGGCCCCGACCTTCTTCGGGGCCTTGCCGTAACACAGTGCGAATATCTGAAAAGAACTCGGGGGGAGCCCGGAAGTCGGGCTGTTTTCTTTTTTTTTCTTTCACCCGGAGGCATTGTGCTCGCTCCGCTCTCGATTCTGCGGCGCGGCTTTATTGCCGGGGCATTTAAATGTTCCTTATTAAAACGGGAGGAGCCGCCGTTTCGTTTTTCGTCATTGCCTCTCCCTTGCGTTTTTTTCGCTTCGTCCGTACCTCTTGTTGCCGCTTTTCTCGTGAAAAAAAAAAAAACAAAAAAATCTGCCTCGATACAAACTCGAGTGTATACTCGCTCGAGTAGCCTAAAAAGTGTGTGGAGAGCGAGCTTTCCGCGTGCGGACGCACTCGAGTAAAAAGTTATCAGCTCTCCGCGGAGGTATACCACCGAGATTAAGCACCGTCGCGAACAATCAAGATGCCTAATTAATTCATTGACAAAGCGTCCGATAAGATAACGATCGCACAAAAGCCAGGCCACGCCATTCATATATCCGGCCGCGGTAAATTCACAACTCCGGCTTCGGCCATCCGAATTTCCCGCGGCGATTCTGCTCTCTCGGCGATCGCTCGTAATTGCAGGTTTTCGAAAAAAAAACAAAAAAAAATGTGGATCAAGGCCCGTGTCGGCGAAAAAACGCTTCTTCTTTGGGGGGCGGGGGGGGGGGGGAGCCACGTTACAAAAGCAGCGGTGCACGCCGCTTACGTTCATTCAAAGTTGTGGACGGGGAGGGGGGTGGGGGGAGAGAAGGGGGTCCGGCACTCCTTGGCCGGCACGCGAGAAAAGGGGCTTTCTCTATTTCGACGGGGGTCCGGTTCCCGGGTGCTTCCGAACGGCTTGGCGGCGGCGGCGCGGGGCGCCGTTTTCATTCATCGCGCCGAGTTCAATGATAGCCTTCCGTCCATTCATAAAAAGCGGCGGTCGCGGCTCGCGGCCTCGGCGCGACGTCGCCAGATGGCGATAGGCTCCCGGCTCTCTCCCTCTCGCGCGGAGGAGAGCAGCGACGATGACGACGACGGCAGCAACAGCGGCAGCAACAGAGCGGCAGCCAGCAGCCGCCACCACCCCCCTCCCGCCGCTTCCGGCCGCCCACTCGGCGACTCCGGCGCGCTCTCGCTCCGTCTCTGTCTGGCTCGCGGCCAGTCTCGGCGGGGCGCTCGCTGCGCGCGCATCCTTCTCTCTCTTTCTCTCTCTCTCTCTCTCTGCCCTCTCGCTCGCACACGGGATTTCCGGCGTCCGGTTGCACGCCGCCGCCGCTCCTCTCTCTCGAGCGACGAGCTCCTCTCCGCGAGTAGCGCAGTAGCGGTGCACACGTCGACGTCGACGCTTCTTTCACCGCGAGGGGCGGGAGAGCACACATAACGCGGCTCATTCATGAGCCGCCGCTGAATGGAGAGAGCGCCGACGACGCTGATAAGCAGAGTGCGCGAGAGCAGTGCCGATGGTGAATGAGTAGCCTACTGTGTGATATGCCTCAGTGCGGGTTTACAGTGCAGCGGACGTACGAGTAACGGAAGCAGCAGCGGCAGCAGCAGCAGCAGCGGCAGCAGCAGCGGAGCGGCGGCGAGCTTCTCTCTCTCTTCCGCTCTCCTCTGCAGGCAGTGTGCTCACTCGCTTTCTCTCTCACTCTCTCTCTCTCTCTCCCGCCGTGGCTGTTTGCGCGCGCGGAGAGCCGCCGGTCGTATCGCCTTGGCCGCTGGTCCCATGAATTTTCGGTGAGTCTATCTCGAAACAGCTGTGAATGGCCCGGTCGTACGGCGCCGAGGTCCGGGCGGCTTTCGCTCGGGCCGCGGCTACGCGGCGACGTCTCCTGGCGGAAAAGTCGAGCCGAGGCTTCGTTATCGGGCCCCCCTCCCTCCCTCTTCCCCTCCCCCGCTCCCCGCCGATTCTCACAGTGCATGTGTCGGTTAGAAAATTTCGCGCTTTATCGCGAGCGCGCGCCTCTCGAGAGCGTACATACGCCGACTGAAAGCTTTGACCTGTGGCAATCGGCCGCTGATAGGCGCGCGCGCGCATTCCTTTCAGTGCTCTCTCTCTCTCTCGCTCTTACTCGGGCGCGTGTGTGCGTGTGTGTGTATGTGCACACGGCAAAAAGTTTCTCGATTTTCGAAGCTCCGCGAGCCGGATTATCGTGTGCGCCGGAGAGCGTCGAAAATAAATGCCTCGGAGCCGTGGCGTAAACTTTCTATCTCTCTCTCTCTCTCTCTCTCTCTCTCTCTCTCGGGGCGACTATTTTTATCGCCTCTCGCGCTCTCTCATCGTCGAACAATCGCAAGAAAAACAATCAGACCGCCGGCGAGCGAAATATCGAGCGCGGTGCATTCGAACTATGCGCTAAAAAGGCCCTCGTGTAGGCCTTTAAGACAGAGGAGTCGCGCGCAGTTCGTTCACCGAGGATTCGCGGAGCCAAGCAGACAGACAGACAGACAGACAGACAGACAGACAGACAGACAGACAGCCGGACGGACGGACGGACGGAGAGGCTGTGTGCTCCGGTGCCGCGAGTGTGGGCGCGAGAGAGCGAGAGAGAGAGCTATAGCTCCGCGCTCTCCGAGCGAGCGCCCACGCCAATTCGAAGGCCTACTTTCATCCGACGACCCGAGAAAGAGCCTGATTTTCCGTGCTTTACAAACACAAGCTCCCGCATCTAGGCGCTCTCGTCCTCGGCCGGCAAGTGGCGGCGACGACGCTTCTCTCGCCGATAATTCCCGCCGTACGACGACGCCGACGACGACTCTGTTTACTCGCCTGCGAGGGACTCAGCTCTCAGTCGCGAAAAAGGGAAAGTTCGCGCGTACACACCGGGAGCGGGAATAATTTTAGCCCAGTACGCAGGGGGGCGTCTTTTTTCGTCGGCGAGTCGCCGTCGCCGCCACCGCCGCCGCGCTCCTCTTGAAATACGCGCCGCGAGCGGTGTAGGCGAGATATGCAGGGCCTCCTTTTACGATCGATCTGCGCCTGTCTCCTCTGTCTCCCGATGAAATTCAAAGAAGGAAAAGAGGCGAGGACAATGGCGAAATGTAATAAAAAAAAAAAAAAAAAATCGCGCGCGCGCCCACGGATCGTTGCGCAACCGAGTCACAAAACTCGATGCGTCACGGTGCTCCGAGTTGTTTTTTTTTTTTTTTTTATCGCCGGAAGAAGCAGGTGGCCCGCGCAGTTTCCAAATTCAGTTTTTCGATCGAATCGTGCACCATCTCGCAATGCAAATGCACGGATAATGGCGAGGAAGGATCAGACGGAGTACACACACCGCGCTCGGCGTTACGGCAATTTATCTCGGGGAGAGTACGGAGAAAGAGTAGGCAGGCCCCGTGGTACATAAGCTCGCGCATAATCAGATTCATTTCGACACAATAATACCGGGACCGACGTCCGCCTCTCGAAAAGCGCAAGTAGAAAACGAAGCCGAGATTTACGGCCGGTATATGCTAATGCGCCTCGAGCCCGCGGAAATCTCTCTCGCCTCCTCGGATTCAATTTTCCCCCTTGCGAGCGAGAGAGAGAGAGAGCAGAAAGCGGGCGCAAAAAGGGCCCCGGCCGGCCATCTGTCCCCCCCTTCCAAAATTGGAAAGAATCCTGAATGAGGCTTTGGAAACTGAAGCTATAAGCGCACATCTGCCCGCTCTCATTCAAGCGGCTGACTTTACCTGAACTCTCGCGTACGTCTCTCTCTCTCACATGGTTTGTTTGTGCCTGTGTGTGTGTGTGTGTGTGTGCGTGTCGGCGTAGTAACTCCCTCCCCTCGGCATTCCTTTGTCGAATATCATCCTCCCTTCCTCGCTCCGTCTCTCCCGTGACGTGTGCCCTCCCCGCGCGCGGGACGAGGGCCGGAGAGGCAAAAAGCACACGCGGTTTGACAATCTATTAAATGCCGGAGGAGAAACAATCCTCCTTCCTTTCTCTCGACAGCCTCGACGTACAGTCGGCTCGGCAAGTAGCCTCTCTCACTCTTTTCATTGATAAGCCGCGCGAGCGAGAGCGGCCTGCGCAAATTTCGGAGCGCGCTCCATTCACTCCCTCGGCGTGTCATAATTCTCGATTCGCGGCGATTATCTGAAATTTCGCTGGGGCCGTTGCGCAACCGGGCCGATAGCGGCCTGCCCGATTTGCGGAACGAAGCGCGGCTTACGTAACCCGTATACCCGCGCGGCCTGGTTGGAAGAGGCGCGCACGCCGCCTGGCTTTCGAAAGCGCCGGGGAAAAAAGTTTCCAGCCGGACTGTACGCGGCGCGCACACGTGAACGTAAACGAGCGTAGATTCCTTGGTCGAGGCGGCACGTCCCGTCGCTCCTCCGCCTCTGCTCTCTCTCTCTGCAACCATTGAGAAAGACCATTTAAAATTAGTTTCTTAGGAATAAGGTGAGATCGGCAATTACTAACCATGTTTTCTTTTCTCCATTGCAGGTGGGGATGAAGCGCGTGTCGCGAGGGCGGGAGGAAGCGGTCGCGGAGCATCCTGCTGCCCCCTCGCTAATGGAACGGGTTTGCCGCGCGCGCCACCCTCTCGCGCCGCAGCAGCAGCAGCAGCAGCAGCAGCAGGCTGGCCCACAGTGCAAGCGCCCCCGCCGCCGAGAGGCCCCGCAGCTCACCAGACGCAGCACCTCCTCGACACGCCGAACACGCCTCCCCCGGCGGCCCAGCGACGATGGGCTAGCGCGCCCACCGCGCACGCGACACTAGCGCCCATGGCGCAGCCCCCCTCGCCCGGCAGGCACGACCACGGCCGGCCCCTGCCGCCCCCGAGGCCCGAGCCCGCCCCCATCGCCGCAGCCACCGCCGCCGCCACCGTCAACCTGGGCGTCAACCTGGGCGTCAACCTGGGCCCCGTCAGCCTCGACGCGCCCCGGCCCGATGGCGACCGCCAGGTCAACGAGTACGTCGAGACGCCGTTCCGGCCGCCCGGCGGCGCCAGCCGCCTCCTGCCGGAGCAGCCGCAGCTCAAGGCGCAGCAGCGGCCCTGCCTCAAGGCCAAGCCGGCGGCCGTACACCGGAGACACCAGCAGCGACTGCAGCAGCAGGAGCAGCAGCCCAGGCCGGCCATCACCAAGCAGCCCGTCTCGTTCACGAAGGAGCCGGCGACGGGCCGCCAGCAGTCACAGTCCCAGCTGCAGCAGCAGCAGCAGCAGCAGCCGGTCCCCGGCGAGGGCGCCCTCTCCATCATGTGCGAGCGGTGCGGCCGCTGCCGGTGCGAGAGCTGCCGAGAGCCGCCGCCCATGCCGAGCCGCTGGCTCTGCAACAACGCCTGCCTCTTCAGCGCCGAGACCGTCCTCGACTACGCGAGCTGCCTCTGCTGCGTCAAGGGCCTCTTCTACCACTGCGCGGACCTCGGCTGCGGCGGCCTGCGCAGCTCAGCGAGCTCGCTCAGCGGCCGCGAGTGCGCCGACGAGCCCTGCTCCTGCACCGGCTCGAGCAAGGCGGCGCGCTGGACCTGCCTCAGCGGCCTGAGCCTGCTGCTGCCCTGCCTCGTCTGCTACTGGCCCCTCAAGGGCTGCGTCTCGCTCTGCGAGGCGGCCTACGCCAAGTACGCGACGCAGGGCTGCCGCTGCGAGCCGCCCACGCTGCCCGGCGGCCCGGGCCTGCAGCCGAGCGGCCAGGCCAACCAGTCGCACCAGGAGAAGAGGCTGCTGGACCCCCAGCCCGAGCTCTAGACTGCCGCCACCACCCCCCCATCCCCGAGACACTACCCAGTGCCAACACCTACACACCTACACGCACGCACGCGCACGCACACACACACACACACACAAACACAAACACACACACGAGTACCCAGTGCTGCAGGACAGAGTTGCATTTAGGCGCACGCACACGCACTTATTTATTCGCCGACGAGAGACACGGCCCAGCTGCTGCTTGTTATACTGCTGTGTGCTGAGTGCGCCACCTGACAAATCGCCTAGATAGCTCTATATTATATTATACATATATAAATAATGCTATATGAACGATGAAAGAAACTAAAATATATATTGTATATTACATTTGTATAAAGAACAAACTTTTCTACAGTTTATTTATTCGTGGGGCGTATTCGCGGGTTATACACTGAAAATAAGCGGCAAAGGAAGAGATTCTAATTATTGCGGAAGACGACGACGTCGGATGGACTCTTTTTCTCTGTTGTTTTTTTTTTATTTTTTTTTTTTTATTTGCATTTTTATTCTGTTCGTTACGTTCGGTGGAGCCACGACTTAGAGCTGATATGCGCGATTGCGATGAATCTGATGATTATGATGATGATGACGACGACGACGACGATGATGATAATGATAATGATGATGATGATGATGATGATGATGTTGACGAGCGAACGATGATTCTGAGTGAGACAAAGGGGAAAGGGAGGTTGACGCCGAGGACCGATTCGAAGATTTCGTTGAGAGAATATAATTTTTTATTACTATTACTATTACTATTATTATTATTACTATTATCATTATTATTACTATTATTAATATTATTATTAATATATTATTACTACTATTAGTACGATTACGATAACGATTTGTCGTTTTATTCGTCACGATGGAACACCCGCAAAGTAAAGGAAAAAAAAAAAATTACGCTCGGTCCTCGGTGCCTAATATTAAAAGCGAACAAAAAATTTCACCCAGGAAGGATTGATCAAAGTACACGCACACAGACCGAAGTCCCTCGCGGCGCTCGGCCGAGGAACGCGTCGCATCCCCCCCCCATAGTCCGAGTCGTCGACGTCGGCCGACCGCGGCGAGGGACCACTTTACTAAGGAGAAGAGATGGCCTGTTTTTTTTTATTTTTTATTTTTCGTTCGAGAAAGCTAAAAAAAGACGATAACAAAAAACAATTGCTGACGGCTAGAAAAAAAGTAGCGAGAGAGAGAGAGAGAGCGAGCGAATGCGAAACTGGACGAGAGCGAGAGCGTGAATGCTGCTGTTGTCGGGTGTCTTGACTTTATTAATTTTTCCAGTATTATCTAGTCTTGCGAACGTTTTTGTCAACGCGGAAAAGCACACGGTATAGGCTTTCTTTTCGATCGGAGCGAACGCGCGAACGTAGACGTATGCGTGTGTGTGTGTGTGTGTGTGTGTGTATGTGTGCGTGCGTGGAAAAGCGAGCCCGAGCGCTCGCGAGGCAATATCACATGCGCGCACTCGCTTCTTTGCATCGAAATTCGTACACGTTGGAGAGGCGCGCGCGCGCGCGCGCCCAAAATTAGAACTCGCCACACGCCGCTGGAAATTTCGAGTTTCGCGTGCAAAGCGGCGAGCCCCGAGGAGGAGAGCTCGAGGAGAGCGAGAAGAACGGTAGCGTCGCGTAGAGATTGTAATAGCGAGCGAAATTCGCCATGTATAACTGTGTCACTACTTACCCTCGAGGATTAAACGTTTAAGGAAGATGAAAGAAAGCTACAAATACCATTCATTCCTCTTGCATTGACTCTTATTTTTTTTTTTTTTTTTTTTTTCGTTTTTTTTCGTTTTTTTTTTTCTCTCGTTTCTTAATGTACACTACACTAACGGAGAACAGTAAGCGCGTGTGTCTGCATTCTTGCGTACGACCAAGAGAACGAATACGAATGCCCCTACGTAGGTAACCGTTCGCAAAGCGAAGCCTAGCTAGAAACGTCGAAAGATTGTACGCAATGAGCAAACTGTCACTTTTATTATACTCTGTATGCAAACAAAACAAAACACGTTGATGTATAAAACGAAATACTAGTAAGGTATACAGTCCAATGAGATACAGCGCGCCGAGGACGGAAGGGCCGAGGGTAAGGCTGATTCGAGCGGAGAGAAAAGAGAGCCTTCCGGCGCTTCCCTCCTCGGCGCGGTCATATATTAACGCGAGCGAGAGGATGAATGAGAGCGAGTCGTTAGCGTCTTACGTTTTTACGAGATGTTCGCGTGCTTTTGCCGCCGAGCACGCACGCGGGAGCAGCCTGACTCTCCGCCCGTGGAGACGGCGGCGACGGCGCGGCTTCCTCCTGCGTGCTCGCGGACAAGAGCACGCCGACGTCGCCGCGCGCGCGCCTGGGATTTCGAAAACGAAGCGAAAAAAAAAAAAAAAAACAGCGAAAATATCGGCCGCCCCCCAGCGCCGAACTGCGTGCCTGCGTCATGATGATATGTGAGAGAATGAATGAGAGAGAGCGGACTCGCCAAGAATCGAAAGGAGAGCGACAGGCATCCCCTTTCATTAACTGTATAAGGCCTACACACGCTCTGTATATGTCTTGTAAATATATATATTTGAAAAAAAAAACATTAAAACCACCGTTGTCGCCTTTGACTTTAACCTTTACCCAAGTTATATCCTTTAGACATTCAGAATTCAATCCTTTTCGCAAGCAAGGTATATATACCATATATGATATTGAATCTTGGCTTTGAATTTGATAGTTTAATGAAATTTCAAACAGATCGTGAAAAGCAATTCGTCGCTGAAAGCTTCGCGGTTCAAAAGAAGCAGAAAATTTTTCAATTTCCCGAATCTCGTCGGACGATTAAGTAATTCCGGGCCCGGCGACTCGTCGCCCACAGAAAAAAAATTCCAATTCGGAGAGCCGCGGGCGATGCAATTCCTGGGTTAAATCTCCCTCGCCGGGAGAACGAGAGAGAGAGATCCCCTCGTCGCGCCGCGGCGTTCGTCTCGCTTTTAAAAGCCTACACACGAATTTATTTTCGTAGCGCGCCGGAGATATATGTCCCAAGGGCTTTGATTTTCGCCCACTGGGTAAGCGTGAGCGTGGAACCCACGCGGCCGGCGGAGACTTTCTGGAGGACACGCATGTCATCATTTGCACGCGCGGCGCGCTTGTATATACGCATATGGTTAAGAGGAGCTTTTTCAGCTAATCCCACATCCACGCACAGTTACCCATTCACGAGAGAGAGAGAGAGCCGCGCGAGCCGACGAATGCTACTTCCTTTGGATTCGTTCTGCGCGTTTCTCAATCGCCTACGTCAACCTGACTTATTCTTTTTTTCTTTCTCGTCCCGATTCGCCTGGAAATAAAAAAAAAAAAAACAATCGTTCGTTCAAAAGCGTGGCAGCTGATCATCGGCGGCAGCGACGGCAGAGGAAAAAAAGGCCGCACGCTCCCGGGGCACACAGAGACTTGGACTCTCACGGAGACGGGAGGTGGAACGATCTAAAAAGCCAAGCAGAGGACAAGCGCGCTTGCGAGCAAGTGTGCATAACCTCGGGCGGAAGTTTGCCGGGCAGAGCGAGCGAGAAAGAGAAGAAAAGAAGAGAGAGAGAGAGGAGCCGTGTTTTTCGCTCTCCTTCCTGCGCGAGCGAGGCGTCCTCTCCGATCTGCGAGAGAGAGAGAGAGCATGAGACCGGATGTGACGTGGCTCTCTCTCTCTCTCTCACTCTGCCGGTCTCCTCCACATGCAAGCTGTGTGCCTCTAAGGTTTTCAGGCCGCGAGTCGAGGGGGCTCGACGAACCGCGCGCGCGAGAGACCGAGAAAACGAGAAGTGGGAGGACCAAGACCGCTCGATAGCGAGAAGGGGACTCTTCGCCGCGGTGGATGGACCCGCGGCCACCTTTTGTTTATGTGCCTTTTAACACTTTCCGTTTTTTCTTTTCATTTTTTTTTTATTTATTTTTTTTTTTTTTTTTAACAAATCGCTCAAAAATTGCGTTCGGTATGTAATGCAGCCGACGGCGGGGCAAGAAAACGCGTCGAGGAAGGAAGACAAAATCCACGGTCGCCTCGCGCGCGCGCGCGTAGTTTCCCTCGATGAATGAACGAAAAAAGCGGCCGGCTCTCGGGAGTGACTATGCGTGCCTCTTGAATGAAGCGGCTCGCCGCTCCCTGCGTGGAAAAGCGAGGACGGCTCGGATTAAAGAAGAAAAAAAAGAAAAAAAAAAACATGAATGAGGAGGCGAAAAAGAGCGCCTGGCTTGATAAAGCCAGCGAGCCGCGCGGCGCATCGGGGAAAGAAAAATAAAGGAGGCCGACGACGACGAGAGAGAGAAAGAGAGAGAGAGAGAGAGCGGAAACGCCAGTTAGGCAAGCGGACTGCATCCGCCAGAGAGAGAGAGAGAGAGAGAGAGAGAGAGAGAGAGAGAGAGAGAGAGAGGATCTAATGCTCGGCGCTGCAGTCTCCCTTTTATAGCACTGCAGGCGACCTCTCGCTGCTGCCGCCGCCGCCGCCGCCGAGCGACCGCGGAGCCGGCCGAGCCGCCACGAGCGGACCACCGCACCGCTTCAACCTACGCGAAGGCGCACAGGTGTCGGTGTGTATATGTACGTGCAGCGCGAGAGAGAGAGAGAGAGAGAGAGAGAGAGCGACATCGATCTCTCTCCGACGCGCGCGCGGCGAGCTCGGGCAAAAACGTCGGGGGAATGCAAGCCGAGAGCCGACGCGAACACCCCGCGCGCGGATTTTCTTTTAACGACGAGACGGGGAAGACCAGCAGTTTTTCTCACTCCTCGACTCTCTGTCCCCGGCTCGATTGAGCAGCAGCCGCTGTTGATGCTTGTATCGGGCATTTTTTTTTTTTTTATGGCCAATTAAATGGGCTGCCATGCGGCGAACTGTGGCAGTTAGTCAAGCGGTCGTTAAATTTTATATTATTTCCGAATAATTTATTGGAAAAGTAGGAGACCGTTACATTATCGAATTTTAAAGATGTTTTGTCGTTAATTATCCACCGTTCATTACGATCTACGCCGAATGCCAGCCGAAAAACAAGCTTGTACAAGGTCCAATTTCTCCGGCAGACAAAATCACTGCACTTCCTTCCCGGAGGGCAAACGTTTTCCCAATAAACATTCTCCTCGGAACCGTCTCTCATTATCTCGTCGAAAACTCTCGACGAATCCGTGGAATTCCCCGTACCGAACTCGTCGCTCCTCTCGTCTATATACACACACATATATATATATATATATATATATACAATGCCATCTTACACCGAATTTCATTGAGCGAGCAATTCATTGACGCGCGAGCGCGGGGAGTACGAGAGAGCGAGAGCGGCGACGGCGGCGGCCGGCTTTCCACGTACTCCGAGCCGGGCCCCGACTTCCGGAAGGTAAACGGCCCCGAGAGAGAGAGAGAGAGAGAGAGGGAGCTCCGGCGACAATGGTCCACGGACGACAAAAAATCGCGCGCGCGCGGGGAGAGAGAGAGAGAGAGAGAGGGAGACTCGCTGACTAGGTGACTAGCGGAGAAAGGAAGCGAGCGAGTGAAAGAGATCCCTTCGCAGAAACGAGTCGTTCCCCGAAGTGCAGCGGGCCCCTGGGCCCCCGTTCGCGAGGAGGACCGTT
Organism: Ormyrus labotus; assembly: GCA_035582975.1. Classification (NCBI taxonomy): domain Eukaryota; kingdom Metazoa; phylum Arthropoda; class Insecta; order Hymenoptera; family Ormyridae; genus Ormyrus; species Ormyrus labotus. The sequence continues at coordinate 24,638,196 of JAWWEO010000021.1, forward strand.
TTTCTCTCGATGCTCTCTCTCTTTCTCTCTCTCTCTCTCGTTGTCGCGCAGTGTTGTTTTTTTTTTCGTTCAGCTCTTGCAGCTCGTTTATGGATTGTTGCGGGCAATCAATTTTTCGGGAAAAATTCGAGCGAAAGGTTACTCTCGAGGCTCGGTTAACCGATGCTTCGGAGCCAGAAGCCGATGACTCGGTAAGTTGTAACTGTCAAAGACATCTCTATCGAATTTAACGAGAAGCAGGAAAGCGCAATCGTAAAATTTCTGCGCTCGTAAAATTTTATTGACCCTCCGTTTAATGAAACACAGCCGCGCTGCTCCTTGAAAAAAAAAAAAATTTTCATCGGAATAAAATCATTAAACCTTTCTTAAAATCAATCGAAACTCTCGCATCTTTAACGAGCGGGCGCACCTTCCAAAAGCCCCGCGCTTTCCCTCGCCCCCCCCCCCCCCCGACACGATCGAGAGTAAACAAAGCGAACTGGAGCAATAAATTGCCGAAAGCAGAAAAGATTAAAAGAAAGCGAGAGACGCGCGAGAGACGCGCTAGAGGAGGCCGAGGAGAGGACGAAGACGAGAGGCGGCAAAAGCTGAGGGCGGAAGTGTGGCCGGTATAAAATAGAATCGAGAGAGAGAGAGAGAGAGAGAGCGAGCGAGCGGCTCGGCGCGTTAAGGAGGAGGTGGAGGAGCGGAGAGCTGCCAGTTTCCCACGGCGCTGCGGCGCGTATCCCTCTTCTCTCTCTCTCTCTCTCTCTCTCTCTGTCTATCGCCTATTTCAACGGGCATTCCTCTCTCCCTCTTCATCCGCATCTCCGCTCGACTCTATCTTTGCTTTTCCCTGCCTATATTTCGACCGGCGGCTCTCTCTCTCTCCGCTTCCTACGCGCACCGGATGTCCCCCGCCTAGGCGCGAAATTCGAGCCTGTGAAAAGGCCCATTTTCGGCGGGCTTTCGCGCCGCGCCGTCGACGCAGAGAGCCGATGGAAGGCCTTAGCTTTCGAAGGCTGGGTTGACTTGTTAATTAAATATTTAGCGGGGCAAGAGCAGGGCTATTGGTAAACGTTGACGGAACGCGTCTCTCGCTTTTGTTTGGTAGCCGCATTCGAGCGACGTTATTTTCTAAACAAGATCGCAAAATTATATATTTACGTATAATCGATAGTAGAGCGGTATTTACAAATATTGGGGAAAGATTTTGTAAAACAACCGAGGAAGCTCGCGATAACAATGGTTATATAGAGATCCCGGAATTCGAGCTGCGGATAGCATATATATATATATATAAATTGAAAAATGCCCATCCGCAAGAGATGAAACGAGGAGGCGATTAAAGTTTTTAGTGACGGAAGCGCCTCGACAAATAACATAATCGCGCAACGAGACGCAGAGAGTTAAAAAGGAGAGAGAGGAAGTGAGATTAGACGTATCGGTCTTCCCGAGATTCTTTTCGTTTAGATACGTCTAAATATTTATAAATTTATCAGAATGCAAATAGATGGAGGGGGGATCGCGCGTCGTTTCAAGAGAGAGAGAGAAAGAAATGGCGAATCGTAGCCTCGTGGTAAAAGGAGGCCGAGGGGGTGAGGAAGAGTGAAGTTATTAAGTAGCGGATGTGAACGGCTAAGAATAAGAAGAAAGAAAAATAACTGGCTGTGGGCCTGCGGTGTCACGTGACCGGAAGTAGCGTACCCCTTCCCCGGGCTCTTTTCAGAGGCTGCCTCCGCCGCCGCCTCGTTCGAAGCCGCAGCCGACGTCGTCGGCCGACGCTCCGCTCCGCTTCTCCCTCTCCTCCCTCCTTCTCTCTCTCTCTCTCTCTCTCTCTCTCTTCGCTCGCGGATGAGCTTCTCCGCTGCTGCTCTTGCCCCTGATGTCGCCGAAGACTGCCGCCGAGAGAGAGAGAGAGAGAGAGAGTACCGCTGTCTCTTCTTATTTCTTAACCCCTTTGCAGCTGAGTATTGCAGCGGGGATGTTGACTTTGTTGGCTAATACATGAAGACGATTGGTATTGAAAATTTCCGCCTTCTGTAATTGAAAATCAAATTGTAGACGATAAAATTCTCATAGTAATGTACTCTGCTATAAAAAAAGATCTTAACGGAAGGCTCGTCTAAAAAGACAATTTTATTAAGAGTATTAGATTAAGTATTCGATCAGTAATTCAAATTCATACCACGTTTCAAAAAAATATTTGAATTAAATCGCAAACATTTCTATAAATAAAAAGGCATTTTCGCCTAATAGCAATAATCGTGTGATAATAAAATGAAATCGCGAGTGACCCAATATATATTTTAAAGTGCGATTACAAAATAAGCACTACCTTTATCGCAACCGTTCGAATAAGTCTTAAATAATTCTAAATGCACGATATAACAATTCGAAAATTAAACAACGCAACACCGCGGGGAGAGGGGGGGGAGGCGGGGGGAATATAAGTCCGCGCGCCGCGACTTCTTGCACAGCTTTTTGCACAGCTCGAGGAGGCAGAAGGCGAAAGAAAGAGACGGACGGAGTGAAAGAGAGAGAAAGAGAGAGCAAGCCGGGGAGATGACTGGAATAGTGAAAAAGAGACGGGGAACGCGATGCGATGGCCTTGCCACGCCCGTTATCAGAGGTCAGCTTCCTCTCAATGAACAATTGTGAGGAAATAGTCATTTTTTCTCTCTCACTCTCTCTCTCTCTCTCTCTCTTTGAGCTTCGCTTCATCGCTCGCACTTTTTTTCGCGAAATTACTCTATTTTAATGAAAAAAAAAAAAAAAAATTGCATTATCTACGCGTCTTTTGAGAACGCGCATATTTAATAAACAAGCGACGCGCTGTTTCGAAATAGTCGGTAGGAAATTTTTAAATTGAAGCTGATCAAATTGTTAGATTTATATACGTTTTACGTTTATGTAGGAGAAGTTATAAAAACTTTAGCAGTTTAATAGTTTTTCATAACTATTATTTTTTCCCGCAGTGTTTTTAGACTATCGGGAGATTGAAATTACATTCAACCGCGAGTTAAATCGAATTTTGACGGATTCAAAATTGATTGCTCATCCCCTGTCCCGCTAATTAAATTACCAAATCAGTAATCTATCGAGCCAACTAAAAAGTCTCACATTCTTTACTCAACTCTAAACCTACATAAGAAACGAGGCCACGCCGTCCGTTCAATCAGAAATCCGAGCCGCTAAAAGCCCGAATTAAACAATCGAATTAAATCTTCAATCGACAATCCCCCCAAGAAGCATCGCAGTTTTCCGCCCTGCTGCAGCGCGTCGAGGGAGGGAGCGATATATATCTCCTTGGGTAGGGATGGAGCGCGAGCCGATGTTTTCGCCTCGAGCTCAGCCGCCGCCGCCGTCGCCGCGTTCTATATTAAACCCGGCAAAGAACCAAACAGTCGGCCGATTGCGAAACGGCCGCTGATATTTTCGTGCGACGGCAACAAGTAACTGCTTCCGGTCCACAGCCACCGCCGCTCTAACACGCGCGCGAGCTCCGAGCGCACACACGCACACATCCGTTCCCTTTCATATATCCCGCGCGTATAGTTCGGAGCGCTTCTTCTTCTTAATTCTCTCCGAGCGCGCGATGCCGGCCGCGCGGGCTTTCCAAGTCTCTCCGTCGCGTATACATGTGTATGTACGCTTTGAACGAAGGGCCTTTTCTCTCTCCTGCCCGGCTGAGTTTTCAGCGCCGTCGCGGCGAAATTCTTGCCTTCTATGTAAGGTTCAGGGGGAGACTTTGGGATACGAGGAAAAGTTTTGAGCCTCGCGGTTTCAGCCAAATTTCTATGTTAATTAATTATGCTGACGCAAAGAGTATTTTAATCGCAGCCGGGCATTTTCTAGAACGGATTCATGCATATGAAACGATGGACGAAGCCCACCAGAGGTACAGGCCATTGTTTATCTTTCAGCGGGAATATTTTCTTCGACCTCTCTTGCGGTGTTTCATTCAAATCGAGGAATACCTCTGGAAAAATTTATATATAAACATGCATCCCGGTGGAAGCGCGCGAATGGAGGCTTTTTCGGTGAAGAAAAAAAAGAAGAAAAAAAAAAACAAAAAAAATTAATTGCCGCGTCGAATAATAACGACGCACATTTTTTTCGGCGCAAATTTCTAATTTCCTACGCTTCGATTAGGAAAGTCATATATCAATTAAAAGCAATAACTTACCCGCATTAATTTATCCGGGAATCCACGGCGAGGATTCGGGCATAAATCTGCGAAATCGACGGGGGTCCCAATAGCCAAGCTGGCGCTCATTAAAATTGAAAAAAAAAAAAAAAAGAAACGCCGTTATGCCTACTTATCATTTATCAGGCGGGCTCGTAAGCCTTATTTACTTATTATTCTTTATATTTCCTTTCCTGCCCCGCGACGCGGAGGCCTCTTCGTCTCTTACCTCTTTAATTTCCTCCTCCTCCTCCGTCGCATTTTTACAATTTTAATCAGTTCTTCCGGTTTTTTCTCTCTCTCTCTCTCTCTCCTCTTTCCTCGTTTCCTACTTTGGCTCAACGGCTCGTCTGTCTCCCCGCGAGTCATTCGACTTTATTCACGGAGGAGAGGCGGCTTATCTCTTTTCTCTATAACACTTTTCAAAGTGGCTCATTCAACATCTCGTTCGGCCGATCAACTTTTTTCGTTTTCTTTTTTTCTTTCTTCGTTTATCGTATCTCCTTTGCCTTTTCTCTCCTCGAGTCTCTCTCGGCTTTGCGCGCAGCGCCGGCTTAAATAGTCATTGTATTTTCGTAATTGCCGATTCATTCGGCCAGGTATATTATAAGTTACGAGACGCGTTTCGTCGCCGTGGGCGAGTGGTTAATGGAAAAGCTCGCTGTTTCGTCGCTAAAAAATTCAGCCTCGACGAGATCATTGGAAAATGAGTTGCAATATTATATCGCGATAGCTGCGACCTGTTGCGTTTCACGCGGCATTTTCACTCGGCTCTCCGCGCGGTATACTTAATCGGTAAATAATGAATTATTCAACGGGAAAATATAATAAAAGCACACGGAATATTCGACGTACGTCAACCGAGTTCCGAAACGAAAATCCGATCGAAATACATACGTACGGCTCGTCGGCGATGTGTGCGAGATACATCGTCGGACGCGAGAATTTTTATCGGCGCGCGCGGCTACTGGGTCCTGCAGTCGCGTGATCTGCCGGAAACCACCCACGCGGCAGCTCGATCGTTCCCTCGTACTCGCCGAGCCTGGCAGTCGCGCAACTTAAATCAATCTCAAAATCTCGACGATGTCAAGCGCGAATCTATATATAATATAACTCCGCGAGATAAAGCAGAATTTTCGGTTTCGCGAGAGGATCGCTCGAGTTCGATATGACAATTTTTGCCGTGTTTTGTGTTATTAAAAAAAAAAAAAAAACTTTTACAAAGACATACTCGCGCAAATAAATTGGAGCTTAAAAATTCGAACTTTCAAAGGAACGTTCAACAAGTCCCTTAAGCCTTCAAAAGAAGCCCCAAGCCCTCAACTCTCCCGGTCTCCAAAGCCAATATAAAAACGTCGAGCCGCACTCAACCGAGCGAAAATCCTGAAGATTCTCTCCCTCGGCCAGCGGAGTCGACGCGGAGTCTCGAATCCGAGCCGCGGCCGGAAATCACACGAGCTCGATTTCCTAAGAATCGATCGCGCGACCGGAGAGAGTCCAGCGCCCTTTGCTCGTCCCCCCGTCGTTCCGCATTGGTATTCAATGCAAGTGCATCGCTTTGGCCTTCAAGACGGCCTCTACGTGCAGTCGCCGTATACCGTACGCCCACGACTTCCATGAAAATGCCCCGCGCGAAAGAGTTACTGCCGCCGCCGCCGCCGCCGCCGCCGCCGTCGCTGCTGCTGCCTATACGGCATATTAATACCGGCCAAGTGGTTTATGAAGATGCCTGCCTTTTCTTGGTTGGCTGCTCTGTGCAGCGGCGTTAAATGGATTTTCATTCAGGGGGGGGAGCAGCGACGCTGCTTCGTATTTTAATTCGCGCGACGAGGAGAGGAGGATTCGCCTCGGAAGCTGATTAGAGGAAGGTAGAGCATTCGGGTTTATTGCTTTTATTAATAATATTATACCAATGAAATTATTTTCTTTGCTTAAATATCAAACCTTTCTCCAACGATCCTTTTTTTTTTTTTAACGGTCCGTAATATGAAAGAGCTATCGAGGCCTACACGCCGTTCGGAATCGATGCAGGAAATCGTAGGCGCGCGAGAGCTCGCGGCCTGACTGTATATAGCTGGTAACGAGGCGGCGGCGGCGGCGCGCGGACAATTGTTTCCCAGAAACCAGTTTTACTTTAAACAAAATCCCCGCGCAGCCGTGTGGAGGTAACAATCGTTTCGTCTGCCGCGCCTCGCGGCCACCTGTGGACCTTCTCTCGGCGGGCTTATATGGCGATATTTCGCGGCTGTCGCGAGCTTTCTTTGCGAAATATAAGTATATCTCTTTGGGCAAAGTGGACGTTTGCGATTAGGTAAAAGTGAAAGAGGAAGTAAGTGTGGTTTGTTGCAAATTGCTTAATTGTCTCGTCCAATTAAGTGACGCCATCGTAATTAGCGGGTTTAATGCAAAGATCCAACTTCCATAACGCTTTTCAAAGTTAAAGAAGTTTGCTTTATACTCAACTGCATTAGGCTTCCGAAGTTTTGCACTTTAAAGCAAAGTGCTAAACTTAATTATATCATATAGTTTCAATCCCGTCAAAGTTACCGCGTCGGCTTTCAACCCAATTTCCTGCCACATTTTGAGATTACGATTAATTTTCCCTCGGTGCTTTCGGCCGCCGAAGCTCGGCTGAAAAAGCAGCCCCTGAAAATAAAGGACCAGACGTCGATGCCAGAATGAAGAAGAAAGGTGGAAAGAGGGAAACAGCGACTGTAGGGTTGGAAGCGCAGACCGCCAAGAATTCCACTGCAACGCGAACAAAATTTCTGATTTTTATCAGGCGCACACTGATCTTTCGACCTGAAGGCCCTGTTTTTTTCGATAAACTTGGACCATTATTGGACAATGGCTTTTTTTTCGAACGGTAAACGAGCTTTCTTTATTTATTTCGAGAGCTTGTACAAAACAAGCCTTCGCACCAGAAAATCGTGGGCGGAGGGAAATAACGCAGGTCCGCGAGAGAGCATCTCTTTCCCAAAGACGAGACGCGCTCGACGTCAGACGCCGCACTTGTTCGCGCGTACGTGAGTCGTTTCCACTTTTCCTTTGCTTTTTTCCCTCTACCGCGTCGCGACGAAGCAAAAGTGCCGCCCGAGCAGATTTTTTCATCGTTCCTGCAGCTCGTCTTCTTTCCTGGGTTATATAAACATATTCATCGGGATTTCGCAGTGTGTAAAACGTTGGAAAAATTAGCCGAAAGAAAGCCGAGGAGAGGAGAGGAGTCTTGTTTTTAAGTTTTTAAAGAAGCTAAGCGATTTTAAATGTAGAACGTGCTGTTTCAGGCTTCGTTGAACGTCCGCGCGGTCAAAGGGACTCCCTCGGCTCTCCCCGTCAATGTTGTGCGTTATGCGATACTCATAACAAATGCGCATACTGTGCACCAACTCGTAATTCACGAAAGGAAAAAAAGCACCGGTGTGTTTTCGCGTCGCGAGACGGGAGATCGCGTTTTCTTTTTTTTTTCTTGGATATTAGTTGGAATCTTATTTAGACTTTGTAATTCGGTTAAAATATTTATTATATTGAATCGCTTTGAAATACGACCACACAGATTTCTATCCGCATCAGTGACAAACGAATTTGAGGACCGAACCCTCGCGGGAAATTTGAGAAAACTGGCTAATAACTAAATCCAGCGGTGTGAAGGAGGACAAAAACGGCAGAGCCAAAAAGATCTTACTTCTATTTTCAACTGAAAAGTTTTGTATAAATTTTTGTATTAATAAATTTACGATAACAAATGGAAACCTCCCGCATAAATCGCAGCTTTCGCACTCGCCTTTTGCCCCGCGAATCGTTAAATTATTTAAACTACATTATCAGCGGATCCCCGCAGACAAGAAAATTTTCCTCGACGAAAATAAAACGAAGCGAAACGCGCCGCGGCGTCGGACGTCGGGTCAAAATTCTAAAACAATAATTCAATCACGCTCGCGGCCGGCGCGCACGCTTTCATTCTTTTCTCCCGGCGGAGCGAGTCGCTCCTTTCTCTCTCTCTCTCTCTCTTTCTCTTCCGTTCTTTCTCCGGTCCGTCTCGGCGCGTACGCCGGCAGTGTGACCTTGGCAAGGTCAGCCTCGAGTCGCGAAGAACAATGCTCAGGTGCAAGAAACTTTAATGCGTATGCACGAGACCCGGGTCCTTTCTCCCCCTCCCTAATCACCGTTTCTCGTCGTCGTCGTCGTCGTCGTCTCGCTCCGTTCATTCACGTTTACGCCTTTTTCTATGTTAACGCTCTCTCTCTCTCCCGCTCTGTCGGCTTCCTCTCTCGCCTTAGCCGCCGAGTGTTTACAAAGCAGTTTTCGCGGACTGGCGATTGAAGGGGCGGTGGAGGAGGGGGGGGGGGGATCGCTTGTTTTCGCGCGATTCCGAGGTAATGTGCACCGTTACGGACGAAATTTTTTTTTTTATCGCTCGGAGAGAAAGTCAATTTTGGCGTTGAAAAAATTACGACAATTCTGGAAATGGAGTTGTTTTTTTTGTAAATTTGGTTTTAAAGATCTTTTAAGAAAACAGCTTCAGATAGTCGAAAGAGTTATTTATCATTTTTTTTTGGTATAAAAAAGTAAGTAAGAAAACGTCCAACAAAATGTTGGATCAGATTTTCAGCTCCAAGAGATAACGTATCCGTAGCATTTAGGTGCGTAATGAGCAATTGGATGAATTTCAAAAATTCTGAAAATTGCATCAGCATGCAGTAAAGCGCTTGTCCAATAAGAAGATCAGGTATAGTGCAGAGAGAGAGAGAGAGAGAGAGAGAGAAGCTCGCTCGCTTCATTAACGCACTCCGCGTGTACTAAAAATATTCGTTGTTTCAAAGAAAGCATTGACCTTTGACCTTGAGGAATTACAGCTGCAAAATGAGCCTAAAGAAGCGCTGCTTAATCGAATAAGCCAGGCGCAGCTCTTAAATCCACTTGACAGGGAGAAAAAAGTGCATAGCAATGTTTTTGAAAGAGATGCTCGGATTGGTCTGAAAATTAGGTTACGCTCCGCCAATTAACGCTCATTTTGCTTTTTTCCCGGAATTCGCCGCGCTAAAAGCCAAGCGCCCATAATTATCTCGAAAGGGATAAAAATTCCCAATATGAAAAGTCTATATGATTTGAAAAAGAATCACTAGTAATTCGAAGCAGCTTCGAATCAACAAATAATCTATATATAAAATTGAACGAAACTCCCATTACGAAAGCTCGCGAAAGCACGCGCGGACGACGCGTCTTTGTAACGGCGATCGCGTTATATTTTCCCGAGAGCGCCCTTCTAGTCGCGCTCTCCGCGCGGCTTTCTTTTTCATTTTTCATGCAATCTCTCGCGCGGCGAGAACGCCACCGCCACCGCCGCCGCCGACACATTCAATTCTATGCGCGCTGCACACGCATGAATATATGCATGGCGATATTACTTCGGGCTGCCCGCCGCTCTGCTCTCCTTCTTTGCAATACACCTCTCCCGAGTTCAATTAATTCAGGAATTTTTCAGGCGAAAATTCCTCGCGGTATCTCGCGACTGATAGGCGGTATTATAATGCGGCGCTTTTCTCTCGCTTAAACGAGCGTCGCGCGATTATTTTTTTTCAGTTTTTATTAGCGCGCTCTTTTTCGGCGAATATAATGCTGGTAAATTTTTTTTTCTTTTAATAACGACGGTTCTCCTTTTTATTCGGAGCTGCGTAATAACGTAATCTTGCTACAATATGCATCGATCATTACGTAAGAGAGATAAAAAAAAATCTGTGAATTATTTATAATTTCTCTTATAGCAAGAGGGGAGGCAATTATGAAAAGCTGCTGAACGTAAATACAATCATAATTAATGAAACTTAAAAAATAAATCTCTACGTTGCTTCATGCCTAATGTGCCGTTACGGAAATATACACGCACCGCATTTGTACAAACATCTTTCGGAATTAGTTTATTTTTATCGAAAATCTTCTCAAAATATATTTCGTTAATTACGTTAGCTTTGTAAAACACTTTGAGCAGCTCGCCGGGCAAAATAAAGAAATCCCAAGAGCCAGAAAAAAAAAAAAAAAAAAAAAAAAAAAAATCCACCGAGATCAAAACGGCGTCCCCCAAAAAATCGAGCGAAGTATTAGGAGAAAGAGAGATTGTTCGTCGGCCGGTTTATATACAGGGTGCCCGCGGGGCTCTTATCTCCGCCGGCGGACTGATACCACGAACGCCAGCGGATGATGAGGGCATCTTGTAATATCGGGCCGATCTTTATGTAAGAATGAAGCGCGCTGCTTCGACGCGATAACCTTGAGTGGCCCACGCGAACCAGCGGCGACAAATATATACGTGCCGAGAGCTCGAGCCCGAGTTATGAATGAAAAGAGGGAGGGATGGAGAGAGAGAGAGAGAGAGAGAGAGAGAAAGAGAGCTATTTTTCATTTATTTAGTCGAACGCTTTCAGTAAACAGCGCCGAGTTTTTGCGCGGCTTCTTCCCGAGTCGTCGGTGGATTTGACGAGTGCAGGAAATGTATCGCGTACGCTTGCAATTTTGCAGTTCGAAGACTCTGGGGAATACATTTGGAAGGAACGATCGGGAGCGGAAGAGCAGGCGCTTATAACTTTCGTGACTTGTTCGCTAAAGCTTTGACGCCTCGCGATCGGATTTAAATATTTATAGAAAAAGGTTACATTAATTTTATGAAATTAGCATCGCTTTAAAATTCAAAGAGTATTTTATGCGGCGCGCGGATATATCAATGTGATATTCAATGTGTTTTATCTAGTTGCAATTCAACCTTTGCTGGTCGATTTATATTTCTGATTATGCTCTTTCATTCCATATTTCGAGTTCAATAAACTCGAAATTGCGCGACAAAATCGGGATGCTATTCTTATTATGTAACCGCTTGATTTTTAATAAAGACGGATCGAGCGTGCAAAATATATCGATATTCGAAACTTACGATTTGCAAAACTTTTTATACAAAGGCTATAAATAAATTTTTGGCAGTAGCCATTGAAATAAACCTTTCAAAGTGCCATAACAATCGACATCGACGCGCAGCTCGAAATTTCTAACCGCATACGCATCGCATCCGCAAGCTGCACATTGAAATTCGTCCGTATAAGCTTACGAGAAGAAAAGCTTGCTAATTCACGACAATGTATACGTGTAAACCGGTGAAAAAAAAAAGGTGCCCAGGCACCAACATCAACGACTTCCGTCTATTGTGCCCCCGCGAGAGGCTATAGCGGTATGCGCGCGGGGTGGTCGGAAAACGTAAGCTGGAAAAGCACACAAGCGTTGAAATTCAAATGTTCAAGTTCCTCTCGTGGCAACGAGGACGTTCGACGTGACAAATGAACATTAACTTCGGGCTGATACCGACAGTCGCGAAATTCGAGCACGTACAATCTTAACCGCGATTTTCTCCGATCCAATTGGAAGCGGCGAGATCTCTGCGAAAGCCGAAAAAAAAAAAAAAAAAAAAAAAAAATGCAGGGATGACTTTCCACTCGCTCCTTTCGCGAGCTCGTTTCTTTGCTTTGGCTTTGTTCGGGGTTTCATTTGTTCTTCGTAAAAAGTGATTCACGGACGGTTATTCATTGTTAAACGATTGTTAGATTCTTGTTGGACACGTAAGATAACTTAACGTTATGTAATGTACGGAAAATGTCGTACTCGCCGCGCTATTTTTTTTTATTAGGGTTTTTATGTCTTTTCTCGATAGAACTTTGATGGTTGATGATAAATTTTTCAAAAACATTATCGGTGTTCCATTTGATAAAATGTAAGGCGAACTTTAATTACCCTTAAAAAAAATAGAGAATAGAAAAGCAAAAACGTCAAAGAGATCTGAAACTTTTTATATCTTCGGAGCCCCAGCCTCCGAAATGAAAAACTTGATTCTCCGCCGAGAGAACGAGGAACCAGCAACCGGAAGCGCGACAGAGAGAAAATGCTGGCGGTAGGCTCGATCGCTCACAATCCGGCCCTTCAATTGCACCAAGTCTATAAATACATCGGTGATAATTCCTCCTTCCTAAGAATTATGACGCCGCCGGGCGATTAAGCGCCGCGCTGGCCTTTCGTAATGGTAGCGTCACTTTTCCGAGGACGTATTAGGCCTTATTTACGACGTGTGCAGAGACAAAGCCAGAAAACGCGCATGACTCGGCCGATGCTGCTGCTGCTGCTGCTGCTGCTGCAGTAATAACGTCGCGAGAGAGCCACTGCATGTGCCTTCGATTTTTTACGATGCCGCGTCGTAAAAGTTATTTGTAATGCGTAAAGTATGCGACGACGGGGCTACGTCATTTTCTAAGGCTGCGTGGAGCCGAGAGCCGAGGAGAGAGGAAAATTGTTTTCAGCTTTTCAGGGATTTTAATCGGGGCTAAAAAAAAAAAAAAATAGCTTTCCGGCTCTTCCATCGGGGAAAACTGACGTTTTTCCAAAAGATCGCCGCGCGCCTCTCGCGTTGCGGTCGAGGCATACATATATATACATATATATATACGAAGCCGAAAAAGATCGTGCGCATCCGATAAGGCGGAAGGAGTAACGGGAGTCTTCCACATAAGCTGCATATACGAACGGGGCGCGTGTATATACATGCATGCATAGCCCGCACGCACATGCTGCACACGTGCGCGTAATGAGCGAAAAAAAAAAAAAAAAAAAAGCCCGGCTACCCACCTATTTTAAGAGCGATCGTTTCACACGTTCCGCTGAATTGCTTTTAATTCGCGCGTCTATATAAACTTTTCGCCGCGGCCGTCTCTCGACTTTTTTCAGGCGTTCTTTTATTTTCGAATTAAAGCGGAAGTGTATAATGCACGCCCTTGGCTCATCAACGATAACGAGTCAATTATATTTTTACAGGCTTTTATATACGTTTCGAGTTTTGCTCGACTGTATTATATAAATCGACGAAAATCAGCAAAACCGTCCACCCTCGCCTCGGTCGTGTTTTTCCAATCTTGCCTGTCGGAGGCTCGTTACGTAACGTATTTTGACGAGCACGCTTGCGTATACGCACAGAGAGCGAGAGAGATAGCCCGCACCGGAAGTGCGCCCCCGCGCCCAGCCGGGGCTTTTATACATCGGACGGGGAGCTCTCTTCGTGTGAGTAACTCTTTTACGAGCCCCTTTCCGTCGAGCTTTTTTCGATTCCCTCTTCCGCGAGGCTGTGCCGCTCAGAGGAGTTTTCGGACGTTTCGCGGGACCTTCGAGCGAGAGGAGTAAGTAACAGGTTTTTCGGGAATCTCCTGGTGGATTATTTTTCTATTTTCTACCTATAGAGAAATGTATAAAGCTCTCTTTGAAAGAACACATATAACGATCGAAAGAATTCAATTCTGAAAGTCAGTGATTTATTCAGATTGACCACTTATGCAATATATGTATATAAACTTCCTTTCCACGCTTATCACGATCAATTCTCTATCGGCGCAAGCGTCGCATGTCGTTCATTGCAATCGAGCCTTCCCTTTTTAATATTCTCGTGTGTCGAGCTTATTCGAAGCAATTTGACGTAACTGCATATTTTAATTTTATACCGCCCGACACTTCCTTCTGCAAATATATAACGTTTTCATTCGCGAAATCCGATATCGGAATTTTTAAAATCGCGAACTATCGGTTATCGAAGGAGGAAGTAGTTTTTTATTTCCAAAATTCAGGACGTTTCGTTCAAAGAACAAGTTACTGCGCGGTAAACTCTTTCTTAGACTGACAATAATATATAGTAATTGATTAATTTAAAAATTTAAAATTAATTTACAAAACCAGCTCTTTCGAAACATTTTATTTTCCCGCTTCAAGATACTTTTCATTGATTGACTTTGTTGTCCAAAAACTTCAATGTTACAATAATGATTATATATCGATTTCTATCAATATATTTTTTTTATCCAAGCATATATTTACTTCCTACGTTTTGTTGAAAAGATAATGCTTCATAAATGAAATAGTTTTGAATTCTTTTATATATATAAACATTGGCAAACGATTATTTTATTTTACGATAAAACTATGGATCGACGAGATTCTTATAGCAAAAACTCGTTTGTAAAAACCAGTTTTACGAGCTACTGGAATTTCATTCCATTACATATGATCGATGAAAAATTTTTGTATTATGCGAAATTTAGGAGAAAAAAGGATTTTAAATAAAAGATACATTTTTATACAGTGCGTTCTGTACATTTTCAATTTATTATATATATATATATATATATATAGACGAATTTTCACGCTCGAATTGCAATTTTTCGATTCACGTCCGCACTCGTGCACGTCGAACGTCAAAAATTCGAATGCACCTTTTCATTTACGAATGCAAATGAAAATTTAACGGGAACGCGTATACTTCGCAGCTTGTCGAGATGACAAAAATTATTAAAGTTTTCGAGTGTCGAGGGCGGACATTAAAAAAAAAAGAAAAAAGAAAAAAGAAAAAGAAGCTCTTATCGCTGAATATTCAATGTGTTGCTGTTACAACATATGCTCCTACATACATAACGAGGCAGATGCTTAAAATTTTAAAAGCGTCCGTACTTGGCCGAACGGCGCGAGGAGCGCATTAATTACAAATCGCATAAAAATGCATATTAGACTGATTGCCTCGCAATAAAAACAATTTCGAACGTCTGCACTTAAGCTAAAAACAGTCTCTTATCGGCAATAATAAAATCCTTAAGGCGCGCAATGCCCGAAGATTCTGTTTTATGTCCCGCCGCCCGTAAGTATACCTTTCCCACATAATAACGATTCTCGCAATTTTTTCAATTTCCTCGTTTTAACAATTATTCTCCAGGCCACTCGAGCGCTCGAAATCGGCGCTCTGACCTTTATTAACCGGCTAAAGAGCGAAATGTAAAAAAAAAGACCCGAAAACTTTCGAATCAGCGGGACCGTAAAATTTTTTTATCAATTTCCGACAGAAAGAGAGAGAGAGAGAGCGCGCCTGTGCGCCTGTGTCGCCGCAGCCGCTCATCTGCAATAATGGCATAACATTACACAAAGCAAGCCATTCATGCTCCTCTCTCTCTAACTCGGTCCTGCTCTGTTCTCCCCCCCCCCCCGCCGCCCTCACCGCGTCGCTCGTCTGCGCGCGAGAGAGAGAGGGATCGTGCACGTCCTCGATGCAGCGTAGCACGGCAGCAGCGGCGCATATATAGCTGTAGCGGATGGAGCTGCTGCTGCCGCTGCGAGCGCTGTAAAAAGGCCTGCTTGTAAAAGTGAGCGATGGAAAAGGGCCCTGGAAACGCGCTTTCGCGCTGGGCAGGAAAAATTTTAATTGAGGCTGGTCTTTTCGCGAGGGGAATTCTGTCCTTTGACGAATGGGTCGGACACTCCGACGCGGCTTTTTTTTTTCTTTTTTTTTTTGGATCGCCGATTGCGCTTTTTCGTTTTTTTAGGATGTGCATTTTAGATCGATCAATGAACAAGTCTTCGAGTAAATAAAATGGTGCTGAAATTTCTGATCTAATCAAACTGAATTTATTTTGTCATTTTTATTTATTATTATTGTTTTTTTTATCAATATCGTTGATAAAAATGTTTACGTTAAAAATATAAATTAAAGTAATTTATTCACGTTAATACGTTTTCTATGTCACGTGAGATATTAAAATATATTTTTTATAGCCTATATTAATAAAACTTTCAGTATTTTCTTTAATTAAAATAATGCACAGATTCTGTAAAATCGGAGAGATTATTCGTCTACTATTTATATATAATTTATTTATATATAATTAAGAATTCAATCTCATTCAAGTTTCTACTACTGAAATGCAGCAAAACAACACGTAGTTTTCGAGCATGTGCCGTTCTCTAATCAAAATCCAGAAAAGCAAATCCAACATTTTTTTTTTAATATCAATTAACAATAAAAAAGAAACTACACTTACCAACAAAAGCTTATCATCGCGCGTGGAGGAGCGCCTCGTTCGCCGGTAGGATCGCGACCTGCTTAACTTCCGGCGACTTTGAATCATGCGCAATCGCCGTGAGTCTTTCACTTCTTCGCGTTCGAGCCAAGATGGTGAGTTGACGGCGTGGAATTTTTTCTTGTAAAAATCCGTTCGTAATTGGCACATCTTATAGACCCTAAAGTGCAAAATGCAATCTTTGGGGACACCGATTCTTATCGGTGGTTTTTCTGAAAAGATTTTTCACTTTTCAATAAAATATAATTAAACCACTCGGTTTGTGTTCAGCTAACCTGCAAACGGATTTGTTGTTTTTGAATTTAAATGTCTGACTTAATTAAAGTCACAAGTATTTTAACGGATTTTTGAGCTTAATTCTTAAAGATAGCAATTTTTTATTGATCAGTTATTTATTAATTGTTTACTAAATGTGGAAGGTTATGTTTTTTTATAAAGAAGCATTCTTTGCTAATAATTCACTTGTTTTTTCTGCCTAGTCCACACATAAAAAGAAGACAAGGAAGCTTCGTGGACACGTGAGCCACGGTCATGGCCGTATTGGTGAGTTATCATTAATTTTCAATTTTTTTTATTGTTATTAGTAGTCAACAATCAGGACTCTAAACATCACAAGTTATATTCATTTTAAATGAACCAGTTTTATTTTGTTAAAGTAGTAATTATCAGAAAAGCATTGTTTTACAATTATTTTTTGTTTTCAGGCAAGCACAGGAAACATCCTGGTGGTCGTGGTAATGCTGGTGGTATGCACCACCACCGTATCAACTTTGATAAGTACCATCCAGGTTACTTTGGAAAGGTAAGAAAAAATGTTTATGTATAATAGAAATATTTTTACGGCTGATCTGTTTCAAATAAGTAATAGAATTTAAGACTTGATCAAACAAATTATTCGGAAAATTACTAAATGATGAGAAAAACTAATTTTCACCGGCGAACTGAATAACATTGAACGCACAATAATTTTCTGATAGTTTCAACTAAAAAAATATTTATTTTAATCATTAGTTCAAAAGTTTGATAAATTTTCTTTTTATTTTTCATAGCTTGGTATGAGGAATTACCATTTGCGCAAAAATACCAAATGGTGCCCAGCTCTCAATTTAGACAAACTGTGGACTCTGGTGTCTGAGCAGACTAGGCTCAAGTACAAGGATGCCAAGCCTGAAGGCAAGGTCCCGGTAATCGACCTTGTTAAAGCTGTAAGTTCTTTCATTGACTAATAAAATTTGTATTGTTCTAACTTTAAGACTCATTAATCAGTTAAAAATCTATCTTATAGGGATACTACAAACTTCTTGGCAAGGGACGGCTACCAAAACAGCCAGTTATTGTTAAGGCTAAATTCTTCAGTAAGCAGGCAGAAGATAAAATCAAGGCAGTTGGTGGAACTTGCGTTTTGAGCGCTTAAATTATTGGGTATGTATTTTTTCTGCGTTCATTGTGAATATTTTAGTCAATTGAATGTCACATATTAAGTTAATTTTTGTATTAATTTTCCAAAATTTATTATATTTAATATATTTAAATGATGAAACTGAACGGGCGGACTAAAAGAGTGCGTACAACACTCATTTTCCAATGTTGAATGTTCTTTTCTGATTAAAATTATTTAATCTTAATGCTTTTTTTAGAACTTAGCATTTGATTGTATCTCATAAATCAATTTTTTCTGTTTCAGGTAATTATTATTTTTCCACTTTCAATGGAAATATGCAGATCCTGTAATTAGATAAATTTAGAAATAAAAAAAATTTTTGCAAATATTTATGATGATATATGTAGAACGGGCGGTCTTAATAGTGCGTACAACACTTTAAATCATGTAGATTGTTCTTTTCTGATTTCCAAGTTCAAGTTATCTAATGTGATTAAATTATTGTTATTTGAAACTTACAGAGATATTTTTACTTTCAGATTTTTTCCAAACCATCTATGTACGACCTACATCTTCGTATGCAGTTTTTAATAAAAAAAAAACTCAAAAAAAATTAATGAATTTGTTACATTTTTTTAACCTTTTCACTTTTGTATCTTATAATATAAATAATATATATTATAAATAATTCATTATTATAAAATGGCGAAAGGTTTTATTAGAAAAATTTTGTTTTATTTACTCTAAAAAAAAGTTAAAAAAAATATTATTTTTTATTATATAGCTTATTAAAATTAGTTAATAACGTTAATAGTGTTTGACATTTTCTACTTAAATATATTCTTTGTAAATTTCTGTATGTTAAATATTATATTGGTAATTATAATTAAATGTTGATAATTATAATTAATTCTATTATTTTCATTAATATTTTTTTATATACAATATCATTTTTGATAAAAATAATTCAGTTTTTTTTTTTTGTTTCAAAATATTTTGAAATGATTTCAGAATTGCTGAAAATAAATTAATTCTTTAAAGAATATTTTTAGTGTCTAACAACTTTCTTTTTATTATATTACTAATTATTATCTAACTCTAAAACAGTCGCAAGAATAAATTAGAATACGTGTACGTTCATTCTTATTGAACAAGTTTCGCTTTTCTACCGCAGAATTCGTTCGCACTGCATGTACTAACATAAGCTGAAACAAAAAGCAGCAGAAAGGTTATATTTATTCCCATGCTTTAAAGGAGTAGATATTCGCCATCAATTAGAATAAAAAATAAGTAAGTAATGAAGTATCAACAAAAAATTGGGCATTAACAGATCAAACTCTATTTTTAAATAGGGAGGAATGTTGATTTTACGGATTGTAACTAAACGTCATTTGACCTGTGTTAAAAATGCCTGCCATCAAGTGCGGCACTTGGCTACTCGAGCTAAACCAAAGTCGGAATTGATGCGTGATTTTAAAGTATCTTTACCGTCTGTTAAGCAAAAATTACAAAAACGTCCACCGTTTGCTAAGAATCTTTTCTTAGGAAATTTTGATTTTGAATTTTTAACATATCCAGAACCACAGAGTCCAGATAGGTATGCATATATTTTTTTAAATTTATTATTACAAATTTTTTCAGATTTAGAATTTTACACTACATTTTTTTGTAAGTTGTAGCTTTAAATTGTTATTTTAATTTTTTGTAATTACACTTAAATAAATAAAATACTTATAGTAGAAGATAACTATGACTATGTACTCGGCCAATTTTTTAGTTATTTATTTGTTGAATGTTAAAACAATTTTTGAACAATGAATCAATCAATCAATAAATAAACTAAAACTAGAAATAATATAGGGAATCATGAATATAATATTTATAAATTTTATTTAATAATTTCTAGTTTTCTCTGTTTTTTCATAAATTTCTATTTCTAATTTTTACTGCATTCTTTATATTTTCAAAATTACATTTATATTAAAAATCATATTCAAATCAAATAATATTATTTTATTATTTAATTCAATATAAATAATTAATTTTATTCTTTAATAGATACAATGAATTTCAACTTTGGTTGGAACCTATAAAAGATTTTATAAAGTCTGTTGATGCTAAGGAGATTGAAGAGACAGATTCCATTCCTCCATATATATTACAAAAGTTCCGTGAACTAGGAGTTTTTGGAGCAAGGATTCCTACAGACTATCAAGGAATGAATTTATTACATTCAGAATATATGCAAGTTTTAGAGACTGTTGGACGAGTACCAAGTCTTGGCCTTTTTCTTCTTAAGCAAGGAGTACCACCTATTGATTTACTCCTCAAATATGGGACAGTTGAACAAAAATTCAAGTATTTCCCAAAAATGGCTACAGGGCAGTTTATAGGAACAGTTGCTCTAACTGAGGATACAAGTGGACCCGGAGTTGATAAACTAGAAACAATTGCTATGAGATCAAAAGATGACAATGATTGGATAATCACTGGTGAAAAGAAGTTTGTATCAAATGCAAACCTGGCTAATGTGTTTGTGGTTTATGCACATGCAATGGAGCATGGTGGCATTCAAGCGCGACCAGAGACCATTTCTTCATTTATTGTTGATGCACAAACTGAAGGAGTAACTGTACAAAGAGATTGTAATAAAACATTAGGTTTAAAGGGTTTCGAAGCGGGTACACTTATTCTTAGAGACGTGAAAATTCCTGCAGAAAATATTCTTGGAGAAATTGGCGATGCTCAACAACAACTTCCATATCTTTTTAGCAGCGGTCGACATTTCATTGCAAGTTTGACGATCGCCATACTCAAAAACTTTTTAGAACTTTTGACAGCAGATATTTTACCTAGGAAACACTTTGAACAAATGTTACATGAAACAGAAGCTGCTCAGAGTGTAATAGCAGAAACCATACTTTCTATCTACGCAATGGAAAGTATACTGTATCTAACGACAGGCGTTATGGACATATACGATGATCAAGATGTAATGTTAGAGACGGCACTCGTAGAGCAATTCTGCGTCGAGGAATGTTTAACAAGATTGCAAAAAAGTATGTGGCTTATTGGTCCAAGGGTTTGTACATTAATACAACCGTTTGAAAAAATTTTAAGAGATGCATTTACTATTACAAATTACGAGACAGCTTTAATAGACACAAAAATTTATTCATCTCTACTGGGTATGCAACACTTTGGCATTGCAAGGGTAGCAGAAATAAAGAAACTAAGAAATCCTTTAATGCATCCACTACATATTCTTAAAAATGTCTTTAAAACAAAAAAAACTCTTAACTTACATTTGGAAGAATATGTACATCCCTCGTTAAGGGAGTGTACCGATTTTTGTGACATGGCTTTGTTCAAATTGAAGGAAGCAACAGAAATATTATTATTACGTGAAGGTACAGGTGTTAGTACTCGTCACATGGACCTTCAGAGGCTCAGTGACATTGTAACACAGATTTACGTTTACATTGGAATCGTTAGTCGGGCATCGAGATCGTATTGTATAGGTAATAGAGATGCAGATGAAGAAATAAAAATGTGTATGACTTTGGCTTATAGACTAGAACAGAAAGTGGCTACACTTGCTGCTGATATTGAAGTTAGTGAATTTAGTAATGGTGATTTCATTTGCAAAGAATTAGCAAACTTGCATTTTGAAAGAAAAAAATATTACCCTGCACATCCTTTACAAAGAAATTATTAATTAAATCCGAAATTTGTTATAAATAGCACTGAAAATAACCATACTTAATGTATAAAATCATATGTAAAATCTAAGATTTTAAAAGATATTTTTTTATACAGTATATTCGATCTATTCAGTTCTATAGAATAGAAAAATTTTATTATTTGTTTGAAAATAATATACATAATTATTATTCTCAAAAATAATTGGATCCTTATAATGGGAAAATAAATTTTTGCAAAGAAAATCATGTTCCAAACGTAATATTTTCAGTGCTGGTACATAAAAAGCAGAAAAAGGATAACAAATTTTTCAAATTAAAAATTGTAAATACTTAAGTATAAAATGTATTGTTATTAAAATTATGAAATACACACATTGTTTTTTCAAGAATGGTTTATTTTACGTAGTTGACAATGCGTGGACGCTATGATGTACAATTATCTCACTGATTTATCACTAACATTTATTACTATTTAATACACAGCGAGTTAAGAGTTAAAATCGACAATAATTGCACGAAAACTCTTCGCTATTTTAAAGAAGACTTATCCATAAAAAATTCAATCTCGATCTTTTAAGTTCTCTACTCCATAATTGAATGTGTAATAATAGGTATTTATGTTAATGTCTGTTACTTTCTTTTGATTTTTAAAATATTTTTAAAATAAAAATAATCTCTCTTTATCTTTTTATTGATAAGTTTCAAATTACTTTACCAATGTAGTTTTGTTTACAGTAATATATAAGAAGCGTATGTCCAATTAAAAAATAAAATATTCTTTAAAGTTTTATTACTTTATCTCTAAGAATGCAATAAAACATTCCTAGTAGTATTAAATAAAATACATATACTCTCGAATACTAAAAGTTTTCAAAATACTCAAACGTATTTAACAAGTAAAATCAAAAATTATATAAACAACGCAGGAATGCCTTACGAAGCTTTCACAAACAAAATAAAAATATCGCACCGTCAAGGAATTATTAAAGGTACCATGAAAGGTATTTTCTAAAAACGACTTCGAACATGTCGCTCTTTGAAATGCTTGAAATCCTACGTACGTCGACAATGGACGGTACTTATATTCCACATTTTGTTTTCTACAAAAAGATCACGTATCGTTAAATTTCTTGTCGTCTAATTCCAAAAATGGAGAGCTTTGGAAGTATAGTCGAAGGTCACTAAGTTTTGAATTGTAGCCTCTCAGCCTGGACAATCACATGTTCTTCTCTGTACGAATCCGTTGCTGACCAACAACTCCTTATACAGGTAAATATCAAGATAGTACCGAATTCTAGCTGAAAGTCACGGTCGCTGCGAGAATTAAGTTTTAACTTTCGTATAAGGGTTGGTAGAACCTGTAATTCGAAGGTCATTTCGTCGCCACAATGTCTACACCTGCCAATGCAGCCACCCATCGGATATAATAGAAGCGGTGCTGAATTATCCCTTGCATACCTAAAAATAGTTTAAAAAATTGTGTTTAATTAATTTTTGTTCTTTTTTTATGCACCCCTTCAATTTTTTATATAAAATTACGTCAACATAAAGCTATTTTCAAACGAGAATTAAATACTATTACATGAAAATAAAAGGGATTCAATACATTATTATATTGAGTGAGAGGGTGGCGTTTAAAAGCATCGTAGACGCAAAAATAATTGAAAATCAGAAAGTAATATACGAATAATTAAAAACATATTATAACGTAAAAATGACGTAACGAAACGTATAATTTATTATAAATAAAATTACCTCAAAATTTGTCCGGGATTTTTCTGTATCCTGCTGGTAAAATTATAGTACATTTGATCACCGTGTTTAGGAACACTCTTCTCGTATTTCTCTATATCGTATCCTTTAGAATCTTGGGACGTGTCTGCGTCAGACCCAGGCAACACATCAGGATTAGATCTCTGGTACTCGAGGAAGAGGTCACGCTCGTGCTGCAAAACCTCCACACTATCATACTCCTCGTCTACGGAGATAAATATTTCGTTGAAAAAGAGTGAAGTCTTTCCCTTGGATTCTGTATGTTGGACCGGAGGTGGGGTCACCTCTTGCAGAAGGCTGATTAAGTCGCAATGCGGTTTCGTTGGGGTGTCGATACAAACTACTTCGCTTTCTTCACCCTCGATCTCGGCGGAGGCATGTGGGGAGTCTAGACGACCAACTGCCCCTACTCCGACCGGTGAATCCATACTTGTAGGGCTGCAATTTAAAATTTTATTCAAAATTTTATTTAAAATACATTGAGTTTAGTTGATTAAAGTATGTTAATACTAGCATCAAGTTTAGAGCTTACTTTTATATATATTTTTGCTAAATATATGCAGTCTATAACATTGTGTATAAATAAATATATTAAATATCTTTTGTATGAAAATAAAAATTTAATAAATGAAGTTATCAATAAATTTTAAAGCGGCCAATCCCGAACCAACCGTCAATGAAAATCATTAAACGGCACATTTTCAATGATGATTGGTACAAAATTGACCGCTGTAAAATTTATTTAAAGAAAATAATGGAGGCATTTTGATAGGAGCTTTGGAGGAAGCCCAGTAGGAGTGAGGAAGCCTTGGGCGCTTATGGGTGCCCGCCCGACTGTTCGCTTAGTGGCGTAGTGGGGTTTTGCCTTGTTCCCCAGTAAACTAGTCGAGGCTCGAGAATATAATGACCGGACCTTCCGTTCACTTCGCCTGGACCTCCTCTGGCATACTACAATAAGAATGACCTGTTAGCATTAGGATCATCGACTTGCAGCTCTGAGAAGTCAGCTTTTAGCTCCTCTTCATAATTAGTATTCTGGGCTGATAGACAAAGTTGATTGGGATCATTTAACAATAAATTATTTCCATTTCTCTCTGAAATATTATCATTCCAATTGTCTCCCCAATCATCAGCATCAGGCAGCCAACTGGTTGCACTACTTTGTACTGTTGCACAGGAACTTGATAACGACTTTGAGTTGGTTGCTTGTTCTAAAGACTGAACTCGCAGACATGTCCAACTTTCATTTTGATTCCAGCAATTGGGATTCATGCATGCAAAGATGTATAGAGTTCTGTGATACTTTGAATTGTCCAATGGAGCATAAATTTGCAGTGCCAAAAGTTGGTGTAACCCGCATAGTCTACATTGAGGTGCACTTAGTGTCATTTGTTCATTGTGCCAGTCCTAAAATTAATGAAAAATATTTTTTTTAATTCAACTTTATTCTTTATCTAAAAAAGTTACCATAAATTTAATATCTAATAGTACTGCATGATGCAGTACATCTATTACAGAATGTACACTATATCTATTGCAGAAAATTCAATATGCAGATAACTTTAGAAATGTAATTATTAATATTATTAATGTTAATTTTACTACTTTATTAAAATGGATATAAATTTTTTTATTATTTTTCAATATAAGCTTTTTAAAAATTCATTTTTCTTAGTCTAAGCTTTTCCAATACGGAAAGTTCTATATAAAGTTATTAAAAAATAATCAATAATTTAACAATAAACTTGACAATAAAATAATATTTTCAAATTTTATTTAATAAAAGATATTGCATTCTAATTTAGAATTTAAGAGAGACTAATATCATTCCACAAAGCTCTATTCCTAACATTCTCAACTATAATTTTAAAATTAAGTCAAAAAACAAAGAAAACAAAAATTGTATATAAGAAAACCTACTGGTTTTCCACCAATTTTATTGGTGGTGAAGTTGACCATGCTGCGGTGCTTCTCAGTAACAAACTCATCCTCGTAGCCCAGGTAGACCTTGCTTTTTCCATTCCGAGCCATTGAATCACTTAAGGCTTTTCCTTAAACTACTCACAATCCCAGCCTTTGTCCAGGCAAATCAGAAAAACTTTTGCCTTGTAGAAGCAGCAGTAATGTTTAGTGCAGCTGGCCGTGTAATCCTATTGCAGCTGATGACCCGTGGAAGCAGACATGCGCCGCCGCGGGAGCACGTCGTCTACAACGCATGCGTCTTTTTGCGGTTGCGGCTATCGATTTTTCTCGCCCCTGACTTGCGCCGTCGGCGTCAGCGTATTTTTTACATACACAAAATATGAGTGTTCACGCGAGGGATTAGCCTATTTTTCTTATACGTGTGGCGACACATGCTTATTTGAGTCTGCTCCTAATTTGAAAGTGAAATCTTCACAGCTTTTCAAAGACGCGCCACATGCGTGCAGAGCCTTTTTAGCTTGCGCCGTATTTGTTTACATAGGTTAGGTGTGTGCCTTCCCCCGGGTCTAGGTTTTTGATGGTTCTAAAATTATTTTGAGATATTATGAGTTAATAAATTATATTTACTTCATTTGTGAAAGGAAATATTAATTTTTTATAAAAATAATTATTAGTTAATTAAGAATGTTAATAAGGATTCAAGTTATTAAATCTATATATATATATATAAGAGGCCGTGAGTTTGTATTGGACGACAGGTTAATTGAGACTTTAAGATCTAAATTGAGATCAAAATGAAACATACCTGTTGTTTGTATCAACAAAATATTTTCTAGAACGTTATAAGAAGCGAATGAATTAATTTTAAATAAAAAATGTTATCCCTACCCGATTTTATTTCGGGTAATATATATAGTTAGCCCGGATAATTCGCGACTGACCACTATTAATGCGGCTACAATAAAAAAGAAAGATTTACCCCACGTTTCTTTTGTTGCAACTTAAAAATTTTTATATTAGGTAGCTTTCGTGATTCTTTGATTATTTTAATTTATTATTAAATAACACTTTGCAAGGCGTTATATATACAATTCCATATAAATTTCATATCAAACCTGGCCATAAACAAATAAAACTGTTAAAAAAATTCAATAAAATTTTTCTCATTGCTCGAAAGAAATTAAGGCCTTTAATAAATAATAAATTATCAATTTAAATATCTATTTACTTTTTACAAGTGAAATTTTTGAATTCTACATGAAAAGATATAACTTAGTTTTCAAAAATATGTTTGCGCGTAAATAAAATTATATTGAGTTCAAACAATGAATCATTCATTGGCATTCACAAAGATTGCAAAGTTTAAAAATAAATTGTCCAAAAGTTTTAATTTTAGAAAAATTTGCGGTTCAAAATGTTTTTAATTTCTTTCCGTTTTATGTACATAGATTTAATAGTAAAATGAAGAATTTACGAGTTAGCCGTTTATTTACCAATCAACTCTAATCTAATCGTTTTTCAATAAAATGATTTACAAAGACGAAAGCTCTGACGAAAGTAAGTGACGCAATTCTTGGTAGTTATTCGAAAATTCGAACAGCAATACGTTATTCAACGTACAGTGTGACTAGTAGCAACTGGAAATTCCACGATTCGACGAGAAACGCCCTAATAAAACAATACAATACCATCACCGCCTCACGAATCACGCAGCGCAGCTCACGCTTGTGATTTGCACATGCGCGTCGTCTTAAAAGTTCAAAATTCTCAATTAGGGTTCGTTCTCCGCTCTAACAGCGCGCCGATATATCGAAAATCGCGCGCGCGAGAAAGCAACACAACAGAGAGATCAGCTAACGATAAAAAGCCAGCAAACCTCTTTGCAAAATGTATGTATAGTTAAACTGCATCCGTGCGACAAGGAAGGAAGGAGCAAGTAAGAGATCATACAATATACAATACATTATACATAGGTAGGCCGATGCCGATAGGCGAGTGATATAGTCAAAACAGAGAGAAAGAGAGGGAGGGGGAGAGAATACTCTCTCGCGATAATAAAATCACCAGTACTCTCTCCACTTAATATCTCGTCCGATTTTTTAGACTCAGAAGACCCCCCAGGAGCCGTCTTGGAGATTGAAAGAGGGAGGGACGCAGAGGGGCATCGAGAAAATTCCACGTACATAATAAACATAACCACGTCGCAAGTGCGAAAAATAAATAAACGCGCGGGTTCTTTCTCTCCAAAGTCGTCCGGAGAAAACAAAGACTCTGCGAGGACAGGAAATAAAGGAACCTTCGCCGCGCGAAACTGGCCGCGCGCGCTCTTAGTCCGCACACCTTGACTTTCTGAAATCTATCGAAAGAGAGACGGAGAAGGGTTATATTAGAATAAAAAAAAGGAGCTGAACGCTCGCGCTCGCTCTCACTCGCGTACGTATTTACAGTCACGCACGCGCACAAACGAGAGCGGTGCGCGAATATTACACGTCTGCTGTGCGTGAGCCAGAGAGCCAGTAGCTCTGAAAAAGAGAGACGGAGCGAGCGCGCGAGGCTAAAAAAGAGAGGGGAAGAGTGGTAACGGTATAGCCCCAGAAGAGACGGAGAGGGCGGCCTTCGGGTACACTGACAAAAGGCAACACTTAGCGGACTCTCCTTCGCAGTGTCGCAGTGATACCTCCGGTACGATAACCGCACGGCGAAGTATCCTTGAACGGAACTACGTCGTCGACAAGAGAGAGAGACTTCGCCTTTTGCGCCTGAGAAGCACACACATCGCGAGTATACGCGCTCGCTCTCTCTCTCTCTCTCTCTCTTTCTCTCTTACTCCGCTGCTGCTGCTAGTGCTCACTGCTGCCTTTTTTTCCGCACACATTGCTCCGGACGAGTACAGCGGACTGCGTGTGTGCGCGACACAAGACTGATTCATTCTCCGCTCCAGGGAGAAAGAGAGAAGGCGCACCACTGAGAGGTGGTCGATATAGCAGGAGAGGACGCCCGAGAGAGATCAGGAAAACGAGGACAGTGCAGGCTTTTCAGAGGAAATCGGGCTCGAGTCTGAGATCAGCCAGAGCAGCGGTCTCGAGGAATGTCGACCCCCGCGAGAAGGCGGCTTATGCGGGACTTCAAGAGGTGAGTCTGTCTTTATAACCTGGCACCGATGACGGTTATCGAGCGGTATCTCCGGAATAGCCCTTTGACAATTTCCTCGTCCTCGGGAACAACGAATTCGTGGGTGGGGGAACGTCTGCGACGTAGACGACGCTGACGAGACGGACGTACGTCCCGATGACGTTCGTTTTATTATTAGAAACAGCGGGGAAGAGACGCGAGACATTCTTTTAATGCAAATTTTATCGAGGAAGCTCAGAGACAAAGATGAATGCCTTGATCTTGCTTGTTCGCAGGTTACAGGAAGACCCACCTACCGGAGTCTCTGGTGCACCCACCGACAACAATATTATGATATGGAACGCTGTTATTTTTGGGTGAGTTAATTTACCAGAGACCAGTCGAGAGGAATTTACTTTATTGGGTATCTTAAAGACACATGTCAAGGGAGACTGATAATGAGAGATGTTTATGAAACTTTGATTACTGACCAGCTGTTGTTGTATCTTTCGGTGTCTGTTAAGCAATTCCAAGAGATAGCTACTCGTTAGGTGTTATATAAAAAATACAAGTTGGAATTAACCTGGAATTTTCTACTATGTAAGACAGACTAGTTGCTAAAAGTTAAAACATGAATTTAAACACAAGTTTCAAAAGTAAAGTTTATAATTTTGATTAACCACAGTAGCTACTTCTTAGAACTATTAATCTTTAAAAGATCTTTTTTGAAAAATCAATAATACTTTTTTTAGACCACATGACACTCCCTTCGAAGATGGAACTTTCAAACTTACGATAGAATTCACAGAGGAATATCCTAATAAGCCACCAACAGTCAGATTCGTTAGTAAGATGTTTCATCCAAATGTTTATGCAGATGGTGGCATTTGTCTTGATATCCTCCAAAATCGCTGGAGTCCTACGTACGATGTCTCTGCGATTCTAACATCCATACAGGTAAGCTTTAGAGGCACTTAGTAGATAGAGCATCACCATAATTTGCAAAATGTCGTTTCGAATGTTTTTGTTAATGCCTTAACAGTGGTTGCAATTCATCAAAGTCAACTCCTTTCGCGTTAAACTCATGTTTTAAGATCGAATTGCTGGATTTAATAACATTAACCTTAATGATAAGGTCATTATTAACCAAGCTTTCAATGTGTAATGAATAGAATTTTAAGGGGAGATATGCAGTAAAATTTCTAGAATTGAAGTTTTAAAATGGCAATTACAAAATGTGCTTCAGATTGATATAATATGTTTTAATAAAATTATTTGTAAATTGCTCCAAACTGATTGTCAGTTTAACTTCAATTTTGATTGTTAAATGAAGGATTTAAGAAAATAAGAAAAAGATTCTTTATTCTCTATTTCTTTCATTCTGCTAAAAAGTATATTAATAACATAATTACAAATTAATAATAAATTATTCTTTAAAATTAAATTTCATATTCATTATAGACACTTTTATTTTAAGATTTTAAAAATTTGAATAATGTTTTACTCAAATTTCGTTGATCCTATTTCACTTTAACTTGCGGAATCAAAAAACCATTTTTATAATAAAAATGCATATTCTCACTTCGTGAAAAATTTTAAGAAATTTTGTTATAAAAATCTAATCAAAATTTGAATAAACATTTTTTGAGTCATTAGATCTTCAGTATTTCTCCTTAAAAGATAATGACTTATTAGAGATTACGTAAAATTATGAAAGTAAAATTACAAGTATGACTTTTGTGTGGTTGCAGTCGCTGTTAAGTGACCCAAATCCAAATTCACCCGCCAATTCGATGGCGGCACAACTGTACAAAGAGAATCGGCGCGAGTACGAGAAGCGAGTGAAGGCTTGTGTGGAGCAGAGTTTTGTGGATTAGTCGGAGGCAAAAACTCGCCGCTGTCGCAGCAGCAACTTAAGGGTACGCTATACTGACAATTTTTTCATTTTTATTTATAAAACTTGAAATTTATTCATTTTGTATTTGACAAGTAAATTCGTGTACGCAAAATTTGCCTTAAATATATATTGTTAAAAAGACTTAAATATTTTATTTACGTTGTATTTTAAGCACATAATCAAGAGATTAAGACTTTTATTATACTTTTATAAATAGAATTTTCGATTAAAAGAGCTTTTAGAGAAAAGAATGTTTATATTTAAAGATTATTTATTTTATTTACTACTCTTAAAAATATTTAAAGACAAAGTAATAAATTTAAATTAAATATTATTTATAAAAACGCCTTTTTTGATATTTCAATTTTTTAAAACAAAGACATAACTTTTCTTTACACACTTCCTAAATTTTCGTAGATTACAAAAGAAATAGAAACAGTATTAAGAAGTTTAAAATTTTTAGTTTTGTCAGTATACCGTACCCGTAACGGCAGCTACAGCTACAGCGTACAGCAGCAGTCGCTACAAGGCGTGTCGAGGATGAGAGGAGAGCTTAACGTGCCACCCTGTGAATTGGAGCTAACGCCTTTGTGCTTTAGTTTTTTAAGCATGTCAACTCCCCAAGTCTCTGATTCGTTCACAAAACATTGTACTCTCTCTCTCTCTCTTTTACACACCAAACATCACATGAACACTACACTCATAAGGGTTAGTCCTTGTTTTACCAAAAATTGCCCAGTCTTTTTCATTTTTTCAAGATTGTTGAGTGTGTAAAATTTTATAGCCCCTGAGAAAAACCTCAATTACTTTCCAACTAATACAGTTCTTTAAAAGATTATATGAAGTCATAATATTAAAAAACTTATTTTTAGAAACTAATTTACTTTTTTACAATTGACTAAAGTATGTATAATAAAATGTTTTCAATAACTAATAAACAAATTTTACCTTTAACAAAATTATTGTAATTTTTTAAAAAGTTTGTTAGTTACTTATGTTTGTTTGTTTTAAAAATTTTTGTAAAATGAAAAATTGATTCTGTTGAAAAGCTTAAAATTTTACACATCTGTTTATTAATGTAAGGAGAGTGTGAAAAAATCAAATGTTAAGAAACAAGGACTATCCTCAAATACAAATACATACATATGTACACATTAGATCGAATTTTTACAATGTTGTATAATAAATTAATATAATATTGTGTATTTATTTATTTTGCGAAAGAGCCAGCAAAAAAAGAGAGAAGATGAGGCGATAAAAGAGGAGCTTTACAAAAAAAGAAAAACTAATCTAGTACATACACCTATAATTATTAAAGTATTAGGAGTTATGAATGAAATAAACTAAAAAGTTAATACTAAGTAGCTTTCTTGCTTCTATACTCTGAAAGAGTTTTGAAGCAAACCTTCCCTATCATGTTACTGTAAAAAGGAGCGCAGAACTGTACTTTTGGTTGGAATTATTGTCATTTAATTATTATATATAATTGCTATTGCTATTATGATTACAATTATTATTATAGTACTTGTATAGTACAGAAAAATTCATTCACTTATACATATGAAAAGTATATATATATATACACGAACATATAATAAAATGCATAATTTCAATTTTTATCCAAAGCTTTTTTATTTTTCTTCCTTTATCTTCAGTAAGCTGCAGCAGATTTTTTTTTGGGTTTCGCTACTTTTTTTTGAATTTTTATGTTTCAGTCCCTTCTAGATGAACCGAATCCAAATTCGCCAGCTAATTCTTTAGCAGCACAATTGTATCAAGAAAATAAGCGTGAATATGAAAAAAGAGTAGCAACCGTCGTTGAGCAATCTTGGTTAAATTTTCAAGAAAGTGGATCACCAGAAGACCCACGCTGACATTAAATAAAAGTATGAAATTGTTTTTTAAATTAATAATCTTAAAATTGTACATTTCAAAATATGTTATTTTATGTTAAGAAGTCGATTCACAATTGTCTAATTATTTTATTTTTAAGCTTAATGTATTTTTTGATTTGTATAATATATTATTTATATGTAAGTTAAACATTATTTGTAATTACTATTATTATTGATACTAATGTTACTATTCTAAAATTTAGAATTGTATAATATAAATCTAATTTTCTTATAATTCAATTTTATGTAATACAATTTTTCTTTAATAGTAAACTTTTGTACTTAAACAAGAAATTTACGCTTTTGAAATTATTTAAATTCTAATAAGGTAATTTGTAAGTAGATGTTTTGAAAAGAAAAAAAACAAGATTTTTCATTTAAACTTTTTTTATAAAAAAACAATTATTATGTTACAAAATTTTGATGTAGCGAGTAAGATTAAAATTTACAATTACAATTCTCTTTTAATAATTGAGAAATTGGAATTTTTAGAGGATATAAAACGATAAGTTAACAATTATATTGATTTCTATAGACATTGAGTGACTAATTCATATATTATTATAAATAACATAAATTGTTCTGTATAAATTGCCTTATAATTTTATTTCAAATTATAATGTTTATATTCCAGGTACCCTTCAACGTTAAATACCTCGATTGACGCTGATTCGTACGATATTTCTTATGTGATCCTCAATGGACAAGTGTGAATATAACGAACGTCCACGCATATATGTGATTTATCTTAGATTTTCAATGACAAATACTTATTGATCAAAAAATGCAAACATTAAAAAAGCGCGTATGTGTGAGAATTGTGTGTATGTATGACTAAGAAATTAAGTATGTAATTCCTTATTTGTTTAAATATTAGATGAGAAATGAAAATTTCTTAACAACAGCCAAATACATTTTTTATTACACCTACCATAAAAAATCACTTTGTTATCAGTCCTCTGCCATTCAATATTAATTTTAACATTTCATATTCAAAATGTTACATTAGTCATATTTTACTTAATTGTAAATAATTATAAACAAAGAATTCATATTTACATTCACTGCTACGATTTTTCTTCCTTTTCTTTGTTGTATAAAGCTAGCTCTTTAAGAAATTGAGCTTTGGGTTTCATAATATTGGGCCTGTCTCCCCGACATTTTGGACAGAACCACTTGCCTTTTGGCTTTGTGCTAAGAGACACACAAGAAAAATGGAACCACTCAATCGGACATAAATCATTGTCACATAAAATCATTTCACCGTAAGAAATTTGATCACAAAGACAGTACGTAGGCTCATCGGGATCAATTGCAAGATCATCTTCTGGAGGTGGTGGTGTATCTTCTCGATGCTGATTTTGTTGATTACCCTGCCGCGACTTTCGCTTCTTCTTTTTTCCAGTAGTTGCTGCATTTGCCCTTTTTTGATTTCCATTTGATGAACTGGGTAAATTAGCAGATCTGTTTTCTGTCATCACCATCATTTCCATTGCTTGTGCAGATTCAATTAAAGTTTCTGTTCTAGTCCGTCTTGCCCTCTTTGTGGGTCTCTCATTATTACTATTATTATTTCCAGTATTTGCATTAACATTTGAGTTATTATCCCTTGTAGGTTCACTAGTATCCTGCTCCTTTCCAAAATCTGTAAAAGCAATAATTTTGTATAATAAGTATGTGATCTGTTATTATGAATTTATTTATATTACCTAAATTCCTAAAATCCATATCTAATTGTCTAGTTTTATTTTCTATGAGATCCTGTAAAATTTGTACAATCTGTAGTTTTTCATCTCCAATTTCTTGAGTGGCAATAAGGGCTTGCTGTATCCGTAAAATAGCACGAGCTCTAGAGGAGCTGTTGTGTTCAATTTTAAGCAATAATTCTTGATTTTGATCGAGCTCACGGAGATAAGCTAAAAATAAGAAATAGATAGTATTAGTTGAAATACAATTAAAAATAATATATATCCATTAACTGATGTAATTATTTAATTATTTAAAACTTGTAATTCTTTCCAAATTCTTAGAAAAGCAGACATTTTTAGAATATGCTCTATACATTGATTTCAAACAAATTTAATGCAATTATCCGTTATAAAGTCGACTTCTCCCATACATTCCACTCAGCACTAAACAAATTTCAATTACTTGACAAAAGTTCCAAACAAAACTCACAAGACCCAATTCACAAATCAAAAAAAGAAAACAGTATAACAATTGACTGACATGGCGCGTCAATTTCTCGACAAACATCTGGGCTTCCATGACTGAATTCTTTCCTGGAACTCCACATTCCACCTAAAAA
Organism: Ormyrus labotus; assembly: GCA_035582975.1. Lineage (NCBI taxonomy): Eukaryota > Metazoa > Arthropoda > Insecta > Hymenoptera > Ormyridae > Ormyrus > Ormyrus labotus. The sequence goes on from JAWWEO010000021.1 coordinate 24,672,271, forward strand.
CTTGAGCCCCAAGTCCGAGTCGTTGAATTGAAACTTACTGAGACAAGTAGCGTCGAGTTCTCGGAGCCTAGTGAGATGCCTCTGGATGTCGTTTGGAAGATTCTCTACGCAGTCGAGGTAGTTCTCTATGTATGTCGCCGAATAGAGAGCCTCAACCACCGCCTGATTCAACATTTTCCCTTTTTTAATAGTCCTGTTTTAAAGAATTACTTTTCAGTGGTCGTTGGCTGGTATTTGAAAAACACGAGAACAACACAATCGTCGCGCGAGCTGCTGCTCACCGGAGATGTACGTCATGAGTAGCGCTCTAGTGGCGTCTGTTATGTGGCCATGTTGACTTTGAGTCTGCTCCATTGCTTGGCGCGCACTCTGCTGAAGTCGCGACGGTGGCGCCGCGGTATCAGTGATGTCTGCTGATGGGGGGATTATCAGATTATCTCAGGGTTGTTGCTATCGTTCTCAGACTGGATATTATTTTTTTCTTCGAGCATATATACTACTGGAGGTAGCTCTTCGGCAGCTTTGCGCGTTACCAGGCGTAGAGAGAGACAGACAGTTGTGGACTACCTACTCTCCTTAACTGAGCCTGATTGGCTACTTGCTTTCCCCTCTAATAACAAAGATGTTAGTGCAGTATTTAAATGTATACCCAACAACCACATGACCCGGAGGAGTATTAATAAATTATAAATAATTCGTTAAACAATAAAAATGTGCACCTAACAACCACATGACCCGAGGGACAATTTAATGATTATAGATAATAATTCTTTGGTGATTCGATAGATAAGAGTTCAAAGCCCGCTGATGCCTTTTTGCAAATTTTTTACTTCCTCCTAGAGGAAGCATTGTGATAGTAATTTTTGGAGTTGTTAAAAAAATCGGTTATAATTGTATTTTAAAGTGTCAGGAACAAAAATAAAAGATTTTTGAAAAATGTCTGTATGGATGTATGTGTGTGTGTATACGCCGTATCTCAGCTTCTACTGAACGGATTTTCATCGTTCACGGCTCATTGTTTTTTGCTTTTTTTTGTGATGGCGGCAAAAAAAATCTTTTTTTGTTTAGATTATTTGTTTTTGTTTTATCGCAAATTTTCGATTTTTGAAAAACTTAATTTTAATTTTTTTTAATGATAGGATTGAAATATTTGAATCGAAAAAAGGTCAATTTAAAGACGGGCTGCAAGCAGCCCGTCGCAAGCAACAGTTAATTTTAATAAAAGAAATCTGCATAATATATCTCTCCGCACAAACAGTTTCAAAGAAAAATAAAAAATCTGTCTGTTACTTTTGTTTCTTTTACAAAAGGTCGTAGTGTGTTATACTGGATACCTGTGGATCTTTTTTTTTCAACATATTGCTTCTTAGATTTTGCCAAAGCACTCGTATGGGAACTCGTCATATTCTACACAAATTTATTGTGCACGATCATAATATCGTAAGTAAATAAAAAGTTACTTACGATATTATGATCGTGTACAATAAATTTGTGTAGAATATGCCCAGTCCCCTCGCGTGTATTACAGTAAACGATGCTTCCAATTGAACAATGTTGAACAGTTTCTTGTCGACTTTCATCGTTTCGGTATATTACGGTCGTAAACAAACTGTGGGTCCAGCGCAGCAGGCATTCATAGCTTGTTACGAAATATGCCTGCATGTATATAAACACAAATTCGATTGAAATAGAAAATATTCTGACCGATTATTTTTAAAATCGTGTAATTATATAATATGAGGTATTTGGAAAATAATTAACATTTACTTTGTCATTGGACTAAAATTGTTTCTTACATCATCGTTTATGAGCATTTTAAAACTCAGAAATAAATAAAGTAATTGTTGCTGCAATTTAGTCCAATTGAGAGGTAAATTATTGAATCATGTTACGTATTTTATTATAGAATTTTTAATTCTCTATTTAAAAACAACAAAACTTTCCAGCTAAAAAATTCAATAATAATTTCGCACTTTTTAAAATAATCTGTATTAATAAAATGTCAGAAGCTAACGACGGTCGAAGTATTGTTCGTTAAAAGGAAAACAAGTTTAACAGTTAAGTCTGTCAAAAAGATTCTTTTGGTAAAAACCACCAATGTTTCAGTCATAAAGATGGTCCTCTTCAAGTATTGTATTAGGGTAAGCCGTGTGCTTAGCTGGTCGAAAGGTGTCCTTTTTTATTAATATCGTTTTATAAAATCTTTTGAAAATAACATTAATTGCAGGAGAATACATGCAGTTTATAATAATTTTAAATTTTAATATGATATAATCTTTGTATATTTTAATAATTTTTTTGACCAAACGAATCTTTTCAGTAATCTTTAATCACAGTTATTCGAAAGATCATTGTGAGTGATTTACATTCATTAATAAAAGTAATAATGTTTCAATTTATTTATCAAGCATTTTAGTTTCTGTTTACTGAAGGACTTGTAATCTTAAATTAATTACAAACTTACCGCGGTTAATTGATTTGAAAAAGATTTGAAAAGGCAATTGAAGCAGATCTAAATAATAAAAACAATAATGGGTAAAAAAAATTAAATACTGTCGAGAAAATTGGCAGATAATCATTTTGAAATTTATAAATCGACTTTTTAATTTGATTATTAACCTTAGAAGGTCGGCATTCTGTTTGAACAATATAACTAAATATTTATTTATTTATTTATTGAACAAGTATAAAATTACATGTATGTGCAACCCTATATTACTATATAGGTCACAAAGTAATTCCTAAAAATATAACTAAATATATTTTTTTTAAATAAAATATCCCATTCGCAACCGCTTATTTTTTAAACTTCTATTTGACATTCCCATTAAGTCATCTTAAACGTTTTATTATTCTATTCCCATATTTATTTTTGGAGATTTTCAATAATACCCCGAAGTTTCCCAAGACCGTGCCACCGTCTCTTACCAAAGCGTTATAATTATCGCTTCGCGGCGGCCTTACATCTCCCTCGGAAAAGTCTTCGCCTCGCGTTCATAAATATATTTCTCAATCCTCCTTTCCCGCTCGGGCGCGGAACTGCACTTGCTTTTTCCGCGGCTCTCTTCCATCAGCAATCGCGCTCCAGTCCCTTTCACGCTTCCGCCTCTCGGGCTTCGTCAGTTCCTCTGCATGCAGTTTTCTCGGATTTGTATAATATGTTCGCGAGGCCGCAGCTGTTCGTTTTTTGACTCTCTGGAAATAGCTGGCGCGCGCCTTTGCCTTGTGTGTGCCTCGTCTTGAGTATAACGGCTGATCGCTGATTGCCGATGTGCAAAGGGAGACTCGTTTCGAAGGGAAGGAAGCGGTTGATTAATTTATTTATATCAAGTATTCGGGAAAGTTTTTATATATCATTTTATTTTTATTTTTATTTATAGCAGAGGAAAGAATTATTGTACAGTACTTAAAAAGTACCAACGACCAAATAAAATTTCATGTCGTTTTAATACCGCCGTCGTTTTAGTTATTAGTTAAGATAAGTTTTTTCATTTCCATCTACATTTTTTTACGTCGAGTGCTTTCAATACATATAAATCTATGGAGCTGAATTATACAACTCTGTAAATATTTCAATATTTATTAGCTGCTTCATAAATATTTACATTTCGAAATAATAATTCTAACCTCAAACCTAAACAAGCTCTTATCTTTCGAGAAAAAAAGTAACCTTTTCACATTTTCCTCGCTACAATACTTTCCGATCAGTTTCAATACTCGGTTAAATACGCCCTCTTTGCACCCTCAATCATCGCCGCTAAACAGACTCGCACTCCTCCGCAGATAAGAATTAGCCCCCGTTCTCAAGGTCAGTCCGATCTTCCTCCTGGAATCGATCGGGGATCGTCTGGCGATATATAGATTTGAGCGCGAGTCCCGCTTGCGCGCGTCCGCGATATATCGTGCACCTATACGCAGGCTGTAGGTGGAGAGAGTAGGGGGTGCTGCTCGCTCGATGGAGCCGCGGCGCGCGCCGAGTTCAGTCGGACTAAGGCTTCCCGCGGGGTAGGACGAGAGAGAGAGAGAGAGAGAGCAGATTCATTCTCGCGCGCGAGATAGATAGAGAGAGAGATAGCCCAGATAAAGCCGAGAACGAGAACACATGAGATAGCCGGGGTTATTGTCAACCGTACCGAGGCAGTCGCTCAGGAACCCGTTGGACACCTGATTCTCTGGGAGCGGAGGCCGCCGGTCAAGGATTCACGCTTCGTCAGGTCATCGAAGGGAGCTGGAAGGCAGGATGCGCCCCTCGATCGCAGCCACGCTCGTCATTCTATTCGCCACGACCTTGCGATACGGTAAGACGCACACGTGGCTTTCGCGGCAGGGCAGATGTGCGTGACCTTCGCCGGGATGCTCTTTGTTTTGTAGATGGTTTTGTTCGCTGGGCTGCTTTTCAAATTCAGGCGTATATATATACAACGGTGTTTTAACTTTTTACGTTCCGCCGCAGAAAAATCCTTTCGTTTCGTTTTACGTATTACAACAAAGCTGCTCGTTTTACCTATTTACCCGCCAAGTGCACGCGAAAAACTCGGGAGAATTCGCCGCGCCGAAAGCCGGATACCTTCAAGGATCTGCACCATTACAAATTATGTAACGGCGCGCGCGAATCTAATGCTGCGGATATATTTTCTGGAACGGTCGGGGGGTGGAGAGCGAATGCAACGATTTTGACGTTTCGACCAGTCAGTTGTGGAACAATTAACTTTCGAAAGTGGCTTTGCTTTATTTTTCTTTGCCGTTCGCCAAGTTACGCTAATTCGATTAATGTAATTCTATCGGAAGTCAATATAGTTGGGGGTGACATAACTGCCTTTTATGAAGTTTGTCTTTACGGTCCAGTTAAATAAAGTGACCGTAAGCGCAAAGCAGTCCAATTGTGCTTCGTAAATTATTTAAACAATTCAGTTCAATCGTAATTTCTCGCGCTTATTCATTATCAGTGCAGCTTCGGATCGGAAAGAGGTTAATTAATTATATATTTCATTCAATAAATAATGTTTATCCGACGCCGTTCAAGTGCCTATTAAGACTCGAACCTCTCTCCACCACTTTCGACTAACGAACGCGACTGAAAATCATTACGGTCGAACAAAGCTCATTACTTTAATTTCGCCGTTAAAGAAATGACGTCGCAAACAGCTCGGAACGGTGTAATTATTGCCTTTTTCGCGTACTCTTCAGTGGACAATTGAAAAGAACCGCCGACATCGCCGAGGCACAGTAGTCCGCAAGGTTACGTAACGCGCCGTTCTAGTGTTGCAGATCGGAATCTTTGAAATAGTTCAATTAGTGCGGCCGTAAAACGAGTTTATTTAAACAAACGTCGGTCTGGTTGACGCGCGAATTGTCCGCTCGAATTGGCTTTTAATTAACTGCCTTGAAAATACCATAAGGCAAACGAATCGAAAGTTTTTCTTTTTCATCTGGTCGAAGTTTCAAGGTGTAAAAACGTGCGGTAAAAGTGAAGAATGGAAGAAATTTCATTTGGATTAGTTTTTTTACTGGTGTTCTTTACTAAAAAGCTGCTTTCTTATATATACGCGAGTCTCTTTTCGAATTAAAAGCGTTTCACTGTCATTTTAGACAATTTTTAGACAATGAAAACTTATATTTACGACACGAAGTATAATAATTAGTAGTCGTTATAGAGTTATTTTTGACGACGTAAAATAGTTTGAAGAAATTAATATAAGCACTGGCATACTGCCACTTGGACTTTTTTGCAATGCGATTTAAAATTAAAAGAGCGCGACTTTTTAATATAGACATGTTTAATAAACACCATCAAACGTTTACAATAAAAACTTACCTCCCCTCCCCCCTTGTAACAACCCTTGTAAACAAAACGACGAGCTTTAAAAAGTATCCGAAAGAACGCATCCCTCATTAATTTTTCAATGTAAATCAGCGGGGGGCTGTCAGGTGCAAAGCCGCGGCAACGAGTCATTGACTCGCGGCGGAAATTAAACAAAATCGCGAGGGCAGCTCTCGCTGAAATTAATAATATAATAAGAGGCGCGACTGCAGTGCGTGCGCGATGTCGGCGAATTCCCAGATAAAGCGTTTTCATTTAATCGAGTCCAAGTACATTCCGTTCAATTAATCGACGCGCTCGTTCGCCTCGGTTTTTCTTTGACGGAATATCTGCTCTCCGGCCGTTGGGCGTGATTATTATTATTATTATTATTATTATTATTATTTTTTTTTTTTTTTTTAGAATTATTGTTGCCTTGTCGAGGAGGTTTGAAGAGAGACATAAATACCCGATAGGGTATATAAATCGGGTTTGATTACATTCGCTTATTAGAACTAATATATATGGAATAGTTAATATTGTTATTGCAGTCGCGTGAGAAATCTTTTGAAATTAAAATTTTTAATGAAAGCCGTAAGTAATGAATTTTGAAAGATTTCAGAGGGTACAAATGTACGGCTGTTCGCAGTTTTCGATATTGATCTGGCGTGAGAATGGAAGCACGCATTTCATAATTAAACGTAATTATTTATTACGCAGAATTGAATAAACAAAGTTTTTATGAAAACATAAAACGTTAATACGGAATTCGTGATATATTGTAATGTTTTTCGTTGATATTCAGATATTAATGAATCTCTTCTGATGGTTCGGTGTAAAATTTTAATTAAGACGATATTGAAGTTTTTCAATTGCAAAAAGAATTTCATAGCTTTTGCACAAATCTGGAGTACATGTTAATTCATATTATTGCAGAGCAGGTTGAGGGTGAATTCTGTTGGAGCACATTTTTAATTGGAGAGCTCCTATATCTTCGCGGATAATAATTCTTAATAATAATATTTCTTACTAATAATATTCCTTCGCGAGTAATATTCGTTCGTGTTTAGGAAATAATTATTTCCTTTTGTAGGTATTAAGCGTTCGGTATCAGTTCGTGTTAACCCGATGCGTGATCATCCAAATTTAGCAAAACGGTTCATCGATTTCAGTTCACTGCGTGGAGCTAATTCTTTGACTTTTTCAAGGTACAGCTTTTAGGCGTCACGTTTAGCAGTTTTTTTTTAGATTAATTTAGAAACAGTTCGATGTTCAAAATTTGAATTAGACAGGTTAAAAGCTTTCTTAAGCTGACGTAAAGACATAAAGTGATTCGAACAATTAAAATTTCAATAACTTTATAAAAGATTTTCACTAGGTTTTTGTAATTTTGTTGAATAAAGATTATTTTGTATCATAATGCCAGTAAATAGATGGTATTCTCAATCTTCAGAATAGTTTGAATAGAACATTTCTAACTTGGTAGCAGAATACAAACTACATTGGTGATGTATTGTTATCCATTCAAGCATCATTCAAACGGTCGTTTACAAGGTGAATAATTATTACATAACGCATTGTGGAAATGTATGCTTAAGCATTGTTACCACACGTCGCGTTGTAATTAGTTAGATTTTAAAGCAACTAAATCGCTCATGAATATTCAGTACGGCACGACGAAAGTTTATCATTGACTGAAACTTTCGATATACGAAATCACTATTATTTACATTCTGCACATTTTAAGTATTATCGTAAAACAGTATCACTAAACCATATTTAATAATATTTAAATCTCTTATTTTACTTTTTACTGCTTTAAACTCGAGACATTCCTTCCATTCGTCGATGAAATAAGTTATTATAAAACATAATTTTTTTTTTTCAAATTTAAAACCCCTTTTATCATCGGACTTTTCAATCGTAAAAATGTTTGAGTGTCATAAATATACCCATATTAAATTGCAGGATTAAACCCGAAGATTAACGTATACATGTAACCTCCTCTTTATTTACATTCTACCCCCACCAGCCTGCAGTTAGCTTTACATCGTCCCGCGATCATCCCCGAAGATCGTCGGTCGTGCGTTTAATTGGAGCATATTCCGATTTCGGGGCCCGGCCGCGTGAATGGAGCAGCTTTTCGCTCCTGCACGCGTTACGCGCTCGATTGCGCGATGCGGAAGGCCGTCCAGAGCGCACAATGGGACCAGGAAGCTGTCGCGCCGTGCACTCGCGTTTACGTAAGAGGGCTCACTTTGCCTTTGTCGATTCGTTGCCCGGAGAGCGATAATCAATTGACGATATACGCGGCAAGATTTATTTCGCGTCTCGGTTCGCGAGCTGACGGCTGCCAAGTTCATTCGTAGTTATTAACGTTTCGTTTTTTTTTAATATTTCTAAATTGCATTCCGAGAAATTACAGAAAAATCAAGCTTAATACCTTTATGTAGATAGTAGAAAAATAAAAAGTCAATCTTGATTCAAAGTAAACATCAAGAATACACGCAGAAAAGAAAAGGTTTCCGCGAGAAAGAACAATTAAAAACTACGCTTCTCCTCGCGGCGATTGTTCCAAGGAACTATTTTCCCGCCCGGAGTCCGGGAAAAATAAAAGAAAAGGCAACGAAAGCGACCGAGCCCTGCTCCCTTCGGCAAACTCTTGCTCGAACCTGGATCATGAAAATTAGAATGACACTCGCGTTTGAGCGAAAGCACAAGATCGAGAGGGAATTTGAACCCAAGAAACCGGTCCCTCTCCACCTCGGGAAGCGAGTTCATTTTCTTACTTTGATATTCTTGTAATAATAACCGCTTCGTATAAACAACAAAATTTCGGGAGCTCCCGCGGAGATCGTTGCGTTCGCATTTTACAAGAGCAGCGTTCTATCATTTACCCGAAGTTATACACAATTAATCCGTTAATTTTGAGTAATCGGACACTAGACAAACACCGCACCTACCAAGTTATCCGAACGCGAAATGTTTATTAAACCAGCGGCGTAAAAATAGAGTATCAAGGGAGACAGTTGCATTTAGATATACAAGAAGCGGCAATAAATAGCGGTTATTTCTGGCGCGAGACTGCGCGCGCTTTCGCACGTGTGACCTACCAGCTTAATTGTCACAGTTTTTGAATTTTAAAGAAAGGCACCGCGAGCGAGAGAGAGAGGGAGAGAAAAAGGCAATATCGGGTTGCGCTGTAAGTAAGGCTTTTCGGGCGTTCTCACGATGCGATGATTAACATCGTGAGAGAATCACTAACTGTGTCAATAAAAGAGGAGAAACACGAGTGTCGGTTAAAATTAGTTTATGGACATTTAGAACGTCGACGCGAGCCGCAGTCAATTCAATTTTCAAAGCTCTCGAGTTCGCGGAGCCTTTTATTTTAACTCGAAGAAAGCTCGAGAAAAATATGCTTTCGTCAATAATTTTAATGAAATTTTCATTACGCCGTATAATTTGTAAAATGAAAGATATAGGAAATCCAGCATAGTCCATTTCCTCCGGAGCTTCTCCCGCGCGTTTTTTTTTCTTTGTTCGAGAGGCGCGAAAAATTATAAAGGCACGCCAGGCCGCGCGGCTGGCTCTCTGGCGGCTCGGGGGGGAAATCGGATTCCATTAAAAAATCGAGAGCAACGGCAGCTTCGAGTCGACCACCCCGAGCACGCTTGGCGAAGTGCTACAAGTGCCGGCGCTACCCAACCCTTAGAAGACTTCCCTCTTCTGAGGGTTGGGGGGGGGGGACTATCCTTCGCAGGTAGAGGCGGCAAAGAAGCTGCTCTTTATCGGCAATTGCACTGGGCGAACCTGCCCGCCGAGCGACCGAAGGGGGTGCCTTGTTGCTTTTAACTTGCGAATGTGCTTGTGCTCGAGGGGAGAAGAAGGGTTAGTAGGGTGTGTGGTAATGTCGATACCGTGATCGTGTGCCTCATTTGCTTGCTGGAGAGGTTGCTTTAGTTATAGATTAATCATTTTCGATGTCCGCTTCGAAGGATCGTTTACTTATTCTTTAAATTCCGTTACAATGATTCTATGTCGTTATTATTGATTTAGCTAAAATTTCTTGATTGCAGTTCTTAGTGCAAATAAATAAGCTTCTTGAAAAGTAAAAATAGTTTATAGAAAAAAATGTCTCAACATTTTTTATTTATCGCAATTACATTCTTCTGCATGATTCTCCGCACTCGACAAAAGTCAGAATTCTCAATTAAAACTCCTCGTAACGATCCCGCATTCCGCTGCGAATTAAATCAGCGTCGAATCGATGCCATTTGACTATAACGTCCGGCGACGGGCAGCGCGCTTTTATATCGATTCGGCGGCGAGTTGGCTTTGAACTTTCGCCTGGCTGCGTCCACTTTTATGAATCGGTATTTTTTCGTTTGCTTCCTGATTGAAGTAGGCGCGTTGCGCCGCTGACGGTTGCGGTTAAATTTGGGATGTAAGAGGAAGATTGACTTGGAAAAACCTCGCTGCTGGAGGGCGGCGGGTGTCATTTGCATTTTTTTACGGGTCAAAGTGGCCACCGCTTGTTTTTAAATGTCAAAATAGATTTTTTACTAATTTATAAAGATATCAGAAGGTATAAATAATTAGAGTTACATGGGTGAGAAGTCATTCGAGTTTTTGTCCGATTTTGTTAAATTAACATTTGCAACCACATCGGATTATTTTTAGTGCGTAGTTTACTGCAGCGAACGCTTCTGTTGATTTATGCAAATTTCTGTTGTTGATGTAAAATGTCGAAGGATGTAGATGTTAATGATCTACTTTGCAATTCAATGGCTCAATATTTTATACCTCCTTTAACGTAACGTTTTATAATATATTGTACGAAGTGAGTAACGTGCAACGTAGATCGATTTATCTTTAAAGTTTCATAAAAATATTTTATTTTAAAGGAATATAACTTGATCATCGACTTCTCAAGTTCCTTTAAGATGAAGTTAATTTAGGAACTTTGATCTTCGATTTTGTGCATCTTAAAGTGAAATTTTATTTATACTACAGATTAAAAATGAATGTCGTTATCAATCTTTAGTGTAATTTAAATTACAATATTCTAAACTAGAATGATGAAAAAATTCTAATGCACTTTGCCAGCATAGTTAATAGTCTGGTAGCAAATTAAAAAATATTATAAACTGTTGTACTTACTTTCAATGAAGTGTAATTTAACTGAATTTATATTGACTAATCGTAAAAAGTTTCGGCAAATTATTAACCAGCTCATTTAACCGAATTAGCGATTCCTTTCAGTGCTAAAATTTGTATGAAAATTGGATATATAAATGTGAATAAAAATTATTTTCATTTTAAATGAATGTTTAATAAATTAAAATCTTTTAAGTCAGTCTAGTCATTCTGAAGCAATTAATTTTTAATTTTTATCGATTCTCTATCTAAATATATTTTATGCATTACATACAAAACGTTTTCATTTTAATTGATGGTATCTATATCAATCTATAATCAATATTTATAATCTATTTTTGGATTTTTAATAATAATTTATTGTTTCTGCATTTTTACAATATTTTAACTACTCGATCCCTTTATATAGCTACTATTTTCTTTGTTTCCTTCTCAAAGTTTTATGACTTAAAATGTGCTTAAAGTTTTCTTTTCCGCATACTTTGTAACTTTAGTTTTAAAGTCTTACCTTCTTGCTCAATACATTGAGAGAAAAAAAAGAGTAAAAATTACTATTTTTTATCATTATTTCAGATATAAGAAGAAAAATAAGAATATTTAGTATATGTTTTGAATTAACTACAATTTTCGATTTTAGTATAAAGTAAGTAGTATTATTTTTTTTCTCTCTCAGTGTACTTTCGCATTTTGTTCTTAGCTTATCGGATTTTAATAATAAGCTTTTACTATTTTTTACATGTCTGAACAACAATCCAAATTTTTTAATCAGAGAAAGGAGCACCGTTTAGATAATAATCGTAGAAAACGAGTATGGTAATCGTTGGATAGAAAATATTGTAAGGAGATGGCCTTTGCTCGTGAAATTTATACGGAGTAAACATTGCGAATAAACGGAAAAAAGGTAGCGAGATATAAAAGTCGGTCCGCTTCTTTATTCGCCGTTTCCCGTGCTCGCTTACATTTGAAAAAAGTTTACTCGATAAATATATACGTAGGTCAAACTTGCGTTTGCAATGCAATACTAAACAAAAGAGCCTGTAAGACTTTATGTTTTTTTCAAATTTTACAAACGTGCACCTCGCATTTGCAAATTCGCCCGAGCAATTGCGCAAATTTGAAATTCAAAAGAAAAGCAATCGATAATTCGAAACCCACCTGAACTCGGCTAGTATTTATTAGCAGCAACAAGCCCTCAAAGCCCTCTACATACCTCCACTCTCGAGATAAATGAAGTACCGCCGACTTGCTCATGAGAACGCTTAGCGATAAATCAATGACCTCTCCCGAGCCTTTTCTCTCCCTCGTAATTCTCGGACGAAACAAAGGCCGCGCCGCGTTCTTTTTCTCGCGCTCGCGGGTCTTCCGGGAAATGCCTCTTAAACAAGCCCTCATTTCGCAGGCGAATTTATATATCGTATCGGCGGAAAATCCGCGAGCGGAGGAAATTCAATTGCTCCGAAGTTCGAAAGGAAGAAAAATGTACGCAGCTGCCTTTTTTCTTATACAGGCGAATGTGTGCTCGAACGCTGGAAGATTCTGGGAGAAATTACCTGGACGGTTATTTCTGGTTTATGGGCGTCAGGAAGTATTCTCGTAAAGTTTTGCTACAAGTGTTTAAATATTTAGATTTGAATATGAGATATTAGGAGTTATTGGAGGGTAAAAGTCGATTTTTAGACTTTCACTGCACCGAGAAAGGTTTGGTTCTTTAATCAGCATTATTGGAGAATTATTTAACTATATTTTAAACAATTAAAACTTCTTATTTTTGTACCAAAGAAAATTCAATTTGCATAAATCATTCGGAAATAGATGAAAATATTATATTATTGATTGAATTTATTTCCAACTTTGTGGATTTCAATAACCTTTTAAAGTAGTTCTTCAAAAGAACCGAAGATTATTTCATTTCGTAAATTCCAAAGCTTTCCCACTTCATTAGCCAAAGGAATTCAAAATTATTTTATTCGATTCCAAAGTTTGACTTAAGTTTTTTCCATACAAATTATTCTTAAATATTAAATTCCACGATTTAAAAAAACATAGAAAACTATTGGTATTGAAGTAGATATTTGTTAAAAATAATCAAATACTTTCTATTTCCTTGATTACATTGCATCCACGTAATTCAAACGCAAATACTACTGAGGCCACAGAATTAAACAAAATAATTCCACTAATCTTTTAATCCCTTCCCTATTTGAAAAAATCCCTGCACTAAAAGAAAAATACAATAAACTCGAGTGAGAAGCGAAAAAAAGCCGTCGGAATGAATAAACGAATGGACGGGAAAAAATATCCGTGTATGGGGGAGGAAGCCCCGGACTCCTTGTTCGTTATCGGTCGGCGTTACCGGGTCTTCATTTCTTCTTTGCCATTTGTCTCGCCTGTCTCTCTTTCTCTCTCTTTCTCTCTTTCTCTCGCTCTTCTAGTATTAAGACGACTGTGATATCATTTAGTGCAATAGTTTAGTGCAACATTCGTATGTGCAATATTTTTTATTCTATATTTTTATTTTTTTATTGTATTATACACCTGACGCAATTTATTTTACTTCTTTACGATTATTTATGCAAATTTGAATATGTTCACTGTGTATTATGTATAGCCCTTTTCTACTCTGTTACAAATAAATATCTATCTGTCTATTTATCTTGTTGCCGCATCTAAAACGAAGGCAGGAATATTCGCTGCCGGGCTGAATATTCCATTTCCAAGGGCCGCACGCTTCGATTCGTCTTCTTTCTCCGAGAGATGAATCGCTTTTGCCCGAGGAAATTTTTAATGCGGCCTGATAATTGTGATTGACAACGGCGGCAATTAATTGCCATTGTTTAGATGATTTTAGCTTCGCTCGTTCTTATTATAGCCTGCTTTTAACGTTCTCTTATAGTATAGTAACATTGATTGGGTTTCAGTTTGACGGCGTGTATATA
>JAWWEO010000021.1:24686263-24749253 GCA_035582975.1 Ormyrus labotus
GTAGGGGGGGTACCCCCCCTAGTATATATATATATATATATATATCCACCCCCGTCTTTATCCCTTCATCCACAATTCTCCTCAGCCGGAAAAAGAAAAAAAAAGAAGGAACAATGCGTCTGCCGACGTGCAGCTCTCCCCCCTCACCTCCGCAAATGTAAATGCTGTCCAGGAGGCTTGTAAAAGCGAGCAAACACGCTTTGCTGGGGACTGTCAAAGTCCTCTCGGTTCTGGTCTGGCGCTTCAGCCGCAGGCATAAGGACAAATACTCGGGGTAATTACGCCTCCCTTTTGTGCAGCTGGAGTCTCGAGTCGATCTTCCTCCGAGTCGGGCGGCGAGAGCGCGAAGTCAATTAAAGCACGCGGCGCGCGACACGGCCACATGTATATACGGTTCGGGCTCATCGGGGAGAGGGGGGGGGGGGGTAAAAAAAGCGATTTTTGCTCCGCTTTCGGTAATTGGCAGGATTGAGAGGGTGATCGGCTGGGCGTGAGCTGGGATTATGCGCGACGACGTCCAATTAGCGCCGTCTTTGTGGATTTTCCGGGCCTTTGTAAAAGGAGTGTGCTTTTGCCGCTTTGGGGTATCGTCTTCGTCAATTCGAGCAGATAGAGGAAGCAGAAATTTAAGAGAATATGTTTTTTTTTTTTTTTTTTTTTTTTTAATAAAATTAAATTGGTTTTATCGGTAGTTTGAAAAAATTACATTTACGCGCATGGAACATGAAAATACGTTTCTAATTATCAAATCAAGTGATTTTACATCGAATTTAATTGAAATTCAATTGTCTTGGTTCTCATGCTACAGTTCGATTGTATACGTATGAAAATCTAGGACGGTAAGCAATTTATGTGGTTCAACGACGACGCATAACAAGTGAATTGTGATATTTGTAGCTAATGTGAATAATGGAACTGAATTTGTCAAGTTAACTTTGACAACTTTGATGTATTTCAATATTCCGTTATTATTTCATTTTTAAACCTTCAATAAAATGAAGCTATAAGGTATAACTTCAATAAAACGTTATACGATATTATACGATAACTGAAACTCTTCAAAGATAATTTCTTTTAAAGGCAGACTTTATATTAGAATATCGCCTTCTTACGTATTTTTGCCTTTCGCAAATTCGTTTAGTGTTATTCCACAGTATTACTGATCTTCTTTAAAACCTATTTTTTATTATCTTTGTATGATTTTTCTCTCCTTTAAACTTCATCTTTGGAAAATTGCATTCTCTAAAGTTTATTATATTATACCTTAAAAATAACTGAAAAAAATTACTGCATATAATTTAGTGTATGTTCCCATTTTGCAAAAAAAAAAAAAAAAACTATAGTTAAATCTTGTAGAATGAAATTTTCACAGATAAATATTTCACAAATCAAATCAACAACTGATTTCCCTTGTTAAAACCAGTAAACCCCTTCCTTTACGCGCAATAAAAAAAAGAACGCGGAGCAGCGAAAACACTCTTTGCCGCTCGCTATTCTTCAGCTCGGCGCTATTAAAATCCCGAGTGCCTCGGTGGGGGGGGAGCGAGCAGTAGCGAAATTCGCGGCAGCGTCGCCTGCGTCGAAAACGCTTCCGGACGAAAGTGGACTGCTCCGAGTGCGCGCGGAAATGCGCGCGCGAGAGTAACGCTCCTCGAGAGCGAAGCTACGCCGTATAGCGCGATGGACAAAGACGCTTCGAGCTTTATGCGCGGGATCGGCTGCTGGTTTTTAGCCGGAGAGCTAAGGGGGAAACGCGAAGGGGAGCGCCTCTGCCTTTTTGAGGATGTAACGTCGTTTGCGACTTTGATGGGGATTACGTCGAGAATTTATAGAGTTTACAAGCGCAAGGAGTCGGAATTTTTGGAGCGGATACCGCATAGCGAAATGCGCGGGCTATTCATTTTTCATTTAGATCGGTTTTTGGTGCTCCGATGGAATAGCGAAACTATTTTTAAACTAGATTATTTGAAATTCTTGTTCATTTTTATTGCATATATGTATATTGAATTTTATCGACGAGGCGGCTATGATTTCAAAATTGGCTAAAAATTGAACTGCTTTCGATTGACGACAACATAAAAATATACAAATATTTAATTTTGATTTATTACCTATTCTGTACTTTTCAGTAATAGAATCGCTTTCCCGTTCGAAAATTGATAGCAGAGTTCATCAAATCGATAATCTACTTTAGTTCTCGCCTTCCCGATATAATCTCAAATTCAAGTTGAGTTCAAAAAGTATCGATGAAATCGCACGACTCTTGAATTAAATAGAGGTTTCCTCTTCTCCCAGCCAAACGGACCCTACCAAAGTCTCTTATTTAATCCAATTTAATTCGATCAATCAACAAAATATCAGAGTTAAAAGTAAATAAAAGTAAGTTTTAATTCATTCCCTCGCATGTTTATAAAAATTAAAAAACTACATCCACTCGAAATATTCTTTATTTTCATCGCACAAGATATATGTCGTGCATTAAAATCTTTGTTCAAAAGTGTAAATTAATACCTTAATACCTGCTCTCCTCGAACCCAACTGAAAAAGCCAGCCGGCAAGCAAGCAATTCCTCAAAGGATCGCGACACAGCTCATCCTCGACTCCCGCCGCCTCGAGAGCAGCGTAGAAAATCTCTGGAAAACCGCGAGAGAGCGCGAGCTAATCTCCGTTTCTCGTCCCTCTCTCGCCCTCCGAAATTTCGCGGCCGGAAAAGCGCCGCGGTCTCGCGTGACCTCGGAGGCGTCGCGCTTTTGGCATTGATTTTCAAGGTTCACCTTGAGCGCGCGCCGCCGCGCGCAAGACGAGGAGCTCCGTCGCCGCGATCAATCTGAGTTCGGCGCGGAAGTCGCCGCGGTGAGAGCGTTGGCTCTTCCGGGGACGCAGATTTCATTAAAGAGGAAGTAGTGGGATATTACGCGTGGCAAGACGATCCGGGAAAAGTTTTCGAGAGGTGGATGAATGTCTCGTTGAATAGCGCTCAAGTAGTACTTGCTGGAGTGAAGATGAAATTATTTAACGTTAAGAACAATTTTAATTCTATGAATGCTGCTTCAGGAGGAATTCACTTTTTCAGCGTATATTATAATGTTAATGTAATGTCATTGAATTGGAAAAAATTTCCTTAAATTTCTATTTAATATAAATGACAAAATTAATTCTCTTGGACAATATTTATTATTTTTTAAGACCCTTATTTAGATTGCAGAAGGTGAGAAAATTAACGTGTTCGTTAAGAAAATGTTCTCCAATTAACATTCTAAAATTCATAGAAAATTGTAGAAACATTCAATTTTGTGTTTTCCAATGCAAATTGTGTAAACTTTGACGCTTCTTAATCAGTTTGTTAATAACTTCCCAAGTTTTATACGTAATATATTATATATGTAATAGTTCACAAACCACTAAAATTTTCTGCAAAAACAAGTCCAATGTAATAACACGTTTCTCTATATAAATCGGCCACTTCTTCTTAAACACTTCATTGCTAAAGCAGTAAATTTTCTAACGCCCTTTACTCCCCGATCGCTCTTAAGCACTAAAAAAATTACCCCCGAACGTCGCAACGAACCTTCTTTTTTTTTTTATAGTTGCATGAAAAATTCCACAAAAAAAAAAAATGTCCGTGAGCGGCCGTAATTTGCAGCACGGCGAAAGTGCTGCATGCCGTTCTTTTTATCACCGCGGACGATCTCGCATAGAGGGATAGTAATAGGCACTACTTGAAAGCTTGAATAATGGAGGGTTAGACCTTGGTCTAAATGGGTTTTCGCGTACACGTATCGGCGGGGGGTCGACTTCGATTAGGGCACTCTTCGGGCGGCAGTGACTCTTGAAAATTTCTTTTTCGCAGGAAGCTGACGCCCAGCCGAGAGGCGAGGCGTATAAAGTGATTTGCTTTGTAATTAGAGCTGGGATAGGTGCCTCGTCAATTTCGTCAAGTGCGGTTCAACTTTTTTAATGTGCTCTGAGTTTGGGGATTCGTTTATTACGACTATGGTTTTTACGGCTGCCGCGCCGACAAGTCGCGAATTCTTTTTGTCATTCGTTTAACTTTTTTAATTCGACTTCTCAGGAGAAGTTTCTCGAAGTTTGCTGTGCAGCTCCATAAATTTTTGAGAAATTGATGTGGATTTAAAACGGATAAGTCGCGATAATAGAGACGAAAGTGTATTTTTCTATTTTGAAACTTTTACGGTAGCATCAAAGCGTCTTTTCGTTAAAAAACTTTAGACGCGTTTACGGCTTCTGACAGCAATGAAGAACTTCTGCCACCCTTACGACTTTCTAATTTTGTTAAACACTAAAATGCAACGGAAGTCCTGCCATTTTCCTACGCGGGAATTTCCGAAGGAAGACTTTCTTGGAAATCGAGGAAATAATACACTTCCTGCGGGTAAATTTAGTTCCGTAACTCGAGCAAACGATATTATTAAATTTAAAGGAGAAAAACTGGCAAAGAAACAAATTTAGGTCTTTAGAATAATGAAAAATTTGAATTCCATTTTTTTTGTTAAATTAAAGAATTTTCAACAAATCCTGTTCTCAAGGAAAATTTCGAAATTCCAATGCTGCAAAAATGAATTTTGTTAATTTCATTTATTTGAAAATTAGATTTTCATCTCAGAACTTATACAAGAAAGAGTGTCACAATTTTTTCAGGAAGCCTCTGAATTTTAAAATTAAAATTAACGTTCCTCGTAAAGCCTTCATTTTAGATGAAAATAATGATGCCATTCTCGCAAGAATAATGACATCGTTTTGCAGCAGTAAATGCACTAAATCTTTAAAAAAGGAAGTGAAGAAAAATGCAGAAGCTTTTTCGAATAATATATCTTTAATAAATCTCGGGATATGCCCGCGTTTTATGCAAGTAGACACAAAGAGCATGTGGGCGTATGCATATATACCAGATAAGCATGATGTTTCTTACATTTCCTGGTTTTATATTGACCACAAGAAGGTCACGATTTTTACAAAATATAAAGCTGTTAGTTGTGCTGTTTATTAAATTTCTTTTCAATTTCAACTTGGGTGGCGAGAAAAGAAGTTTCGTTTTGTCGAGAGAAATATATTGGTCAGTGGATAAGATTATATAGATATTATATTAATCAATACATTGGTACTTTCCAGATTTCTTTAAAATTTTGAAAATGTATGTAAAAATTTAGAACTTCTTTAAAAATACGAGTAAGCTTATTGTCGCACAGTGGTCTTTTTTCCAAAAAAGCTGATCAAAGTATAATTTTTGAAGTTTGAAATTGCTTACTATGAATGTGCTGCATATATTTTATAGATATAGCAGCAATAACTTTCAGTATTAGCTTTTGAAAAGCAATCAATTTTAACAACTATTGATATTATTAAAGATGAACTGTTTTAAAATTTTTTAATATTTAAATTTTTTAGTATATTTTTTTTAAAGTATATTGTGTCAATCTGGGCCCGGTAACAGAGGGAGTATTCGTTTTTACTCTTATTTAACTTCTTTTTCGTCAATTCGACATTTCCGAGCCGGTACATAAAAGTATCACGGAAATTAGACACTGTGTCAGAAGGACTAAAGCAAGTGATGATTCTAGCAGTGATGATGATCATGAAATTGCGAAGAAATTAAAAAAAATATCAGGAACTTCATTAGGGAAATACACTATAATAGAGACACCCATCAAAAGTGACGTTGCAAATGTTAAAGTTAATAAGAAACAAGAAGTGAAATTAAAAAATTCTACACTTAGTAATTGAACAACTACAAACAAATTTTAGATGATTTATTAAGTGAATTAAAAAGTCAATCTAATTAGTTTATTTATAAAGACATAAAAGTTGTTGCCAGCTTTAACCAAAACTAAGAGATTCAAGAAGATTTTGCAGCCAAAGACGTCCCAGCTATCCTAACCTTTTGGGAAAGGACTGTTGAGAGGCGATAGGGGGTAAAGTAAAAGGGGGGACACACCAAGGGAATACCCGTCCGGAGGTCCGCAAGGCCCAAACCGGACATGGTAATAATAAAAATTAAGTGAATTATGAGCATCCTCACCGAGCGCGGATACCTATATCCCTGAGCCTCGACCAGTCCCAATAAGCACACTTCCAAAAAAGTATACTTTTAGTATTCTTTTCCAGTTCTTTAGTGTCCAGAGACACTCAAGACTTTTAAAAAAGTACTAGAAGAGTACTTGATTGATAGTCTGGAATTGTGTGCTTATTGGGGTCTGCTAGCGAGCTGCGACAAATCCGCGCTACCCCACCTAGCGACCAGGCTCATCCTATTTCCCAAGACCTTTCTCCAACGCTCCTACCACAAAATGCCTACATATAGACAACAAAAGAACGTAACTTTACATTTCTTCAGTACAAAAAATACAGGCATCTTACGTAACATGAAAATAAAAAGATTAGATCTGCATAATAACTGTATTGTTACAGTAGGATATTTTTCAGAAGAAGTTTTGGAATCTTCGCACAAGCTCTGTAAATTGTATCGGAGAGGATATAGTCAGAAATCATTTAGAAGTCAAACAAACCGTGACATTTTAAATAGATTACTACTGCAGTCTGATCCAGTAATAACTTTATCGAATATTACCTGAAGAAAAACAGCCAATGCTTTGTGAGAATTCGACCGAAGACTTCAGAAATAATGAACAAAATATAGATTTATCAGATTCTGAGTCAGGCGATGACTAATTATTATCACAAATAATAAAACGTAAATAATGTTTCTAATTAACCAAATTTTTGTATTTAATAAATCGTCTAAATTTTAAATAAATAATGTTACATATATAAACTACTATATTTATATACATATTTATTAATATAATATTTAAATTAATTACAATCATTTTTAGATTAATCTTGCGAATTAAAATTATTCTCGATAATTTAACACTTTTACACATAGGTTACCAAGTACTGTTTTTAGTCATTTGTTTTTTAAGGTGATATTTGAAAAAACCTGGTAATATCAATTTTCAAATAAAACAATCAGAGTTTGGAGTTTTGGCCAGCTTTTTTGAAAAAATGACCACTGTGCGCCGGTCCACCCGTGTCAGCTCGCTGCGGGAGTTCTTCCCAGAAAAGTGGGTCGCGTAAGAGCTCGCGCCGGGCTCGCAGTGGAAACATCCGCGTTCGGTCAGCCGGCAGCAGCAGCGCCCGAGCGGTGGCGGCCGGCGGCGAGGCGCCAAGGTCGCAGGACCCCCGTTGCAGCCTTGACTCCGAGCGGGCCGCCGCCGTTATTATGGCTTCCGTGGCTGCTGCTGCCGCCGCCGCTGTATTGTTTGCGCGCGCGTCGTGCCTTCTTTCGACAGATTACCCAGGGATGAGCTGGCGTTTTTTGGCTGCGCAAAGTCGCGCTTTTTTGGATGGGAGCTTGTCGCTAACTGCGTGTATACGTACAATGCATGCGATTGCTTTTTTATTAGAAATCAATGATACGTTATTGCGTATTTTGTATGCGTACACATGTACCGCCTGTAGTCGATATTCAATTCGGCCGAAGCAAGCAGTTTACTTTTTTTTTTAAACATCCCCAACATACGACGTATCCAAGAACGATTAGTTAAAATCTAAAAAAAACTGTTCATCTCGATCTGCTTCTCCTACTCTTAAGGTAGTACTACCGAAAAGTGATTTACCGTTCAGAATCTTCTGAAATTTGCCGTGTTGGTAGATATTGTTTAAGACTCTGTTAAAATTTGGTGAGGCTTTGGAGCGCGAGAAAAAAGTTATAAACATTTTAATTTCCAAAAATACGCACATTTCTCTAAAACTCTTAATAATTGCATAAAACTGACCGTTCAGAATTCGCTAAAATTTTTCAGATCGTTAATTATGGAATGAACGAATATTTTAAATGCTTGAAAGCAGGAATTCAGAGCCTTTGGAAGTAGTAATAAATAACCGAAAGTCAACCATTTATTTAGAGGTTAAAATGTTGCGCGCTACTTAAAATCTCACGTACTCGTTCGACTATAGGTAAAAGGTGATCAGTTTTAATTCTAAAGGTAAAATAAACACATAAAAATGAATAAATTGTTAATTTATTTTAAAAAATAACTAATTATCAAAATACTACCGATGTCAATAATTCGCCTGACACACTCGCTCTACTAGTGCCCCGTATCGGTAGTACTACCTTAAAAAAGTCGCAAATCTCCAAATTTACGCGTCACAACCCGCCGGTAAAAAGCTCATTCCGCTCCGCGCGCGCAGTAATAAAAAAAGTCCATCCCGAGGCCCGCCTCGACAGGCCGCAAAAAGGCCTCTCCCCGCTCGGGGGTCCATTCAGACAGGAAACAACTCGGTCGATAGTCTCTCTCTCTCTCTCTCTCCTGCTACGTCATCAGCGGAGCACTACTGACCCACTTACCGGCGAGACGAGAGCGAGACGGACGGCCGCGACGATGCTTTTTCGGCGTTACGCCCGACGCTGATTGCTTTTTAAGTGCGCCTGCCGGCGGTTTTCGAGTGAGGCTTCTCGGGGAGTCGAGCCCCGGAGGGGTTTCCAAGGAATATTGCATGGGCGGGGATGTTTTCTGGATGTGGTGAACGGGAGTGAACGGGGGTGAAGGGCTGCTCAATAGCGCTTTTAAAAAGTCGTCGTTTTGTGGAATGAAAGTGTTGGAAAAGAAGAATTATCCAGTTTTTCAACGATTTTATGATTAAAAATTCAGGTATTCGATGATACTTACTTTCAAATGAGTTTTCTAAGTTTTGAAACGTCTGAATGCCAATTCACGCAGTTACTTGAAAATTAATAAATAAAGTTACTTGTAAATAGTGAATTTACGTATATTTATACGTATGAATTCATTTGAATCAAGATGTTCAACCTTTACCTTAATCAAGATAAATTTTTCATCTTCCGAGTAGAATTTTGATTAACAGTTTGGAACTTTAGTTGGTTTTTAGTGAAACTTTCAACGTCCAAAAGAGATCGCGAGAGTTCATTTATATTGAATTTTGGTGCAATTATGTCCTTTAATTCTTTGATTGAGTTTTCGAGATAAGAAGGGTTGTTTTCAAGAAAATGAATCAGTGGCTTCGAAGTTTTGGCAGACCGCTTAAAAACTTTTTAATGAAAAAGCCACGATGGAATTGTCTGCGGTTTCGTAACCTGTCGAACTAATTTTTTGACCTCAATCACAGAAAATCGTTTAACGTGTTATACTATAATAAAGAAAATTTCTTTATGACAATTTTTAATGATGTATTCCAAGATTATTGGGTAAGAAAAGGAGACTGGGATCATCAAAAGTCGTGATTTAATTTTTACAAAAGTTAATAATTGCTAAAAATCAGTTACGGAGTATGCTGAGCCCTTCAAATTTTAGATCCGTGTCCAACTGTGGGATCTTTCGATTTCTTTAATCAAATCCTTCATTTTTTAATTCACGTGCTCTGCTACACACGTAAATAAAAAATGGTCTGCACTCAAACAAATGTGTCCCTTTTCAAGTCTCTGAAATTCCAGATCCTTTTACTCGATAGACACGTCGAACAGGTCAATAACCGCAAATTTACATAAATTCTAATTTACTCGATCCCCTTAAGAAAGCACCAAAGGCACTTCTAGAGCAGCGTCTCGTATCAGGGAGTAACTCAAGACTGCTTACGTTTCAGGGGCGGCGGTGATATGCTACCAGTGCAACAGTGAGTACGACCCGAGATGCGGCGACCCCTTCGACCCCTACAGCCTGGGCACGGTCAACTGCAGCTTTCAGCCGCGTCTCGAGCACCTCAACCACCTCGAGCCCACAATCTGCCGGAAGATCTCCCAGAAAGGTGAGACCCCTTCACTCTGTCTCTGTCTCTGTCTCTGTCTCTGTCTCTCTCCGTTTCGTGCTTATAAAGATATACACCCGTTCTTTGCAGATTCGTTTTAGGGGCTTGCAAATGTTAATTGGGTTAGAAGGTTGGGGGGACTGAAATAACATACATTAGACGCTTTGTATTTTTAACGCCGGGTTTGATTTGGGATGATGGGGACTTTGATGGAGTCGCAAGGGTAATTTGGTTAAAATGTTTATTGACTGATGCGCATAGTAATTTTGTTGTTAAATTTTAATTAGAGCGAATAACGGTTTGATGTACTCTAATTAGAGTGGGTTTAAAATTTATAATAACGCGCATTTAATTATCACTGCTAACGAGCTTTTACAATTGTAGACATTACTTCGGGATTAAAGATTTCATTGCTTTTTTTTGTGAGGGATACAGAGTAAGAATAAACTATTTTATATTTATTTTATTCAGTTCATTAATTAAGTATCAATTAAAAGTATTTTAAAATAAAGACTGCACTTAGAATCTATTAAGTTTTAATTAAACGATTCTTCAATGATAGTAAATATTAATTATATAGTTTCAGTTAATACTGCCTTTTTTATCAGTAGAAAAATTAAGCAGAAACTTTAAAATTAACAAGACCGACTAAACTTTAGCAAACTTTTGACGTAACGGTTTTTTTTCTTTTACTTCATTGTTCTAAATTTAATTAAACTGGAAATCAGAATAACTTCAATTTCTTTAAAAGTTTCGCGAATTCGAAAAAAAAAACCAAAATACGAGAAAAACTGAATTTCGAATTTAGGCGTCGACGAAAATCTTCATTCTCTGAAATTGAGATCAGCTGTCCGATCGATGTTAGGAACTTCGTTAAACGACTTTTCTTTGAACGCAAATAGATTTTTATTTATGGAGCTGCCTGCTTTCGCGTGTGCTCACGCCAAAAGTAGGTTTACAGGATGCAAGACGCGGCGTCATTCTAGTTCTACAAACATGGTAATTTAAATCTAAATATTTATCCTTTCCTAATAGGGTATTTAGGAATGTCAATTATACTTTCTTTTAAACAATTATGCGACTGCCTTCGCTGCTGCGTGCAGTTTTTTTCGTGGAAAAAAGGTAAAAGGTCGCATTTTACGGATAGGGTTTTAAATTTGTCGTTGCAATAAATAACGATTAATCGATTTGGAAGTTAAAAGGATATTTAGATTGCATTGCGATTGATAAATAAATAGTAACCTCAATAAATGGAAAAAATTCATTTTTATTTTTATTTGTTAAAGTATATTTTATGTATCTGATTTTTTATGCTATACGTAAAACAAATAAAGTTATGAATGCAAATGTCATCAATTACAATTCAAAAGAATAATATTCAAATCATCTTTAATTACCGTCCTTTTTTGTATTTTTATGGATAAAAAGCATTGATTATTGAAACGATATGTATAATGTAATAAATAAAACAATTAATAATATCCTCGCATAAACGGCGATAGTAATTTATTAGCCCGAGTAAAATGTTATGCATAAAGTTTAATTTTAAGTTCAACAATTCAACAATATTATATATACGTCTACGAAAGGTGAATTATCTTATTTCTTATCGTGATTAAAAACATAAACAGCTTGTAAAATGAATTATTAAATCTGAAACTTGACCAGAAATTTAATAAGCGAGACCGCGGAAAAGAGTGTTTTTAAAGCAACAAGAGCTTTTCGAGTAGCTTTGAAGCTTAAATCAAAAAGAAAACGCAAATCCGCCGCGGAACAAGACCGTTTCGTATGTTTACGCGAGCGTAAGAAGCATTTTTCAAAAGCGTGAGAGAGAGAATGCTTTCGTGCTAATTGCACCTCTGCAAAATAAACGTTTTTTCGTCAAACATTTATGTGGGATTTGAACGCCGCGAGGAATTACGACGGGGAATTAACGGTTTATTATTCAGCGGCTGTTCGGCGGGGAGGCAAAAAACGCTAATGGAACTTTTTTAAAATAACGGGAGAATCGAAAAAGTGTCGGATGCGGCATAAACGATTGGAGTGCTGTACTCCACTGTTTCTATAAGCTTGCTCTGTATTTGTCGCAGTGTTCAATGTTTTCCATTGATAAACGATGTAAACTAATTTGGTACTCTAAATTAATGTTTGTGATGATGTTAAACTGTAATTGCGTGAAGCTAAATTAGCAATTAAACCTTTACGTCCCTAGTCGAAACTGAAAACATTTTTGAAGTAATTAATGGCCATAAAAGGGGAATAAAATGTGTCCATTTTTCGTATAATAATGTAAACGTTTTTTCTAATATTTTTAAAGCATTAAAAATGGAATGAATTCTGCAATTGCTATTTTTTCAGTATTTCCAAGCTAGTTTTATTGGCCAGTTTAGATACCTAGAAAAGGTATAAAAACTGGAGCGAGAAAATGGCAACGAGGCAAAATTAATATTTTTCTTAATTTCTCACGGAAGGACAATTACAAACGTTCAATTAGTTTAAGCTACTTCTTTGCATTTACATAAGCTATCCATAGCATTTAGATGCTTTTTACTACATTACTGAATAACTGAGAACGGAGACTGAAGTGTAATAAAAATATATGAGATTATGTTCAAACTTGAAAATTCCCGATAACCAGTTAAAAAAACGTTTACATTATTATACGAAAAATGACCATTTTTCATGGCCATTTTATAGATTGGAAATTCTACCAGTTTGTTATTTTCGTAAAAAAGATAATTAAATCTCCCAATGAAATGTTTCGTGAAAGTTTACTGTAATAACTAAATCTGTAGAAATGAAAATACTTTTTTTAAAAACCTTAAAAATTACCGAAACTTCTTCCTTTTATATCTTTACGATACCTCATGCATTCGCGCAAGAACCCCCTGATAAATAATAATCATTACAAAGCACGGAAGCCCTGATAGAATTTTTAATCTATAAAATGGCTATAAAAAATGGCCAGTTCTCGGGTTATAATGTAAACGTTTTTTCAACTGGTTATCGGGCATTTTCAAGTATGAACGTAACCTTACATATTTTTATTACACTTCAGTCTTCGTTCTCAGTTATTCAGTAATGTAGTAAAAAGGATCTAAATGCTATGGATAGCTTATATAAATGCAAAGAAGTAGCTTAAACTAATTGAACGTTTGTAATTGTCCTTGAGAAATTAAGAAAAATATTAATTTTGCCTCGTCGCAATCGTAATTTTTTCTCGCTCCATTCTTAAAACTTTTGTAGGGTACTTAAGAAAAAAAGAAACAAGTTCCCCTCAAAAGAGGGCGAGAAAGCAGCCGCCCCTAAAATCCTACAAAGCCTCCTCGCGATCTCTCGTCAATCCTCTTGGGGGCAAAAGTTCGCTCGCCTCCTACCCTTAACCCTGCCTGAAAAGAGGGATCGCGACCGGGCCGATGCTCGGAGCGAGCGGATTTGGCAAGTGCCGGCGTTGATCGTCGCGCGCGCGCGCCTGCATTGCGGCGTCCTCGTACCAGCGGGCACGCTCTCTCTCTCTCTCTCTCTTACGTAACGCGAGCTTCGATCTCTTTCGCGAGCCGCCGCTTGCCTTCTTTCGGCAGCGCCCTCGATGATGGCCTTTTTCGCGATTCTGGCCCTCGTGGAGTTCACGGGGTTATTGGAGCATTGAGAGGGTCGATTAATGTTTGTCGCTTGTCGATTCGGTGAACTTTTGGAGATGGGATTGGTGGTCGATTATATTTACTTATTTTTATTAAGAACTTTTGACTTACTTTTATTAAGATACTTTTGATTAAGAAATCAGTGCATCTAATTGCGAACTTTTAATTTAAAACAATCTGCAAATACTGTTAAATTTTTCGATAAATTATTTACAGTTAAGCGGCAGATCTTTTAATTTATACCTAGATCGATGATATAGTTATATTTTAATAAAATGCATTGGAGCAGAATAATGTTTCGATTAAATCTATCCATAGGGGTATAAAATTAGCAAGTTAAATGTATAAGTAATTTAATCTAAGTGACTGTATAGTGATAATTGAATTGTTTAATAATAAACACAGAATTGATTCGCAACTTTTTATTTCATTTTGTGTGAAGTAATTACAAATAGGACCGAATCATGTTAATGATCTGAAAAAGATTTCATTGGGTAGGATTTTTAAGCTAATAAAAAAATAATGTATTTTTAATTTTGATTAATTATTCTCAATCAATAAAGATTATTTTATTAAGTATTTCGCACGATTTCAACCAGTATTAAATTAAAACAAAAACAACAATTCAAATTAAAATACTTAAGCGCAAATTAAGCTGTAGTGCCCTGCATATACATACACGTGGGTTTTCGCACACTATCGACCGTAAAGAATAGATCAATAGTACGTGAGAATGCAATGCTACGTACTCCAGTTTGCAATGATTGCAATAGATAACGGATTATTAATATCGTGCGATCAAAATGAAATTAAAGCATTTGAAATTAAAATTAAACTTAATTGCGGAAGCTCCAAATTTATTGATAAAATTAGCGCTGCAAAATATACGTATAAAAAAGATTTGGAATAGAATTTAAAGTTATTTTTAAATTTAAATTCATTTCTCGAGCTGAAACTATTCTGAAAATCCGCAAGGAAAGTCATATTTTATCAAAACATTATTCTAAAATAGATTTTAACGTGAATTAAAAATTTAATTATAATTTAAAAAATTTAATTATAAGAGGCAGTTTTATTTAAACATCTACTTGAACTCCCTTTTAAAATAATAAATGTGTATTTCTTAGAATTAGAGAATTTATTATAAAACCTTTTTTAAGTACAAATCCGAATAATTATTTGAGATACGATAGAGCCGTATTCGTATATTATGTGGGTGTGTGAACGTACACATATTCTCTTTGTCGTTCTTTTGTCATCAGAAAATTTTATTTTATCCGACATTTGTATTTGCTTCGACAGATGTTCGTTAAGCCATTATAAATTTGATTTTATCTTAAATAGGATTGAAATTGAAAAAGTCTTTGACGCCAAATCCGGCATAAATGAAATATTTTTAAAACTTCATTGACAACTAAAACTTGAGTAAATTATAAAATAAATCAAGCAGTATATTTATTTAGTAATATACGAGTCTGTTTTCACAGCTGAATTACGCAACCAAAGGGTGACTGTATTTTCAAAGATATCTGACAAAGCAAAGTTTCCAGAAAAGAGACGATTAAGCCCTTGCAAAAGCGTGTATTACTGAACCGAGAACTTCGTTTCAGTTCGTTCGAATTCGAAAATCAACGTCCAATGAAACGGACCTATAAAAACGGTTAAAATTCAATTCTCCTTTTTGCGCAATAAAACCTAATGATTTACGCCTAATTATCTAATTATTTATGTTTAAATTGTTATGCAGTTTGAGTGGTTTTTTTATGCTTTCAATATACGATTTCATGCGGAATATTGAATTGAAACAGGGGGTTTATTGAGAATTTCAGCATAAAAATGCATTTGCTTTGGTGCTCGCAAAAAGGATGAGAAAATAAATTTTAATATCATAATGTTCGCACGATAATAAACGTCTAGATGATTACATGTCCGCTAACGTATTGGCCATTTGCCAACCTCGTAAAAACTTGATCAAATGAGGAGCGAATAATTGTCGAACTAGATCTTAAAAAAACTAAAAGGAATGAACGATTTTGAAAAACACAACCATGATGAATGAATTTTCTTTTAACGCGGTAGAACTACGATGAATTCTACTTTAAATTTTTTACAAAGATAAAACAAAACAGCCGAATTTACGAAAAATGGACGTTTTTTTAAATTCAAGATAATTAGCTCGAAACTTTTCTAATCTTTTCGTTAATCCGCTCATTCGGGTTAACTTCGTCACCTACTCCCCGCTGGCTTACTCCTTTATCTTCCAACTTTTTTCCACGAACGATCGCCGAACTCCCGACTGATAATAACGAACGTCCCCTTTCGTTCCTGCTTCCAGTGTACGGTAAAACCCGAGTGGTCCGCGGCTGCGGCTTCGTGGAGGACGAGAAGGCGGACGACAAGGAGTGCCTGAAGAGGAGCGGCACCCACGACGTGCGCGCCCTGTACTGCTCGTGCACCACCGACCTGTGCAACGGCGCCGAGACGAGCAAGTCCTCGATCGGCATCGTCGCCGTCCTCGGCCTCGGCGTCCTCGTCCTCGCGGCCGGAGTCCCCAGGACGCCTTAGGGATCGAGGACCTCGATCCTTGCCTAGGCGGTGAGTATTCTGCTTTGCGCGTAAAGGAGATTCTCGGGGCTTAGTCGTAAAATAGCTCGTTACGGTTTTATGTACAACTTTTAAATTATAATATATATACCTTCCCGTTATATAAAAATATTTTCTAACTATAGCTTCTTAATTTATCTATTTATCGCTTTGCCGATTAAAATCTTTATTTAATTATCTTCATTTCCAATTCGTCGCTCTTTTAAAAACCCGGAATAGCGCCTCGAAAACTAAAACGAAAAACACGCAATTCGATTTCTGCTCAGGTTCGCCGGAGTTCCGCGGCTCGCCCGACGAACGACAATGAGAGAGCCGCTCCACGAGTCTTCGGAGAGAAGTCAACCAGCGCAATTATAACCTGCAGGAGAGAGAAGAACGAAAAATCCAGCGCCGCCGACAACGACTAAACAAACGCCTAAATCTCTCGTTTTTCGCTCTCTGGAACACAATGGAACAGATATATATATATATATATATATATATATGTACAAGCAATACACTGAAATACTACGGGAGTACGGAACAACCAACTGGAAGAACCAACTGCCAGACCAGCGATTCTTTGGGACACAGACGAGCGCGTTCGTTGATTTTTCTCGAAACAAAAACAACAACAAAATAAACAAAGGCTACGTCGACATCCCATAGTGTTCAACGCGAAACCTTTGATTTCCGCGAGCGAAACTTCCATTTTTTTGAGTATAATAAAAGATAAACTTTAAGAGCTGCTGTTGCTGCTGCTTCGGAACGAACGGGGAGGGTAGGGGGAGGATACGAAACACGTCCTTTTACACACAGCGATCCGTGGAGGCTTTGATTAATTAAGGGGAAGGGAGATAAGCTTTTTTTCGCGTAGATATATTTTGAGATTATAAAGCGGGGAGGAGACGAAGGCGATCGACTGTTACACGGTTAAGATTTAACGTTTTAAAGGTGTATAGGATAAGGAGAACATAACAAATAAGAAATTCGCGTGTCGGGGCGCTTCGGCGCTGTTGAACGGGCTGATTTTTTATATATACACAAGACACGCATCGATAATAATGGAAATTATGGGAGACGATGAAGGAATTCATTGTAAAATGTGATACATAAACATACAAGGAGGAAAATGTTCTAGCCAAGGTATAACACCATAATCATCGATACGTCAATCATCGACTGCCAAAACCAGAAAATATTCTATTTTATAGGAAAGTCTATTATATTTTTAGTAAAATTTCCTATCGATTCGGTCATTTTTTGTGGTTTTAGCGTTCCACGATTGAGTTGCAAAAATTTTTTAAAGAAACACTTAAAACTCTTGCTAGAACATCGTTCTCCGTGTATACAAATGTTTTTGTACTTTCATAAGAAGCGATCCAAGACAGAAGAAGAGAAACTAACTTTAAAAAAAAGCTTGATTTATCCACTAAAACTCTTCTCTTCAGCTATAAAAAAAACTTTTAACAAATACCAGTAATCTATCTTTTATTCTAAAAATGGCGTCTGCTTCTTTTTACCGAAACTTCAGACTAAACAAAAGGCAGTTTACCCGTTCGATAGTGTCTAAGCGACCGGCGATACTAAAAGCGCAGGGATTAAAAAGTAAATTACGTAAGTCTTACCCTAGAAATGAACAAATGTTTTAAAACAAAATAAATAAATAACGCGGCCCACCCTCACCTGCTGCTAGCATAGCTGCCAGCAAACTGTCACGATTGATGTGCGCGCCTAGTTTGTACTTAACGTAAAACAAAAAATAATACCACTAGGTTTCAAGACTTAAATCAACAACAAAGGAGAGCAAGGGAGTATAATTAAATAATTCATAAAATACCTAAAAGTAATAAAAAAAAAAAAAAAAAAAAAAAAAAAAACGATACTTTAAATAAATAAAGCGAAAAAAAAACTAAGCCCCGCAAAGCGCAGGATTTGCTAAATATTAAAACTAGGAATTTATAAAAGAAAAATCGATTTTAACGCAGATAAAGCAGCGACTGCTTCGAGGAGAGGATACACAAACTAAATTAGCGGATAATTCGCTTTTCGACGCAGACGAGAGTTTTAGAAGTTCCTCGTTACTAACTACGGCAAAAAGAAAGAAAAAAAAAGAAAAAAAAAGCGGAAGCGTAGCAAAACAATTTAAAAAAAGTAGGGGAGGCGTTTTTACCTCGCAGCGGTCGCAGACTGTCCTGGCGACCATCGTTTAAAACTATATACGGTTCCGCCCGCGCCAGGAACAATTCCGGAACCACCCGGAGGGAGGAGTTCCGACAGGAGGATACGAAGAAAGAAAGTAACTAGCCAGAGAGGAGTTCTCCAGGAGCAATACACACTAAGATATTTGCCTCGAGTTTTACAAATTAAGGATATGCGCCTCGGCTATAAGGAGTAGCTCGAGTCTATCTCTCTCACTCTCGTTATTGTTATTGAATCGATTGGTTAACATTCTTTTGATACAGAGAGACAGTCGCACGCTCGTCGGGACCTGTGATCTTTGCCGCCCCGGATTTCTGTTCTTGAATTTGAATTTTGAATTGCGATTTATAATTGTCGAGACGTGAAACAGGAATCTGCTGAAATGTTTGACGGGCGTCATTAAGTGGAAAACGATTTTATATTAGTCGGATAATTATGCTAAATTGGAATTCTGAAAAGCGGAAAATTATTTACCTTACGCAGTAATTATAATGTAAATCACTATAAAGTTGTTAATGATTTTCACGTAATCTTACGTTTTCTACGATTACTAAACTGTATAAAAAGCCTGTAAATTATTACGTAAAGTCTGTTTTGCAGCTATCGTTAATAAAAATTCATTAATCTCGCTACTTTCGTTTTCTCAGACATTTCCTGCGTTAAAACACTTTGACCTGACTTATTCCGTTGTATCATGCAAGTTACGCATCACGTATGTATACCTCAATTCTTCGATAGTTGAAATAAAAAAACAGAGATTCTAAACATCAACGAGACATATCAGAACGCGTAGCTCTTAGTGTACCATATGGGCAGTAAAAGTATTGGTGTGCAAAAATTTTATAGGCGAAATGTGTACAAATAAATCATGCGAAGAATGTACAAATTTCCGCTTTTCTTACTTATACTTGAAAGAATTTTTATTGCATAATTTATACACGTTTTCTTCAGATATTAAATTGTTTCAGTAATGATTGCAGCAGTCTTATTTTAATAACCGACAGTTAACTAAATGTTAAAAAGCTTTGCAGCTTTTTGCATATGATCAAGCTAGACAAAACATTAATTAATTATTTGATAAATTCATTTTTTAATTTCATTTTTTTAACTTCTAAACCACGTTAGTTTTTGCGGTGATCTAAAGGCTACTAAAATATCTATTTTTAAAATCTTTTCAAGTACGAATTACGTAAACAAATAAAAGAAAACTATTTATTCTCAAAATCTATAAAAAATGAATTTTAAAATATATATTCAATGAATGCATTATCAAGACACTTTATTTTTATAAAACTGAAACTCTTAATATCAAAGATTAAATAAGAAAACAAAAAGCTTGCCCCTATTTTTTAAAATCCATGTTTTGCACAGAAATACTTTTAATAACGTTAGAACATAACAAAGCAAAACTCTTGAATTATCGCCTAGAATCATCGGCCTACATAAAACGTGATCGAACTACAAAAAAAAAAAAAAAAAAAAAAAAAATGGATGAGGACGTTGACGAACGAGAAAAGGCATATCACAACGAAAGCAATGAGTTCAATTTTATTAAGGAGACAAAATGAGACGAGTCGATGCTGACTGAGAGGTTGACAGATACGTTTTTTCCTCGCTGTAAAAACTATTCCCTCCGATTGTATCGAAAGAATGTCCTAGTCGAGGTAATGATTGATTAATTTATAAAATATATTATATATTGATGCCGAACGATATTATATTATACACACAGACACACATTGTATAGAGAATATTATTGTATCAATAAAGTGTTAAATGGTTACCAAAAATACAAAAGCATTTCTTTTCTTCATTCGTTATTATTGCCATGATTATTATTGTACCGTTGACATTAAATAAATAAATGATCCGTTATTTATGATTCTATAATTAATTTTTATAATTATGTCTAATTATATATAATTATGAAAATTATACATAATTATATCATTAATTTTTTTTAACAATATAAAACATAAAACTTAAATTTAACTAATAAAAAGGTGGTAATTTTTATTAAATAAATAAATTTCACAGTTTAGTAATTGAACAGATTTATTGTTACTCCTTATTATTTTGTTAAAAATTCAGCTTTTCAAATGAAAAATTCTTATTCTCTAAAATATACTTTATTTATTCGCATAGTATAAAAGCTTTACTATAAAGTGCAAAGAATACAGATTTTCCATTGACAGGTACTGAATACTATATAGCTTTATCGAGATGGCTCGATACTTTGAAGGCACCGAACAATAAACGTATTGTATTTACGAAAAATATTTTTATATGCCGTTATAAATATCAAGTGATATTAAAATGCATGAATATTATACTGAATTTTTGATGTACTTTTTTAGCGTGAACAAATTTCTATTCCAACTAATTCTAATTAAAATAAATTGGAATGATTCTGTCAGATGTTTTTTAAAACAAATTTATAGATATATCAAAAGTATTAATTCAACATTTCCATTGTTTTTACCAACATTGTTTTAATAGTAAAAACAAAAGTTTTAGAATTTTTTCACGTTATAAAAAATTTGTGTCGTTTCTTAAACTACAGTAACTGGCACCGCTCCTGACATTGTAGGTCCTTTGAACATTATTTCATTTTGTGCGCGCCATTACCGAACAACGAGAACCTCGACTGCTATTTCACAGACTCAATATGCGATTTATCGACTAGCATTAATAAGAATTGTCCAACAAATTTATATTAAAAATTACGTTTCGTCGACTAGGTATTCGAGAGCACTGTGACGCTTGAATTTTTTTCTTCTTCACTGATTGAGAGCAATGGTGTGACCACTTGCATGTTGACCGAAACAATAAACGGATACGTTAGTTCTTTATCGATGTACATTACTTGTTTCTGAAACATGAAAAGACAAAGTTTTATTTTATATAACATTTTATTTTTGAAAAATTTACCTCTTCACTCTCCGCTAACGTTAATTTTACTTGTCCTGAATTTTGAATGTATTTAATTTGTCGCTGTTCATTAAGTGAAATTAAGCAAATTCTAGAACGTAATAATATTTTTTATTAATAAGTGAGACAAGTATGATGAAAAAATAAACTTCTAATACATACTTTAATATTAAGTTATGCTTATTGTGATTGGCTTTTATGTGTTCTGAATCTGTCCTGTTATATCTTTTGACTCTCACTGTGGTTAAATCGAGATTAACAACAAGATCGAGACCAAAAAGAAAAGCTGTCCACCGCCAAGAATGAACTGCAGCTGTGTCAATAATTCTCGCACACCGAAAACATTCATTCGCAAAATCTTGTTCACTTAAGCATTGGGGCCTATAACAATACAAATAAAAAGTTTTATTTAGCGTATAATTTTATTATTAATTGACTAGGAGATGCAAATACCTAGGTTTAAAAACTTGTTTTAATAACATTAAAGTGATAGATGGGATCCTATTCAGGTATCTAAGGTAGATGGAATGAATTAAATTTTAAAGTAAGACTTGAAAAAGAAATCAAGAAAAAGTGTTTACCCTATATCTTGATTTGCATCAATCCTGAGTATGTGTAGCCACTGTTCTTTATAAGCTTGGTATAACCACTCTTCAGGAATTATGTCGTCACTTTGTAAAATTCTGACATCCTGGTCACTTAATAACAAGTACTTTTTTCTAAGAGCCTTAAATGGCGCTCGGAACTCTTGACCTTCTTTTGTTTCGAGAAAAGGTTCTGTCCACCTGTGATTTCTAAAAAAATCGTCGATTTTTGTAGATTCATCTTCAATTTTTATATGAACGAATAACCTAAAAGAGTAAAAATTAATTTATTATCACGAAAGTAAAAACTTATTAGTAAGTTAATGCTTACCATACTCTTAACATCATATAAATGCAAAATTCCGTTTGCATAGCTACCAAGTCTGGGCTACATACAAGCTCTGCCATTAAGTCTGGAGTTATTTCTTTTAAGAATGAAGGATAATGCAAGCCATGGCTCATTAAATTAACTTCTAACCACCTTTTGCAGGTATTTTTTACCTTTGGCACACCATAAGAAACAGCTGCATTATAGTAGGGAACTACAGTCTTTATGTTTGTTGTCTCGGCCATGATGTCAGTGCATTGGTCTATGAGACCCTGAAGTTGAAAAAGCGTAGCTGTTGCCAGAATTGAAATCACATCTTTTGGTTCAATGCTGATTTCATCTTGATAAAAAGAACCAAGTACAATTGAAAGCGCTGAAAAAAATCATTTTACTTAATTAAAAATTTATTTAAAAAATTACGTTTTTCAATAATAAAAAATAATATTTTAATTGAACCAATTTAATGAGCAGTGAAATAAAAACATTTATATTGGTTGATTTGCAATCACAATAAATTTAATCTTACAAAAATATTGACAGATAATGAATAAAATGTAGCAATTGTTAAACATCAAATTCCAATATTTATTGTGGGATTGCAGACACACCTTTTAAAGATGTGTAGATCTAAGACTTTAAAAGTAGAATTTCAATGCCATAGAAATCCAAACATAGAAAAGTAGGTCAATACATGGCTGAACACATGGTTGACAAACTTTCACTTTTTATTTCAAGACAACCCAATGAGGATTTCCCCTATGTCAAAAGTCTTGCGTAAATTAAGCAAATAAAAATTATAAAATCTTACAGTCCAGAGTGATGGAGGGGTCAGTGATCTCCACATTCACTATTTTTTCATTAGTCTCTCGCCAGGAACCAGAAAACATACTAGAAAAATAAGGGCTCTGAAAACAGAAACAATATTTTTAATAAATATACAAATATTAATAATGTATTTTTTTTTTTAAACTTTATTATTGAAACTTTTTAATGGTAGGATATTTATTAATTGAAAATTTTTAAATTCAATTAATCTATTGATAAGCATTATTGATAAAAAAATAGACTTTATTTATGAGATATAAATTCTGTATTAGATACTGATTTCAAGTGATTGGACTAGATAAACATTTTAATCTCTATTAAAAAAAGAAGACACTATTGACTGCCCTTTAGACAGCACAGAGAAATGTTAGGTTTCTAAAAATAGGTGATAATTACTTGGCTTATGTAAACTTTGTGCAGTCTCCATGCTTTTCCAAGCATTAGCACCGTAATATCACTGCCCTTTTCCTCCTGAAATAGCGTCTTGTAAATGTACTGTGCCGTTGTAAGTAATTTTCTCCTGAAAAAAAAAACATCCATCGTCAGTCAGGCTATCACCTACAGAAATATCCTCAACCTCATGAACAACAACAAATACAAACAAGTCTATGGAAAAGAAGATTCCCAGGATGATGTCATCTTTAAAAATAAGGATAGTTACCTCACGGTAACGGGTCGCGCTAAATGTTTGCCGAATGCAATCATTCTCTGCGGTCCCAAATAACAATAATACAGGCACGAGGTCGATCTCTGGCAGGTTTATTTATAGAAAAACTCACCGTTTAGGCGTCTGCAGAGTTTCTTCGATAAACCTCGACTCAGACTCCAGGTCGTCTTCCTCGATGCACTTCCTTTTTCTTCCTCTGTAGACGGAATTCACTGCGCTGTTCGACACCGACAGCAACCTGCTCCCGCAACTGCCCATTTTTGCTTCTCCTCTATTATCTCATGGATGACTTAGCACCAGGTAGTATCACTTCTAGTTTTTCGGCATGGCGGAGAGGTTAAGTCTCATCAGACGATGAAGGCGGACATAAGCTGAGGAGGACACGAGACGCGCCGAAAAACAGACCCGACCAAACCGCAGTCGAATGTAAACATTCCCGTATGCGCTCCGTTCTCACTCTAAAGTTCGCGTAACTTTGTCTCTGTTTGCCTGATCCGCGTCGCCCCCCTCCGTAGACCACCAGCAGCTGTTTTTCTCCTCCTTTCTTCCGCAAAGTCAGGAATGAAAGCGATATGTGCGCAGGACCGTGGAGTATTTTCGGACGATTGAAAAATGTTACTGGTGCTATATGAATTGAGAGAAATTTATACACGTAGGTTTGCAGGTTGCTGCATCAAGATAAAGTTTATTTATAATTGAATTAATAGTAAAATTTTTATATAAGGAACTTGGAGTGTACCACACGAAAATGCTAGTTGAACAGAATTCGATCGAGTTCGTTTACCTGTAGAGAATGCTTAATTTAATTGTTTTTTTATGATGCAGTTTCATGTTACAGCTCGTCGAAAGAACATAAAATTTTCAACAACGGTTTTTTTTCTATTAAATTTACTTAAAACTTTCTTTAGATTTTTAGATTAGTTTTTGAAATTACATATATTTTTTTGCAGTTTTATGAAATTGTTAAATACGAATTTTATACCATAATTTTACAGCGTATGGACGGATCAATCACAACTATAGCATATCTAAATATAAATGTTTATGAGTTATAGACACGAACATAACGTTTTTGCTCAAAAAGCAAGACAGTAATAATTTTATTGTTGAACCCGCACCAGAAAACGATGTTGAAGATAATCTTTTGTTCGATGTGCTGTAGGTAAGATGCGTTATTTTAGCCTTTTGTCCCATTTTACACCTCAACGACTACTTTTCTCAAGATCATTTCCTTTTTTGTCTGGAGCATGCATTTAATCATGCAGCTCATTGTAAACACAGGAGATCCATCGCATTCTATTACCATATTTAGAAGAAAAATACTCTACAGCCCAAGTGGTTTCGAATTTGTTTTGTTTTCTTTTAATTAATATTATTTAAATTCTTCGAATATTTATATGAAAAAACTTGATCGGCCGAAAATCGGTTATTAAGATTGAGTTTTCATTACAAAATAGATTGAATTACATTTTTAAAGATTAATACTTTTATTCGCTTGCATCTTTTAAAAATTAACAAAGCTTATCATTACGCGCATGCCATCGTCGTGAATTAAAGTTGTCATAATGTGTACAAATCATAAAACTCGAACGAGTTAAAAGTGCTTGATTTTGATAAATGTACGTTTTTTAAAGTAATTTTAACACGGCAGAAAAAACTTTTAACACGGCAACTTGAAACAAGAAATTCTTGCTTATTCCAAGTTGCAACAAAATTTTAGAAAATGATTATTACGTTTAACCAGCGATAAGTATGCAATTTTCAAAAAATAATTTTCAGTAAAAATTTCCTAATTACAATAACAAGTAACAATTTTCAAAAAGCCCATTTTTAACAAGAGTTATATTATGCATTAAAAAAATGGCTTATTCAATTAAAGCTTTTTCGGAAAAAAGATTAACAGTTTATAATAAAAGTTTTTATAAATAAGCTAAATGTTAAACACAAATTTGTATTTGTACGGTAATTTGTTTTTGCTGCTAAAATAAGTAATATGCCACTTTTATTTTATATAAGATTTATGTAATCTAGTTTTCTGGAATTTCCAGGTTACTACTATTAATTTGCTTTTTCTTTTAATCTTCAATAAAAAGACTCGCTTGAATACGTTTATAGATTTTAGATTTATAATGTTGTTTTCTGTTTAAAGTTCTGTTAAAATTGTCCAATTCCAAAACAAAACTATATGTATATATATTATATAATAAAAGAAATCACACTATAATACCTACCTGTCTGTCGTTCCCGGAAGCGGAAATAACTCGAATAGCTTGAAGTTATTCGAGTAAAAGAGTATTAGCTTCTACTTCTACGTACAATCGAAAGGTCCCGCTATTTGTCGCACAAATCGCACAGCGGCGCACAACTGCGTTGAGCTGCCCTCTAGGCGAAGCTTCAACGTTCAACCCTATTGAAACTCTTCCCAGATTCAGTGATTCGGAATTCCGTAAATCGGCCGGAGCGACATCAGCGATCAGCTACGTAAGCATCGTTTATCAGAGTGGTTTCTCTTTCTGCTGCACTCGTATAGTTGCAGTGAGACAAATTTCTACACCGCCGGCTAAAGTGGTAAGAGGACGGGGTTTCGAAAGTTGTGCTACATTACTGCAACTACGAACAGAGCTACAGAGACGCCAAAATCGCGGCAGGCTAATCGAAAATACCCGCGATGCCCTAAGAACTCTTCTCCACCTAAGTGGTTGCTAGGAGTTCTGTTTGTTAGATAAGCTGCTGAGTATGAAGCGTTTAGTGTTTGAAAACACGCCCCCGAATGAATAACACCTGTGCTATACAGGAAAGCAGTTTAGTGACCTGGTATGTACTTACGTTTTCACATAACAATACGTTAAGCTTTGTGTTTTTATATGAAATTTTATTAATTAATTAGTAAGAAGAATGATTACAACAAGGTTTTTATTTTCAGATCCAGAAAGCACAAGAAAAAGAATCAAGCTTCTAGGTTATATCTTCTAGTATTATAATAATAGGATAGTAGTTCATAATTCGTTTTTTTTATAAACCAACAAAATGAAGGTTAAGCCTAGAGTATTCTTTGACGTAGAAGTAGGTGGATTGCCCATTGGCCGCGTAGTTTTTGAGCTTTATTCTGATGTTTGCCCTAAGACAGCTGAAAATTTTAGGGCATTGTGTACTGGAGAAATGGGTCTTGGCTTATCTACTAATAAACCACTGTGCTATAAAGGAATAGTATTTCACAGAGTAGTAAAGAACTTTATGATTCAAGGAGGAGATTTTTCTGTGGGAAATGGAACTGGTGGTGAATCAATATATGGTGGAACATTTAAAGATGAAAATTTTACTTATAAGCATGAAAAGCCATATTTATTATCAATGGCTAACAGAGGAAAAGATACAAATGGATCACAGTTTTTTATAACAACCCAACCTGCTCCTCATCTTGATAATATTCACGTGGTTTTTGGAGAAGTTATATCTGGTCAAGATGTTGTGGTACATATTGAAGGATTACCTGTAGATCGAATGTCAAGACCTCTTCAAGATGCAAAGGTTGTCAATTGCGGAGAACTTGTACTCAAATCAAAGCACAAAACAAAAAAAAAAGAAAAGCGTAAAAGTAGTGTATCTAGTTCAGATAGTGAGTCTGAAAAGAGTAAAAAGAAGAAATCAAAGAAAAAGAAATGGACAGAGGAAGAATGTAAAGTGCCAGAGACAAAGAAAAATAAAGTAGAAGATATACCACATCCACTTGCTTCAACCACCAAAATTGATCCTGATGAAATACCAGAAGTGCCAGCAAATAAATTCTTGTATAGAGCTGGTCCTACAAATAATGCTAATCAAAGACAATATCAAGATCGTCGACAGAACTTCAAGAAATCTCCTGGTGGTAGAATTTTTAAGGGTAGAGGAATTTGTAGATATCGTTCCATGTCTAGAAGTCGATCAAGAAGTACTACACCTCCTCATTGGAAACAGGCTCAGAAAAAAATTATTAAATTTCCTGAGTTTCAAAAAACACAACATAACCAACCCAAAGATAACAGTGACGAAACACACAAAAAACAAGATAATGAAAACAGTAGCATTAATCCCCAAAGCAATGGTAAATTAAATGAGAATAATCGAAAAGAAGCAGAAAAAGAGAATACACTTAAGAAAGATAAAGATTCTCACAGAAGTTCAAAATCAGACAAATATAAGGATTTAGAAGACAAACATTCTAAATCACATAGATCAAGAAGGTCTTCTGATAGAAGTCATGAATCAAGAAGTAGACATCGATCTAAACATCGATCACATAAATCTCCTAGTCGTAGTAGTCACAGTAGAAGACATCATAGGCATTCTCCCCACGAATCTTCATCCCGTTCAAAAAAATCGTCTCGTCGATCACATTAAAGTATCAAATAATGTACAACAATTTCACTAATGTAAAGCATGGGCTCGTATTTTCGATAATACGAAGAAGAATTGTAATAAAAACTATGTTACACTTTTTTATTTATGAACTTATTTTCTGAGATAAGTAAATGATTGTTTCATAAAATGTGGTGTTTTATTTTTAATCCTATGTTATTTAAGATTCAAATATTACAAGTAAAAAGTTTAAATAAATATTGTAACTTTTTAATAATTGAAGAAAATTTTAATTCGTCAATTTTAAGATTAAATTCGAATTCAGCCGGCGCATGCGCTGTTTCTCGCGACTTATATACCCCGTGCAAAGTGTATACGGATCCTATGTATGATACTGTCAATGTGATGCTGTCGTTAGCCGTTACGTAAAAAAACAAATGTGTGAGTGCGTACTTATGTGATCCTTAGTAAGTTGTTTTAATTTAGTCTGTAGTAAATGTAATTTTTATATATTTAATTTAATTTCAGATAAGAGCTCCTGATTCTATTTCATATCTGTCTAAATTACAGACGTTTTTACAGAAGAGAACAAATCAAGAAATGGGTTTGATTAGGTTAGTTCAAGCAGAAGTTAATAATTTTTGAATTAGATATAATAATTTAATGACATACAATTAATTGTAAAATTATTTCATTGCAAATGAATAGTCAGTGATCTAATTAAAAAATTATAAGTGATTTTTAAATTCGTAAAGCATTTAACAATATTATAAACAAAAATATTAAGCATTATTAAACAACTTAGGAATTAACTAGTTTAAATATGAGCTGTGATTCTACAAGTATATTATATAGTGAAGAACTTTGATTTCTAATATGTTTTTCTATTTTAGATTTGCTATCAAAAGCAGCATTGCAGGTGGCATTGTCTACTACACCACTCAAGAAGGTCTCTGGTCTAGTCCAGAAGATGCTGCTAAAGTTTATAATAAATTATACAATACTCTTACTCCAATAGTACAGAAAAATGTTCCAAAGGAAGTTATAAATGAAGTACGTCTTTTTTAAGAGTATTAAACAAATTCTTATCTCTTAATTACGTGGTACTATTTCTTTTAAATCTTTGAAGAAAATATATAATAATAATTTAATGAAATAATTTAAAGAAAATAATATAGAATTTAGTAATAATTACATATTTCACTATTACATATTACACTATAATAGAACATTTCAAATCTTTAAAAATTTAAAATTCATAAGAGTTTAATAAAAATATTTTTAGGTATCTCAATTACCTCGTCCATCGGATTTAAAAGCATTGGCAGTGAGTTATTGGAATCAAGGAGTCATAAATAGTATAAAATTTTTATCCAATTTGTCAATCCATCTTAATGATGGTATCATCAGAATAAAACAGGAGATTGATAAATTGGATTTATCTAGCAATGAAACAGTTAAACCAGAAGAATCCAAAAAATCTAATTAATAATTCATTAGGTATATTTTGGAAGAAAAATGATAGATAAGGGGTTTTAAATTTATTTATGTGAACATGTAAACAAATGTTATATTTTTTTTAAAATTTTTTTTGATGTGTGTTGTTGAATAAGAACTGTCACATTGTTATAATAAATAAAAAGTATTAAAACAATTCTTTATTTGTATTTAAATTTAAATTTGTGTAATTATTA
Source organism: Ormyrus labotus (assembly GCA_035582975.1). Classification (NCBI taxonomy): domain Eukaryota; kingdom Metazoa; phylum Arthropoda; class Insecta; order Hymenoptera; family Ormyridae; genus Ormyrus; species Ormyrus labotus. The sequence goes on from JAWWEO010000021.1 coordinate 24,715,843, forward strand.
TTTTTATGATACTTCACATATTTTATACTAGAAGAATTTTATTTAGTTTTTCTTGTAGAATTTTAGGAAAAGCTTTAATAAAATTTAATAAAATTTGACTATTAAAAAATCACTAATAAATATTATAAAAATAAAAATAAGATTGCAATACATTCTAAAAACGGGAGCAGAATTTAACATTTTTATACATTGGACTTTTTGAAAAGGAAAAGTAACACAGGCAAACAATTTTTGTATTTTTTATTTATATTACTAAAAAAGAATATCCTTTAAAAAAGCTTCTTATACAGCAATTTACATGAGTCAGTTATATGCATCTTTTCAACAATCACTGAAAACTTGAATATTTTTTGAAGTTTTTCTTACAATTAAATAAATTATAGTTATGACATCCTTATACAAAGCTTGTAATACATCTTTTTACATTACATATCTTGATTATAGAATTTGATTTCATGCTGAGATCAAATTCATTACAACAGCAAAATCGTTCTTTTTAGGCATTGATTATATATATATAATTTCAATCTACTTTATTAACAATATTTTTCATTTATCTTTTGTAATTTTTTTTCCGTAATGTTATTTTAAAGAAATAATTTTATTCAAAAAATTGAATTAAAAAATTAATAAATGACAAGATAAACAAGAGGTCTCAGTTCCTTGGCTATCAAAGGTTTTCATGCAAAATTCATCTAACAGAAGACACCTACATATGATGTTATAGACGATAATGACGGTGGTCCTGAGCTGAGGTTAAGCTTATCTAACTCTTCATCAGCTTTGCTATTTTTAAAATCTTGTTGACAATACAAGAATTTATTCCATTCATCCATTCTTGGATGTGCTAAATGCTGCAAATTAAAAAGCATGTATTAAGATTCTGAGTTTACTTGTTAGTTAAATCAATGCTCTATGGATAAATTTTCAGTAAAATAGTTGAGCAAAAATTTTAAGCAATTCTTTTTGGAGCTTGAATTCGTACCTCCGCAACGTCGTAGACCCATATTTTTCCACTGTCGTCCCCGACCGTAACGTGCAATCCGCTCGGCGTCCACGAGACTCGATTGAGCGCAGGACTGCCCTCTACGACGACACTGGCTGCAGGAACTTCGGTATCCTGATTCAAATTCCATAAATCTAATCTACCGCAGTCGTCGACGGCGGCGAAGACAGCTGGATGACTCGGCGACCAGGCCACGTCATACACGTAGTCGCTGTTGTGCTCGAACGAGTAGAGAGGCTTGTTTTCCTTCAAGCTCCAGAGCTTGATGGTCCAATCGAGAGACGAGCTGAGGAACAAGTGAGAAAAGTCGATGCCTCCAGGTACGGCGTGAGTATCGACTCCCGTGATCGGACCTTGGTGGCCCTCGTACGTTTCTGTCACGCCAGCCCTCGTGCCGTGTCGACAAGCTGAAACATTCAAATAGTTAGTCCGTTATGCACTTTCATCCGGTGTAAAATTATGAATATTAATCGGAATAAAAAACATTTTATGTTTTAAGAAAAGGCGTTAACTTGTTTAATTACCTGAATAAACTGTGCCATCTTCACTACCGACTACAAAATTATTTACATCTCCGCAAGGGAAAGCTAATTGCGTTATAGCTATTTGTTTTGACTGCTTATTTTGTAGTTCTAGTGTTTCCTGAGGTTGAGACAACATGTCCAAACTCCAAGAACACATTTTTCCATCAGTGGATATACTGATTAAATTATGCGCATTTTGTGTACCGACTACTTTTAGACAATATACTGGATGCTGAAATACATGTAAATACATTACCACAGCAGTCATAATAGACCACATAGAAAATTTCTTTAAACGAAGCAAGATTATATTGAAAAGAAGCGACTACTAACAGTGTGTGCAGTGGCGGAGAGAGGTGTGCGCTGAATGGGCGTCCTCTTCTGCACTCGGTTGTCCCAGAGTACCACCTGACCGGAGTAGGTGCCGCCGAGTATGAGGTTGGGGTGAAACCTGGCGAAGGTCGTGGACATGACGCGCGACTGACAGTGGAAGATGAATTCGGGCGTCGTCTTCTTGAACTTGGTGTTCCAGACGAGGCAGACGCCGTCCGGGTCGTTCGGCATGTCGTCGTTGTTGTTGTAAGCGGCGGCCAGAAGCTCGGGGAACTGCGGCGACCAGTCCATCGCCGTGACGCATCGGTTGCGCGACCAGCGCTCGTCGTAGAAGAAGCGGTTTAGCCACAGGCACTGGTGGCTCTTGTCGTCTCTGAAATCACGTCAGGGCTTTCAATATTTTACTCTTTTTTTTACTGTTTACTTAAAAATTTAGATTAGCTTTGCCAATCCTAAGTAAAATCTATCGGGAAGTTTTGTTTTTACAAAAATTCATTGATATATTTGACCAAACTGTGTAATAGGTAATAAACGGTACAAATAATAAAGAAAATTTTAATTATTTATTAAAGTCTCATTATTGTATTACCGTATTTTAACGAGATTGAGACAAAGTTAAAATGACAATTAATGCATCAATAAAACTGAAATAAAATTTATCACCAAGAAGACTGTAAAACTCAAGCGGGGTATCGATTTCCGTCCGGCCTTCGTCCTAATAGCAGACTTTCTAAAGTTATACGATGCGACATTAATCCTCGAGACTGCAGAATCAATAACTTCTAATACAAGTGCTTCCGCAGTACTGATTATTAGAAAAAAGCAAGGAGCTTACATTCCGTCGTCTCCATCCATCGTTCCCGTATAATCCGTGTAAATGTCCACTGTCTCGCCGAGGGCCCGTTCGACGATTCTACTGCTTCTGTCTACGAAACGCTTAAAGTCCTCGGACAGAATGATCATCTGCTTTTCTTCTTCGCTGAGCTCCCTGACTGCAAAGATTGTTTAAAAGTAAAAAAAAAAATATTTTCGAGGTTTCTTAGTTGTCGAATGCCGTTCAATAACCCAGATGGAAAATTTCGTAGAATTTAGCTTGAAAGCAATAAAAAGGAAAAAGTCGAGTCGTACCTTCCTTTATCTTTTCCTTCTCCTTCTCCTTCTCGACCTGGGTGATGGCTGGCTGCACCTCCTTCACCTGAGGCAGGCCGTGCGGCAGAATACCCGGCGGCAGTTTGCTCTGAAAGCCGTCGATGTGCTGGAGGCTACTCTCTTCATCCTCGGCTTGGCCATCGTCATATGTCAAAACTGTGGTGAATAAGTCGCTCCCACAAACGAGCCGTCGCCCTACGTTACGACTAAACTCTCTACTAAAAAAACGAGCTGCCTAACTAATATAAGGTTTACGGGTGCCGATAGCTTAGTACAGTCGTTCTCTTTTTACAACATGTCGATGCAATACGCTTTGTTTTTTTCTTTTTTTTTTTAACGTGAATAGACAACGAGATTACTTGTGTTGCAGGAGGAAGACATATATAGTTGATGCAAACGTCTACGATTTTAAATTTATGATTTTCGGTATATATAGTTACGAGAGGTTACTTATAGAGCGACAAAGGTTTTAGAGTACGTTGCTCGGTCCAAATAATTGTTTCAAATGATCGTTTCAAGGAACGAGCTCCTCGTTTGGTTTTGGAATTTTCTGCAAAAGTTACATCCTTTGAGAAAGGCTTTTGAAAGAATTATTTGTTTGATCTCAACGATTCGTAATAATGAAAGATGGAAGCTATTGAAAATTGAAAAGGCAAAAATATCCTTCCAACGAACAATCAGGCATTTAAGGTCTACGATTTTTACGAACACTCATAATGTAAGGTGGAACAAAAATACATCGCCAAACAAAGTAACTTCATGCTCTGACATTAATGGTATATTCGAGCGACAAACATTCGCTTTTTTATTAAGCTTATAAAATGAAAGAGGAATCGAATAACGAAAAAAAAAATCGGATTACTTGTGAGTTTGAAGAAGCATGAGGTGAAAATAAAAAAGAAAAAGAAACGTGGGTATGTTAACGCAGCTTCCTGAGTCTCGAGACATCAGCGCAAATTGTGGTGTAATAAGGTGTGTTGTTTGGTTACTTTTTTTGGTGCGTGATTCGTGACGAGTGTTCCATTTGTGTTCGAATATAAATTGTGTAGGTAAAATAAAAGAGTGCTTTTTAACAAATTAACAAGGAATAATAATAAAGTAGTAGTAGGTGGATTAGAAGTAAAAAAAAAAGTAAAAGTTAATTAGGTAGATTATAAGATCCAAACATGCGAATAAATAATAATACTTTGGCAAATAAACTCCTTACGCTAATAATAACCCAAGTAAAAATCGACATTTGGAAAGAAAGAAAATTTTTAACTACATTTGGAGCAGAAAAAGTAAAGATAAAAATCACAAGCACATGCAGTAAATGGTATAGTGAAGATTGTAGTCTACAAGTTTTTTTGAAAATCAATCATTGTATGTAATAGTAAATTCTAAAGAAAATTGTAAACGCAAAAGCTTAGAAATAATATCATCTAATAACACTTTAACTTGGTTATTCGAATGTATTCGCAATATTTTTACATAGAATGATTCGGGAAAACTTAACGGCATAAAATTTGACCAAAGTGTTTGTGATTTTCTTGCCAAATGAAAGTTAAAACAAAGTTTAAGAAATGATATGTAACAGAAAAAATTCTTCAAATATTAACAAACAATTTAAATGATTTATACTTTTTTTTTTATAAGACTCACATTGCAAAATGTTTATTATAGCCAAGTTAAAATTGAAATTGGAATTTTTTTAAACCATATTTTTGTAATATTCATTTTGTAACGGATTTGTTAAAATTTAAATGTCTGAATAATCGAACAAATAAATAAATTTGACTGTACAGGCTGCAATCAAACACGCATAAATAACTCGACATTCATTGCACGACAAAGAAATCAAGCCGCAACAAAATAATTATACTTTGTAACAATAAAAGTGTACACGATGCGACATAAATACATATACTAATATGTCGAGTTTCTCGGAGATTCACCTACCTGTAAACTCGTCCTCCCATTCTAAACCAGGGTTTAGATTGTACTCGTCTTGAAGAAAGGAAAAGAAAAAGTCAATCAATTCGAGATCGTAATATTTCATTAAAAAGTCCTAATCGTTCTCAGAATACTGCCGATGCTTGTCAAAACTGGGAGCAAATAATAATTAATCGCAATGTTTCTCTACGACTTACGCATTCACTATGGTAATATTTATATGCAAGTATACGAACAGATATAATTTCCAGTGCAGTATTTATGGAATGCCATTGCAATTCATTTATTACTATACACTTTTAGGATAATTACAAAATTAAATGCATCGATACTAAACTGAGAAGATAGGATGATTAGTTACTATCGTTAATGACGGTACAAAACAATACTGAATCACGCTTTTATATCATATATAGAGGGTGTTGAAACTTTTCAAGTACAATGTACTTTAAATTTCGAAAAGATCTATCTACATTGTTAATAATAATTTTTATAAAAAATTTAAAGATTCAAAACATTTTTAATACGTTTCTTGATAATCTATGTGTACTATTCTCTATTTTATCGACACTATATTTTTTGAAACTGATTTTAGCAATCGTTTTATTAAAAGTTTCTGTTATTAATTTAAACTGTTTTAACTTTGCTTCACAATAAAAAATTAATTACTAGATATTATTGTAGTTTAACTTTTTGAAAACTTAAAGAAGCGTCGATTATACTTAAAAGCTGCAAAGCTCGAATTCTAGTTAAAAGCAGCCGTGGAATAACATTGTTAGTAAAGAAAAGATTGTTCGGGAGTAAAACTACAGTATTTGCAAAATATTGGAAGTATCGATAAAACAGATTCAAAGTTATATATACATTTTTATACATGTAAATTAACACCCTTTATATATACAACGCATAGCTATGAATCTTAACCCGCAGAACATATATTGGCATGCAAAACCCTGTTTTGAAGCAAATTGCAAACGTCACTTCATTTTCGCTCTTTTCAACATAATCATTTATCCAAAGAAAGAAACTCTCATGATAATATTGTGTAGAAATAGCCATCTTTTGTGATAAATAAGTACACTATTCTGTCTACATCAATTTTATTTTCTTTCACAATATTGATTTTTTATGCTCTTATGGTATATTATATTCGATAAAAGAATAAACTTTTTGCCTTGTACACACGTAAGACAATGAGGGCAGGCGTTTAAGAAATCACATAAATAATATAAGGCACTCTCTTATATATATTTATATACTTCTATGAATTCGTGCCATCATTAGCCTTCTAATATCTCTTGATAAAAATTGTCAAAATTCTCATTAGTGATGCTTAGAGATCAACAAAAGTAAAATAATCGTGAAATTTGACCTCACAACACCTATATTCTATAAAATGTGCCAATATATAATTACGGACAGTAAGTTGCTTGAAGATTATGACAATGTATTAAGAAAAAGCCAACACCTAATTAATGCCCCGTGTTCAGAGTTAGTACAAGTATCCTCACCATGGCGGTTAGGTTTCCATACACGAAAGTCTATAACAATGTCTTTACAAAGTCTATAACAATGTAAGTAAACGTAAGAAAAGTTGAGTACTCTGGAAGGTGCGTTAAGTAGTGACAAGAATTACTCATTAAAATATCCTGAAGTCTTAGCTTATATATTTATCTTTAAGAAAATTCATATTTGTGCTGAAATGTTCATTATTTCATATTGGATATAATATTAAAAAATTGCATGTTCATTCATTTGATATTAAATAACTTAAATAATGAACAAAAGAATGGTCTAATAACAACTACTTAAATATTATAGGTAATTTTATAAAACGATAAATCAAAGAATACAAAAGTTCTTAATAAAATTCCAATATCCTACCTAATAATTTGAATCGGAATATTACTAATTATTTCAGTATCGATTCTACAACTATTGTTCCCATTCATTGAGAACATTTCTTTTTAATATTAAAAGAATATGTATAATTTGTCGAAGGGTTCTTTATTTTCTTTATTTGCATCATAAAATTTATTTTAAAAATTAGAGAATTGTCTGTGATATCTTAAGCGGCTGGAATATTTTCTATCGAAAGATATATACTAATACCTCAACATTCGATCTTTTTAATTTCTAAAAATACAAACTATATCAATCCTCTATTTTCCATTTTTGTTAGGATGGGCATTTTCCAACATTATATTTAAATATTACTTTGAAGTTCTAACATCTACACGACTGAATTTATATAATATTTAGCATATTTGAAAGCAGAACTTGAAAAGTAATTTTTCATTTTTTCCCGCAATTCTTTTCTCTTCGCGTTGTATTGCAGAACAATTTCCGTACGTTTCCTCTCGCTTAATAGATTTGGATTTATCTGACTTAAAGACTAAAATATTTAACTAACAATATCAATCGTTTTGAATAAACTCCCAATATAAAAAATAATGTATTGATCAAACGCTTATCTTTTTTTTAGCAAGTTTCATAAAAAACGAAAAATAAATAAATTGAATTGAATGTGCGAACTAATCTCTTCTATTAAATACCGCAAAATGGAAGAAAAATTTGTGACTTACCGTAATAGTCGAATGCATGAGCTGAGGAGGAGAGGGAAAAAATTGCATTTGATTAGAATCTTTTTATCAACGCGTTACATAATTAATTCTGTCTACACTCAATGTAACTATGACTAAATAAATTTATAAATATACAAATGATTATTTTCATTTAGAATTTTTAATAATAATTATATTGTACAGTAATGATAAGTTTAGAAAGAAAAATTGTTTAGAAAAATATTACTTACTAGATTCTTAATTAAATTATATATTAAAGCTTATTGTATAGCATAATTTGTACATTGAATGTACACTAATATAAATATGTGCAGATTTTTTGCTTAATACTGTGCCGGGATAAAAATCAGCGTTTCGGAGGAAACGTACATATTCAATGCCATTATTACCTACATTACAAAAAAAAAAAAATTGTAAAAGTATTCCTACATTTAGCTCCTCCGAGGTACGTTTCATATTTACTTTTAATTATATATATGTATGTAAGAGAAATTTTTTTAGCTTTTTCTGCTGTTACTTGACCCTCATGCTACACCATTACAGCAAAAACATTGCGCATGCATGATTTTTCATTTATCAGCTTTTTGTCAAATTTTTGTTTCTTGCGCGCAATATTTTTATACCTTGAACATAAAATATTTTCAACCCTAGAATATAGAAATTGGTTTTATTATTTTATCAGAAAAAAAAGGAGTAAAAATTACTATTCTGTATCATAACTTGAGATATGAGAAGAAAAAAAAAAGATTTTTACTAAATTGAATAGTAAATATTAAAGTCGAAGATACGAGAAGAAAAATAATATTTACTATTCATGAATAGTAAATATTATTTTTTCGACTTTAATATTTACTATTCAAATAGTAAAAATCTATTTTTTTCTTCTCATATCTCAAGTTACGATACAGGATAGTAATATTTTATCCTGTTTTTCTCTCAGTGCATTATTATACAGATCATATTGTTTCTACTTGAAGTGGTGTCTTTTAATAATTATTATATTCCTGGGTTAAAAATAATGCAACTTTATTATTTATTTATTTTTTTTTGTATTTCCTTTGTTCATGCTTGACATTAATAAAATTAATAAAATGCATGATTTCTTTAGATATTCCAAATATATTATGACAATAATGTCCCTGACAAAAATAACAAATAAAAATAGCTAAAATTACATGAAAAACCAATGACAGTTTCGTTTCCGTCGCGGATTTCGATTGTTCACAGCTACGCTATCATTCCTAAGATGAAATGTAAACGGCAAACTTAAACTTTTTCGATTTAAGATTACATTTTAAAATGAAGTGTCACTTTTAAAAAAATATTTTTCAGTGCTTATTACAGCGCGAGTAAAAACGTTTTGACGGTGCGATTGATAAATGCCTTGTCACACTTATACCCACCCCCCTAAGTTACTCCAGCATTCACGTGCCATTTTCATAAACGTCAGTGGGACGCGTTTACGAAAATGAAGTTTGCACCGTTGTTAATTGGACGCCAAATTGACTTAGCGAGGTGAGTACGTATTTATTAACATTTAATTACGTTCAAACTTCATTCAACCCTTAAGTCATCTTTTATTCAGAAACGTGTGACAATTAAATAATGAGTTAGCTTTTTAGTTAATGAGAGTTTAGAAAAAAAGATAAAATTTTTATTTACAAAAAACACAAGCTTACAAAAAAAAATATCCCGTTCACAAAAAGCAAGCGTTTGTTAGTTACGGAAAGCTAGAAAAAAGAAAACATTCAAGCTTTTATCTACTGTTCAAGCATTTTCTCTTCTTCGGTACAAAAAAGTTTTAAAAGTTACAAAAAAAAAAAAAAAAAGAAAGAAAGTAAATAAGAAAATAAAATTATACATATTTTTATTTACTAACAGAAAATAATAAATTAGAGTCTTTTGAGTCTCCGGCCTTAAACGCGTTTCATTTTTATTGCAGCAGAAAATTTAATTATGCATTCAATATTGCAGCATAGCAAATTATGATTCACAATGTTAATAGAAAAGCATTGCGCGAATTTTAAAAGTAAATTATCAAGCTGATTACTTCATCTCTTTTTCAAGAGAAAGGCTTAACGATGAAAATGTTTCAAATCGAATTTCTAAATTTTTTCGTTGCTTTATTAAGCTTTATCAAGAAATTAATAGACTTCGATGCTTTTTTAAATCGAACGCATATTTATAAATATTTAACTTTATACTTAAACATTTAAGAATAAATGACATGTATTTATTAATCTTAAAAAAAATATTTTCAATTGTCCAACGAAAATTTGAAGGAAATTCCAAAGATTTCCATCGCCTTAAATTTATCAAATTAAATAAATGCAATTGAAAAAGTGTTCTACTACCATCGAGTAATCACATAAATACGGTTAAAAAATTGTAGGATAACAAAGTGAAAAGAAGACGAAACATACATAGGTAGTTAGGTGTAGACCCACCTTTCCTGGGACGCCACCAGTCGGTCTCAAAGTAGCCTGCGGAGCAAGAATGAGTTGGTGTTGGTGTCGAACAGGAGGAGTAGATGGTGTATGTGGAAGAGGAGGCGGACAGTCCTTTACATTGTCCAACACCCATAGTCGCATTTTGACCGTCAATTGTAATCGCAAGACAAGGGAAGAGAGACGCGTATGCATATTTTAATTATACAAGAAAACACCACAAAGCGAGATTTCGGGGGACACTTTTTTTTTTTAACACTGTTAATTTTCTTTCTTTGTTATATTGTTACTTGTTTTGTTATTATTACTTTGAGGGATTACCGCGCCAAAACCAAAAATTTGCCATTGACACCTAAAGAGTTACTTATCGAGCTACTTCTCTTATTCAGACTTTAGATCTCAATGGCGATTTTAGTATGGTGACAAAACTTTTACGTCGTTAGACAATTATATATAAGTGAAAGACATAACATTGTAATGGCTGAATCAACAAGATTGGCTAAATTGGCTGGAGATTAATTGCAATCAACTAATTGCTCGCAATGGTATAGAAAAAGCACAACTTTAAAAATCGTGTTGATTTAACCATCGTAACAAAGGTTTATAAAAAAAAAAAGTGATTACAGTCAAAATTGCCGTGAAAAAGGTACTGAGACATCGTTTCGTGCTAATCCCTCTGCAATTTCTTTTTCCGACTCTCACCATCATTACCGTGCGTGTTATGCGTGAATTACAAAGAGACACAATGAAACCCTGTTAATTTCCATTTACCTCAAAAATCAAATAAATGCAACGAATCATTGAAACAAAATGAGAATGTAATTGCTCCAAGTTTTGATTTTTAAATGTAAATTATAATCTTTTTAGGCCTCACAAATTCGATATGTTATAACAAATAATGTAAAATCAACGACAAAATAAAAATTTCTTCGAAGAACAAATTGTGGCTGAAAATTAGAATATTTTAGAAAATAAAAATTTTATTCTATAATACAGATTTTAAGTGTGAATTGCTTGATATGAAGAAAATATTGTCAATTTAATTTATGAATTATAACATAAATAATTATGTACACTAAATAAATTATAAATTACATCTAAAGTAAAATAAAAAATAAAAAAAATTAAAAAAAAATAATGATTTTTTATAGATGATTAATCAGTTTTTGAAATCGCTCTAGATGATGTTATTAATTTATCGATTATCATCGCTTTTTAATTCGATTTTAAAAAATTAATTTAAGTTATTGAATGATAATTAATTTTAGTTTTTCACTTTAGTATGAGTTTTATGGTTTATGTAGTATATTTAGTAATTATTTAGCGAAACAAAAAGAGTAATTAAAAATGCGCCATTGTGAATCGATGATTGCAAATAATTAACGTAGATCTTTTACTTACGATAGAAAACAAATGATCATTTTATTTGCTTGAAAAGATTTACAAGCTCTACATTAATTATTTGCTAATTAAAAATATCCGTCGTGTGAATATGTAAGTTTCCTCTCTAATTAAAAATAACTTATTTAAATTAATTAATATTATAATAAAACTTATTTAAATTAATTAATAATATAATAATATAACAATACTTAAGTAATTGGCAACTTAAATTACTGTGAAAATTGTAATGAATGATAAGCATAAACATTTTCAATTTATTTACTGAATCTATAATGAAAAGCAGTTTAATCTGTTAATTTGCGGCTTTAATCGTAAAAGTCTTGTTCAAACCGTTAATTTTGAATCGTTCTTATCAATTCAATATGAAAGAGAACTCAAAAGAAGTGAAACTTAAAAGAAGTTAAAAAAAAAAATAATGACACATCTAATATGCGTGCACGTGTTTATTCGTGTAGTGCGTTTTTTGAGTCACTATGAATGTATGAATAAATCGTGCGAACACTTACATTCATACATATTAGTGATTTACATTGTAAAACATTAATAAAAAAGTTTTTATACTTTTAGCTTCACAATATTAAATTGAATTAATATTGCCAATCACTTGATTAAAAATAATTTAATAATAAAATCTAACTATTAAAAGACTAATTAATAAACAACTGTAACTAAAAAAAATATATATAAAAAATGATTATAAAAAAAATTAAAATAAAACAATAAAATCTGTATAAGTAAAGTTAATTTGTTTAATTTGTTTAAAATGATATTTACAATTGCGTTTTCGAACCTGTTAGAATGATTAATGTCCAAGTAAATGTATAATATGAAATGACCTCATGTTTTTTCGAATAAGATGCATTACTGTTAGGCAACAGGTGATTATTTACTTTAGAAATGTCCGAGTGATAAGTTACTCTCTTTCTGTGCAACCTTAGACAATGTAAATTGATTACCTTCGTCAATAACATCGCCGTTAGATACACAGGTTAATTAATAAAAGTTAAAAGTCGAAAAGGGATAAGTTAGATACATGGGGGAGGTCAAAATAAATTTTACATCGCACTCCTCTAAAGTGGTAAGGCGTGAATGTCGAGATGTGAATGTCAGGTGTAGACAATAATAATAATATCAAAGAATGACAGGAGTCATACTTTAGAAGGAGCTGTACTCACCGTCGTGGGACGCGTGAACTACCGCCGCCGTTTGTGTTTGCTTCGTGTAGACCACTGGCTCTTTGGGTGGAATGTTTGTGTGTGCTACCGACACTATCGTCAGTTCACGATTCCGTTTTTTTGGTGCGCTAAGAGTCGGGCGAAGGGTCGGAAGTCGAGTTCAGAGTTTACATTTAAGAAGTTGCTTTTAATACAGTAATGCATTGGGTTCTTAGGTTTTTAGGTTAATAAGCATTGACAATATTATGATTATTAAATAAAGTTGCTCAAGTTCATTTAAGTTTAGAAGTAAAAAATGTACTGAGTATGTTTTAAATTGTAAGTTTTGACTAATGTGCATTGTTAATATTTCAGTGGATTGTCAGTCCAATGCATCACTTTTTTTTGTAAAAGATGTCTGTTTATACCTTTGTGCTGAACTAATACTACTTGGCTGTAAACTGGTATCTGGAGTTGCATTGACACTTTGTTCTGGAGTAGCTATAGAGTTTGCACTAGATAAACTCGATAGTACCTCTGAAAATGAGCAAAAAATTAGATAAAGCTTGAAAATCTAGCAGAATATAATTATACTTATTACCTGAAACTGGTGCTACACCAAAGGACGACAACAGTGCATCCACTTCCTTCTGTTGGTCTTTGTTCGTAATTGAAGCCCGAACCCTTGCTTCCTCCACCTATGATAATATATTAATTTGTACTCAATATGCTGTCATTAAATTTTTTTAATAAAAGTAATAAAATAATAAATTTTACATCTTTCTGTTCTTTTTCTCTTCTTCTCCTTTCTTTTTCTTCTCTGATGGCCTGAAGCTTTGCCTTCTTCCTTTCCAATTCAGCTTTCCGGTCCGACATCATGGCTCACTGTCCCTGTTTTACAAAAAATCATTCAAGTATAATTGTGTTTATTTAATGGTTTACATACAAAAATCACGAAACCTTGAAATGATTCAGTTTCTTATTAAAAAAAACCTACTTTCATCACATTACTCTAAACTAGTCTTAAATAATAATTAGATAGTAATCAAAATTCATCTGAAATATCGATTTCACCGCGCAGCGAGGTTAAATAGCACCGAACCTGTGTCGCAGTCAACCAGAAGGTGTGCAAAGTCTTTCTGGTCACCTGTACTCTCCGTATGACGTCCTATATAGCCGCAGACACATTATTGATTTTGGGCAGTGGCTACCATCTACCGCGAGCTAATCGCGAAATCACCACCCGATACACAAATCCACGGCCTGTCATCCGTTCAACCCTTCACTCCCTCAAAAAGAATACTTAATCTCTTAAGAACTCAATCAACAAAAAAAAATAACACCCGGAGCTAGGAGTAGAAGAGGGGGGCGCCGCGTGTGTGCGAATCCCTGCGATGTACGCGAAAATAAAGAGCAACAATGAGGAATCAAGGGGAAAAGGGAGGAAAGAAACAGTGGACACTCGATGATTCACACCTTGACGGAAGCAGCTCGATGTCGAAGAAGGCTGGCTCGTTTGTACCCGCTGCTCTTCTAACGGTGCAGTCGTCTTTGCGGCGGCAGCAGCCTAGAGAGAGCCACCCACCTTCGATTCGCGTCCGTCCGTCTCACTTTCGCGCACGTACTGCTGCTGCGCGCCGCGAATCCGTGCGAGGAGAGGTTATTTCAGCCACGGCGCCATGTTCCGCGATCCAAGTGCGGGGGATGATGTGAAATGAGCACTGCTCTGCTGGCTGCCTAAGTGCCTACTGCCTATATAGTGGTATGGCAGGATGAGTCGCGATTCGCGAGGATTTTAGAACTGGATACGTTTGCCTTTGCGGTATACGTTACACCTGCACGAGAGACCGTCCCTGGACCGGGTTTTGAGACGATGCGCGGTTTTTAATTATTGAGATTCTATTGTAGTTGTAGTTGGACCCTTTCACTTTTATGACTCATGTTTCGAAAATAAAGAATTGGAGTATTGGAGAACAGATAATTTGTAGGTTCTGGATTGTAGGATTTTTAACAGGAAAATTTTAACAGGACTTTTAAGAGAAAAATAGGAAGAAAATTACCTGCTAATTAGTATAATAGTTATAAGTCTTGTAGATTCATAGTTAGTAAAATAAACTTTTTAATTGATTTGAAAATAATAAATAGAACGTTTCAATTATTGCAAAATAATTTTGTTGGAAATATCTTTCAAAATTTTTATAAAATTACAGACTTTTATAAGTTCTTTATACTTTGAGGAAAACATCAAGGAAAATCACCTGTTGATGAGAAAGAGTTTCTGTTTACAAACAGAAAATTTAGTACTGTAACTTTTGATTTCATAATACAAAATGAAAAAGTTTTAAATAAATAAATTAATGATATTTAAAGCTGATATTATATTAGAAGATTAAAAATAAAAATAATTTATTATCATAAATTTAAATATAAAAAATGTTTTTGAAAAGAAAATAACATTTGATCTTTTTTGCGAAAAATGATACAAAATTGGAAATTAATTTAAAATAAAAAACGTAATAAGACGTGACGGTCATTTTACGGAGTAGCTGTATTAGCTGAAAAAGACACAAAGCTTTAAAAAAGAGAGATGGTGAACCTGGCAACAGGGCGTGCGTTCGATGGCATTTCTAAGGTTCGCAGTTTCGCACACGTTCAGAATACTGACAGAGAGAGAGAGAGCGAAAGAGAGAGGGAAGAAAGAGAAAAAAATGTTCCCGTAGACCGTAGCTTGCATTTGTTCTCAGCATGATGATGTGTTGTGCATTTGTGCCAACTCGTGCGAACGTGTGTGGAAACAATGTATGTGTACTAATGAATGGGAGGACATAGGCAAAAGCAAAGTGTCAAATGCACGAACACTGATTATGGTTAAAAAAACTCTGTAGCTGTCAACCCAGATGTTAATCTATGAATTTAGGCGTCTTCAATCGCGTTAATCTTAAGGTGAATGTTGCCTTTTATCTTGCAGTTGGTTGATTACTCCCACTTGTTTATACTTGGAGGTTAATTTTGACAAGTTTGACGCCTACACATATATATAGTATATTTATTGTTTATAGTCGTTTTGCTATTCTTTTAATACTTTATGTAGTAAGCTAGTACTTTTAAATGTTAACTTGATTATTGACAATGTCACAATTATCAATTTTATTAAAATTGCTATTAAGCTAAATCTTGTAAAATTTAAATAAAATATTTTAATTTTTAACAAAATATTACACTTTAATTCCTGAATGTAAATTAAATAAAATATTTAAAATTTTATAGGACTTAGGAGACAACATGTACTCAGAGTGGGCATCTCTGAGTATATTGATCCAACAAGGATCAGAGGACAGCCAAAGTGTTCTCGAAAAATTTGCTCCTGGTGTTGGCAGAGAAGTTACATTATCGATTGTTCGTCAATTGGCATCAAACCTTGGGATTGCTCAAGCAGCAGAACCAAGTCCTCTGATTACCGATAAAGAAGTGCAATGGTGTATGGAAGTAATTTGTTTTGGACTTTCATTACCTTTGACAGAACATGACACAGTTCGAGATTGTGTTAATGTTTATTGTGAGTGGCTGTCAGCATTGTACACATCGCCAAAAATATCAGTGCCTAAACCAATAACTGACGATCCTAATTACTATGGAAGAAAGATTATTGGTCATTTACATAATCTTTTTGTACCTAGGAAGGGAGAAGGTATGTGGTTGTACTATTAATGTTATTCTTGTTTTGGAATTATGAGCAAAATCATTAGTGGTTACTAAGTATATTTCAATTCTTGAAAGGCATTTGGTTTTTATGTATAACTCTACTTTATTTCTACTTTTTTAATAGTTTTTCTCATAATACCTTTAAGTAACTAATTATTTGTTTACTAACCAGTACTACTTGCACGAGACTAATGTAGTTATCAATCCTTTTTTCTATAGTCTGGCCATTTTTATACCAGGATTTGGGTAACACTCTTTACGTATTTGTAACTCTGCATGACATTGTGGCATGTAATAAATATTACATTTTTTAATTTCTATTTCCTATCTAATACATTGTAGGAGCTGATACAATCAACAAGCAAGCAGTATTATGTCATAGAGTTTTAAGAACGTTACAACAAGTTGCAAGGAGTTCAGCGACTTTAGACAGAGAAACATGGGAGAGTTTACTTTTGTTTTTAATCGGTATTAATGATGCTCTTTTGGCACCACCAGCAATAAGAGAAGATTCGGGAGAACAGTTATGTGAGAGAGTATTGGGTGTTCTTTTAGAGGTTTGTAAAATTAGATCAATATTGAATGAATTTTGTATGTAATGGATTTATTAATTGAAAAATTTTACATTTAAAGGTATGGTTAGTAGCATGTGAACGTAATTTTCCATCCCCACCGTTATGGAGAACTTTAAGAGAATCATGTCTTCGATGGCGTCATCGTTTATCCTTAATTGAACAGTGGAATCGGGTTTGTTTAGCACTCACAGCTCGCCTTTTACATATAATGTATGGACCAATGTTTCCCGAACTAAAAATTAGTAAGTAAATTGTTTAAGTCAAGTTGTCATAAATCACCAATGATATTTTTTTTAATAACAGTTTATCCAAATATCAAATTTTAAGTCACAAATTTTAAACTGCGAAGCACTTTTACTTTGCTCTTTATTAAATCCATAATTCAAACTTTAATTAAAGGCAAAAATATCATAATAAGTTCTTTGTTAATAATTAGTATAATTAATTTGTAGGTGAAGAAGACTCGCAATTGGTTTCTAGTACAATGTCCAATGAAGCAGTTGCTCAAGCATGGTACAGACTTTTGCGAACGATAGGAGATCCTGTTGACCTATGCCGTCCAGCTGTGATATCACAAACACAAGCGTTTTTAAGATATGCGATTGCCAGCCCCAACGTCGTTGATCCGTGTCAGCATCCTTGCCTGCAACAATTACCATACATATTTCTCAAAGCAATAAAGGGTATAGCTGGACAGGTTGATGCATTTTTAGGTATGTTGGCTTTTAATGTTGAAGTAGTTTTATTGGCACGTCGCTCAAACTATACGCCATTTTACTATATACACTACTGTGACTACTCTGACTCTCCGTGAAGAGCACGGGCATGCGGCTTTAAGCTTTCCGTTATGCTTTCACAACTGAGCAAAATATATATGTACTACATATGTACTGCATTCGTGTGGATATATTAACATAAAAATTAATGATTTTTTTATGTTTTTAATTACTATTCCTATAATTGTTTATTCTTACTTTATAGGTAATATACGAATTTATAAAAGCTCTAAAGTTACCTATATATGTGATATTTATAAATTTTAAACATTGATTTTTGTTTACTTTTTTCAAAAAAATTATTTAAGATTTGTAATATATAATCTGTTTTTAAAAAATGATTATTCTTTAAATAGATTTTTCTAAAAATTAATTTATTTTGAAAATAGCAGTTTCGGATTACTTTCATAGTAATACTTATTTATTCAACAAATTTTCGTTATGCACTCATAAAAATATTGGATTTTGTAATCTGTAATGATTTCGAAGAATTATAGTATAGTATAGATAATTAATATCAATGTCGAATTATGATAGAGGAGAACCAATACGATAATTTCAAACATTCTTTATAAATTATAAAATTCGATTCAAATTTATAGATTAATAACTCATACTACTTTAAACACTTAAAATAAAATGCATACATGTACCAATAATTAGTCGTGCAAATAATCGAGAGTAGCGAAGACAGGAAAACGCCGGTGGTGGTGGCACGTGAATAAATCATGTTTTCCAGGTATTTCGCAGGCGTGCTGCTGGGAGGAGTGCTGCGTGACTAGCTTCGGAATAGGTAATACCAGCACAGGCGTCAGTCTCGGTAGCAGCGGTTCTACAAGTATAAGCGGTGATAGGATCACCATGAAGGATCAACCGCATCCTTCCCCAACACCTCCCACGCAGCGAAGGCTCGCCAAGAGCTTTAGTGTCACACCCTCCGCAGTCACAAAGGGTATTTTCCGCGAGGCATTGTTCTTAACTCTCTCTCTTTCTCTTCCTCTACTTTTTCCTTTTTCATTTCTCTCA
Source organism: Ormyrus labotus (assembly GCA_035582975.1). Lineage (NCBI taxonomy): Eukaryota > Metazoa > Arthropoda > Insecta > Hymenoptera > Ormyridae > Ormyrus > Ormyrus labotus. The sequence goes on from JAWWEO010000021.1 coordinate 24,734,456, forward strand.
GGTTTCCCCTATCTAGTTGCACTGATACGTATTATATATCTTTAGAGATTTTGTTTTTGTTAACGATATTTTGTTTTCAGTTTGTATTTTAAAGGTGATTGAAAACTGTTGCGAGAAACGATTGACTATTAAACGGATTTTTTTATTTTTAGGGATTCCAAAAGCATCTTTAATTGGACTGACTACTAGCAGAGTTACAAGTACGCCGTTGATGAGCACGAATTCAGGTCCTTCATCTACTTCTAGTACTGCTTGTAAGTCTTATTCTAGTTTTACGTAAATGTACCTAAAAGTAAGCAGATTGTTTAAAGCATACGATGCAAATTAATAAAATATTATTTTATTTAAGTTTTAAATAAATTTATAATAAGTTACGAAATTCTTATATAATAGTGTTTTTAATATTTATTTTTATTTTAGCTATAGTGTCGTTAAATCAAGATGTTAGACCTCCTTTGGCGTCTGGCAGACCAAAGTGCAATAGTATACTCCATTTGTTCGGAGAATGGCTTTTTGAAGCCGCATTTATAGGTACTGAAGGTTGGTCCCAAAATTTACCACGTAAGCATCAAATATTTTAGCCTTTATATTTTATTTTGAAATCATATAACTACTTTTAATTTTGCTTTCAGAACCAAATAATGCACCTAAACGTCCATCTTCTGTTCTTGTTGACGGTCCAAGTTCATTACAAGAAAGTCTCGGAGAAGTTCCACCTTCTCTTAGTATAGATCGTTATGAATCTGGAAGAGCAGAAGCTATGGGTACTCTATGTAGAATATTTTGTGCTAAAAAGACTGGAGAAGAAATTTTACCGGCATATCTAGCAAGGTTTTATCAAGCAATGAATCAAGGATTAAAAGTCAACAGATTTTCAGAAGTAAATAGAGAAATATTCAAATTATATTACTTTAAATTATATTTTTTATTTTGTTTGATATAAATAAAAATACTTATGAATTGTTTTAGGTACGAGAGTGTGGTGAAACGCTTGCAAGTATTTTATCCAATTCTGCAGACTTGTTCCGTCTTGATTTGGATGGTGTTCAGGTTCTTGTTCCTGCAGTACTTTCTGCACTAGAAGTTGTACTTCCAGAGAAAGATTTAAGACTTAAATCTAACGCAGTATCTAAAGTAGAATTACGTAGATCTTCCATTCATTTATTGCTATCCATGTTATCACTACCATTACATTTTCAGGTAAACTTTTGTTTTACGAAATACATTGAAACTCAGAAGTTTTAAACAGTTTAAATTTAGTCCATTCAAACTTTGTGGAGGCCAGAGACAACTGATTTGACGTCTTTTTACGCGTCACAGTACGATCTTATGCACGGGCTCAAATAGGTGTCACGTACCGTCATAACGTCAAATGACATGAACTCCGGCCTCCCCTTAAGCATTATTCTATAAAGTTACTTTACACGTCGATTGTTAATCAAGCGAATTAAATATCTTTTATTTATTTTTTAGAATCTTCAAATTAAAGAAATACCTACTGCATCTTCGATTACGCATGAAAAGATTCCTATTACATTTGCACAATTAAAACCAAAACTAATGAACTTGTTAATCAATGCGTTGCAGGTAGAAGTTGATCCACAAAATACTCATATGCTTTTAGGTAAAGATATTTTCGATATATTTATAATCTAGAACATTTGATTTAAAATTATATTTATTGATCAACATGATTCACAGGTGGACTACTGTTAAGTGTACAAGATTCAGCTGCCGCGGAAGAAGCAGAACAAGTAACTCAACCAGATAGTACAATTTCAAATGAAACAACTACTAATTTACTGTCAAGCGGTAAAATTTTAATTTATTTATTAAAAGTTTGGAATCATCTCACTTTCTCATTTTGCTAATTATTGATTCTCATTATCTTGTGGATTTAAAGCTTAAATTAGCTGCATTATTTGTTATATTTTCATCTATTACATCTATTACATGGTATATGCTTAAGCAAAAAATATTGTTTTGTGATGCAGTAAATAAATTTGAAAAGTTTGCTTTTAAAAAGTAGTAAGAATATCTTTTACTATAACGAATTCTACAGTAAGAATGCATGATCCGAGTATATTGATTTTATACAATTAATACATTTTTATAAGCAAACTACTGAATTGTGTGCAATTGAATGAATAACAATAACAAATTTTGCTAATACAATTGATTGTGCACACGTTATTTTGTTTTGCGTTGGGTTTTGCGTCTGATTTTTTGTTGATTTTTTTCTTGATTTGATCTTCCATTGCGCATTTTCTACATTCTGCTATTGGTCTACGTGTATGATCACTCGATAGTCTGCACCAGCGATACAACCAGTCAAATAAGCATATGCAGTGATCTGCGTTCTCTCGGCGATGCATCCGATATTGCTATGCTCCAAGAAGAAAGTATTTCTTTCGGTAAATATTTCGCATAAGTTTTCATTTGAGCTATTTTTCTGCTTCTTTCATCTATCACGCTAAAGTTTTGCTAATTGAAATTATATCTCACAGTTTTTATATTTACGCTTAAGGTTGCCTTTCAGTTACGTTTGCAAATTATCCAATAAGGGTACAGTACATTTCGTACGAAAAACTTCGATAAACATAAGTAATTAAAAACTTGTATTATACTGTTAAATCAACAAAATTTAAATTCCATAAATTAATTTGTTTTATATACATCATAGATTTTTATTAATTGATGTTATACTATTGTATTCCTTAAACATTTTATTATCTAAAGAATATTTCAAGTCATACTGCATAAAAATTAATCTGTTACATTATAGGTCTTGAAATGAAAAAATGTGTTTTATGGTCTATCTGTTTAATGTACCTTTTATTTGTAAATTTTACACTAATTTAAATAAATATTACAGATTCGGCACATGCACTTTTTGTTCGAGCTACATATTTGGTATGTCATCGATTGATTTCCTCTTGGAAAACTGATTTGAACATTTCATTGGCGGCTCTTGAGATGCTTTCGGGTTTGGCCAGGACGCGTATTCGAGAAACAGGTAAACTATACAAATAAAATAGATCAATAAGAATCTTTTTTAATTATTTCGTGTGTTAACAAGCAGCCAAGAAGCTGACAGGTTCGAATATTTTTTCTATTTTAAAATTTTTCTTTTTAAGTGTTATTTAAAGCTTTTTAAATTAATTTTCAATTTGTTTTTGTATGAATGTAATTTAACAAATAATAAGTTGTATTTAAAATTTTTATAGATGCTTTAGAGTGCAAACGGGCAGTAAAGTGGCTGTGTGATTACATAGCTTATCAATGTTGGCGACCCCCACCTGCACATTCTAAAGATCTTCATTCATCCATTGTTGCTGCTTTTGCATGTTTAACTACGTGGCTAACGGCACATCCTCAATTATTGCAGGTAACATATTAAAACATAATGTTATTAAGTACAAAAAAACATATCACTTATGTAAATGTTTAGGACAAGGAATGTCTTGCAACCGTTTTGGAAGTAGTGGAGTTAGGTGTCTCCGGTTCAAAATCCATTGGGAAACCTGGAGAACCAATAAAAATGAAAGATGAAAAAGAATTAAAACCAGCATCAATGCGCGTAAGAGATGCTGCTGATGCCTTGCTTACGATAATTCTCGAACAGGTAATTATGAATTTTGGAAAAATTAAGACGATGATTTATTTAAAAATCCAATTTTTCCTGATAATGATTTATAAATTAATTTTAGGTCGGTTATTTCCCAAGTGTATGTGGAGCTCAGTCCCTTTCCTCGTTGCTCGACGAAGTGTCTCTATTGCGACACTGTAACAGTTGGCCAGGCGGTCAAGTGCCTCGAGAAACAGCAGTTGAGCGTTTTCGTTACTTTGTTGCGGATAACGCGACGATGCTTGCACTGCTGGAAGAACCATTAGGGAATGATCAAGATCCTCAGCCAACAGTTACTGTTTTAATACGGGGACCTTTCGGACGACATGCTTGGACCATGCAACTTAGGCACCTACCGCGACATCGTTCTGTAGTAAGAAGTTCAAATACCAATCCAGGAAGACCGTTGCCTCTGCAGGAAACGCAACCGCCTACAGATTATAAGCCAAGGTTTTTCCCAGATAACGTGGATAAGATACCACACTGTCAAGTGTAAGTATTGTTTTTAACTTTTTAATTTTAAATTATTTCAAGATACGTCTGTAACCCACATAATATTTACAATAACATCTATATGCTTGAAATTTTACTTTTTTTTAGAGATGAATCAATACCAAGTTTAGAAGCAGTAATGAATGAAAATGACTCGGTCAAGAACGAACATCAAATCCTGCATCAATTGCTCGACTACGCAATTAGCAGTGAGACGAAAATTAACGAAGAAAATGCGAATCGTGTTTCATCGGAGAAAATGAACGAATGTTCACCACCCAAAATCTGCCATGAATTCCAGACCGCGCGACTTTTCCTAAGTCACTTTGGCTTCTTGAATCTTGAATCTAATTCTCACAATGACTTGAATACTGGTTCCTCTGGACTTACTGCTCTTGATCCCACTTTAAATGGTTTTGCTACAGATTTAGAAAGCTTAGATCACATTAGTGCAAGAACGTGTGATACGGTTCATGTTTTTTATGTTAAAGCAGGTCAAACCTCTTCAGAAGCCATACTATCAAATGTGGTAAGTGTTTTATATCCAAAAATTTAACAAATAAAGTCTTTATTTATAATGAATTGAATTCATTTTATTTTTTAGCTCCACGAGAGCAGTGTTTCGTCAAATTTCCTCGAATTTTTAAGCTCTCTCGGCTGGCCAGTATCAGTATTATCGCACGCAGGCTGGACTGGCCATGTTCAAACCTCCTGGCGTTCGACATCTGTACCAGAAAATACTTCACAAACAGAGGAAATTAACGAGCATGGTGGTGCTCTTTATAACGGTAATACACATGTACTGTACTGGGCTGACGTTAGCTCGGAAGTGGCCTTTATTGTTCCGACATTGTCGGCAAATGTAGCTCCTGAATCTTTGACCGACAGTAATTTCAATGAGCCAAGTACTGGTAAGAATTTTTTTTGCTTCGTTTTTAAAAAAAAGTATATTAATGTGAAATTCACTTTTTTAATTTAATATATACTAGTTAAAGTTAAATAAAGAATAAAATTTAATTAATTTTTTTCAGTTTGGTTTGAAAGATGTGTAAACACTAGCAGTGCTCATGCATTCTCGAATTCACCAGCAGTATCGGGTCAAACTCGTGCAATGTCCCTTGACTTAGAAAAGCAATCCGCTAACATGTCTGCATCTCAAACCGAGCCAATAAAGCCAGCCAGAAGATCGACGAAGCCACCTGTTCCGGCTCAAACTGATACAAAGATTATGGTTGCATGGCTGGAAAGTTTAGAAGATTACGCACAATTTCCTATCGGTAAATATAATTTTATTATTTTATATTTTTTAGTTTATTCAATTTTTCAGTGCACCATTGAAATAAAGATGGATTGTGAAAATTACTTAACATTTGTAAATACTTTTAGCGGGACTGTTGCCTCACACACATACGGGTCTTGATCATTCTCGTACAGTCCAAGCGTGCGACGTGCACGTGATATACTTGCAAGCACTTGCAAGTGGATTGATGCGGGTAAAGCTGCAAGGACCAACTTCACGAATGAATCTCGCCACACCATTGATTGATGGAATGGTTGTTTCTCGTAGAGCATTAGGTTCTCTCGTACGACAAACTGCACTAAACATTGGTCGTAGAAAACGGCTAGATAATGACAGGTGCATATTTATTTTTCTCTTAATTTTATTAAATTTCTCTTTAAAATAATGTGCAGCTCTGAGTAAAAATTTAAATAAAATAATTTTGTTTTAGTTACCACCCTCCACACGTTCGAAGGCGATTGAAAATTCAAGACATGGTACAAAAGTACAAGCGTAATTTACAGCAACCTGAACTGTTGACTTTGTTATTTAATAGCACTCAAATATAATGTAATATATTTATTATAAATAAAATGTGATATACAATTCTTTAATACTAAGTTAATAAAATATTTGACAGATTACCACCTTCTCGTATTTAATTAACCATTTTTATTACGTCCGGTGATTGCATGACGGTTTAAAAGATATAATTTATTTTAATTTAATTTTAATAATTGTTTTATTTCGTAGGAATTTGTCTTTTATGTAATTATTAAATCTTGGGAAACTAAGCAATATGCTTCAAAACATCTTAGTCAAATAGATAAAAAACTTTGGGAGTCAAACAAAGGATCAACAGTAATTAACGATACAGGACAAACAATGAAGAAGAAGAATATAAAGTAATAACTTTCATTCAGTGAAATATCGAAGCATCAGTTTGTATAAAGTTATTAAAGCATACACTTCACGAGTAATTTGTACAATTTTGTAGGTCGATTAACGAAGTTTTTTTATTTAAAAAAAATTACAGACATTTCAATACGAATTAGCACTAGTATTTAAAGATATATTATTTTCGCAGTTCAAAAATGTGACGAGAAACAAAATATAAAAGAATAGAGTAATACGTGGAGATATATAAGAAAATTAAGGTAATTCTATTTTTTAATACCAAAGTATTTACAACTTTTAAAATAGTTGCAAAATTTCAAATCAAATCTGTTGTCCGTTCTTTTCTTTTAATAATAATGACATTTACATAAGATTTTGGCTAAGAATTAAGTAAAACACATTAGGACGAGAACATAAATATGTATAATAATAAAGTGCACTGTTTAAAAGCCTTTAAATACCATTATTTATAAGAAAATAGATAAATCTGTCTACTCAGATCCAATAATAGTTCAATAACATCGTACAAGTATAAATATAAGTCGAATAATTTCTAAAGAATTATAAATACGTAACGCATATTTTTGGACATTTTACGTTTAGTCGTGCCTGCATTTTCACAGTCGATCGTATTTTATTTTCTTGCATGGTAGACAAAATTTTTGCTTGAATATCAGCACAATGATATTTTTGTTGCTTGCTGCCGAAAAAGTAATTCGAAGAAAAGGATTTTCATATTTAACAATTTTGTATTAGAAGCTTTTCCAGAAATTTTGTATTTTTTTACATAGTATATATTTAGAAAATTGCAAGCGTTTCGAAGAAGAAAGCCAGTGAGGCTTCTACGTAGTGAGCATATAAATTACTATTAATAGTCAATGCACCTGTCATTCGAATCTCTTCCATTTCCTATAATTTTCATTAATTGGATTACGTATATAGCTAAAGCGTAGAAATGCAGCTAAACTAAATTTAAAGCTTCTGCACAAGTAAAAACATTTTGAAACATCAAACATTCTTCAGCGCAAAACCAATTACAGAATTATTTTGAAAAACGATGAAAAACTCACCCATCACTTTATATGAATTCGATCGATATTGCACATAAGCTTGACTTGCGTCACTCACCCTTATTCAGTCCCTGCCTGCAATTTCCATAAAATTAGACTATAAGAGGACATGCATTCTGCATGAGTAGACGTTGCATTGGGAGAAATGTCACGTGCGTATTGCAGATTTGCAGGTCGAGTGCAGGTTGAGTGCAAAAAGTAACGTAAAGCCTCGGCGGTGAAATCATGTCGAAAGTGGCCGATTCGAACGATGCCTTCTTCGATAGTCCGTATTTTCGATTGAATAAGAAGTTCCTTTCGGTAGCTGGACGATGGCCTTATCAAGATAAAAAGAAGCAAATTATCATTGCCTCCACGATTTTTCTGGCTATCCTCAGTGTTGTCATTCCGGAGGTTTTAATCATTTGTTACTAATACTTTTTAATAATGATATTCGCATTCATTTTCGCATCTGCCTATTGTATAGCGCTGAAAAATTCACTAAATTGAAGTAGATGATTATCTGAAACTCCATAAGTATAAGTATTTGCTTGAGGTGAAAATGTGTCTTTACGTTAGGATTGAATATATTTAACGCAACTTAATACTCGTGTAGCTTCATTACTTTCTTTAATTTAGTTAATTTTTTTCAGTGCAACGAAATTCATAGTAAATAATTAATAATTAACATTATTTCTTTCAAATGAATATTTTTATTCGCAGCATGTCATATATTTCATAACACGTATTAATCCATAATAATGAAATTTTGAAAATAAGGTGATATACTTAATAGATGTAATCAAAGACAAAGACAGTAACAAAGTGCTCGATTGTCTCCCAGCTTTATTTATAACGTATGGTGCTTATGTTGTGCTCATCAACAGTGCAATCAATCACAAATTGGTATGGTACTATATTTTATAGTGTTTATAAGTGTTTATTCTTTGAAGATGTACTTGGTTTTATAAATTATTTACATAAATGTTTTAAAATAAATGTTTTAAGATGAGAAAAATAGTTGACGAGATTGTGAAAAACTGGTCGAATGTAAGGGACGAAGAAGAACTTAGGATATTTCGAGAATATGCGAGACAGGGACAACTTTTAACTGAATTTTATGCCGGTAAATATACTTATATATTACAGTAATATAAAAAACAGAAATAAAATCAATAATAAATAATAAAAAACCGTATCCACATAATATTTGGCATAAGCTCGCACAGCTAAACTGCAGCTTATAGTCAAAGGAAGACAATAAGACATTGTACTCGTGCAATGAATTCTTATTAATTTCAGCAATGGTGCTGTGCTGCATATTTACGTTCACCGCGGTGCCGCTGCTTCCAAAGCTCTTTGACGTAATTGCCCCTCTGAACGAGTCCCGACCTCTGAATAACTTGCTGGAGGTCAAGTATTTTGTCGACCAACAGAAATATTACGTGCCGATTTTTTTGCACGGCCTACAAGCTGCCGTCGCCGTGGTTTTTCTCGTCGTCGCGATGGACTCGTATTTCGTCGTTATAATACAGCATGCCTGCGGCTTGTTCGCCGTTTTGGGGTGAGTTTTCGGACAATTAAAATTGTCGGAAAGCTTCTTTTCGAAGAAAATACAGCGAAGAAGAACAGCGAAATGTAGAAGGCAAAAATTTTAGTTGCACTTGGATAATTAATGGCGCAAATTTACGTATTTATTTAATTAAAAATTCTTAAAATATCATATTTCCATAAACGTTTAGTATTTAGCTACATATATTTTAAATCTAAAAAGTTTCATCATAGCCTTTTAATAAATATGTGTCAAGGTTCACGGAATCTTCGACAGTCAAAGCATAGCGGCTAAAAAACATTTACTAGGCCAGAAACTAGAATTAGTTCATTGACCGATCAGAGGAAATGTTACTCGTGTTTATAAACGAGTCGAAACTAGACAAGTGGATGAAGTAAGAGTAACACTTTTATCCCCGATTCACTCGAAAAAAAGGACAATCAAAGAGTTCGTAAATACACAAAGTATTTTAACAGCTGCTTAAGTATGCCAATGTCACTAGGACAATGGGATATTTTCGGGCCCATTAAACAAGCCGTATCTTTTGACGCAGATTAAGCGCCCGCAAGTCAAGTGCGCTCGACAGTTCGCAAAAATGTTTTAGAAAGCCGCGACGCGCGGACGGGAAGTAATTAATGAACTTTCATAACTTCTCGGCAAATGCATCTTCATTCTTTCTGGAGCATATAGAAATACATTAGTCGGGTCTCTGCAAATCCGCGAATTTCGCGGCGAATAAATTTCGAAGGTTTTTACTCGGATTTTCTTTTTTTGTTCCACTTGGTGAAGTAAGAGCGCATTTATTTTTAATTTGCTTGCGGGGGTAATCATTTATTCCGTGAATATTCTTCTTTGACATTTGACACTCTCCGCTCTAAATAGCACGCATTTAACTGTATATTCGTGTTAAGGTTAATCGAAAAAGTCGCTGCATTTTTCAGCATTTCACAATTCCACTTATTTCAGTTAATTTAACGGATTAGTAAAGTTTAACGTTTTGTATTGCAGAATGAAACTCAGTAACATTAGTCGAGAGAATGCAAAAATACGTCATAAATTTTCGAGGGACGAGCAAGAAAAAATTATATGCAGTAAAATTATCGAATGTATGAATTTACATTGCGATTGCATAAGGTATCCAATTATGTATTAATGTATTCATTCAATGCGGTTATAAATTAAAGAACCTTTTTTTTTAGATTCGCTGAGCTAATAGAACAGTCATTTTACGTTTCTTGGTTCATGCAACTATTTCTAAACATGATAGTCCTCAGTGTCACCGCGGTTCAAGTGAGTGCAAACGTTTCTCTAAGACTGCAAAATCAGCATCTGATATATAATAATAATAATTAACGACTTTAATTCGAGGGCGAGTTCTTTAATTTTCGCAAAAGCGTCTTAGGAAAAATTTATTATTTTCTTTATTTCACAGACCATAACTCGCTCCAACGAGCTCCTTCTGCTGCTGAAATACGGATTGAACACGTCGGGCATCGTTTTTCGAGTGTCGTACGTCTCCTGGCCAGGTCAAAAGATTCTAGATCACAGCACTCAACTGAATGAATTCATGTGAGCGCTTATTTTTTTTTTTATATACGCAGTTATTAGGTTTTCCTCCGGGAAAGAATAACTGAGTTTGAGTTTGCAGATACAATCTGACTTGGTACGAATTTCCGCCGAAAGCGAAGAAGTTGCTGCTTTTTATGCTGATGAGGAGCTCGAAGCCCTGTTATATTTCGATTGGGAAAATGGCGATTCTTAATTTTGAAACTTATTGTACGGTAAGGGAAGTCATGCTGATTTATATTGTAATTTTGAATTATGATAAAGAGAATGGTGTAACTGCAATACAATGAATTCATTACTGAATTAAAGCTTGAAATTGGTTTCTTTTTATTAAAAGTCTGACTACTTTCTTCAGAATCAGTCATCAACTTCATCAACTGAATAATGGTAGATATTCATTTCAGCTTATGCAGACGGCGATGTCATACTTCACAATGATATTGTCAACGCAATAGCCAGGAAGAGAAGAAATAATATGAATGTTGAATTGTTTTAATTGTTATGTTCAAAACAGTTGAACAGTTGAACAAATAAATATATTTAGCTAATAAACATTTGTTTATTCCTTATTCACAGAATGCCTAATGTAAAACAGACTGCAAAACAAAAATCTATTCTCGAGCGATAAAATTCCTTTACAACGATGCAGAAGCAGTCTGAAAATAGTTTTTTTTTTTTCGAGGAGAAGAATAAATGTTCAAGAAGTGATTCCTAAGAAGTGATGAATACAAGACGTCGAAAGGATTTATTTTTTGCACGATAACATAATTTTGAATGTAAAAGTGTCTGTAACAAAAAGATATTTTTGGCGTTTTCTTGTGCAAGATGATTCATTCGAGTTGTTTTCATTCCAACAATAATTAAATAAACTGATGGCGACGCGATTTTCGGATGACTCACGAGATAATTTAAATTTACATATTTGTGATTAGATTATTAGTCTAATTTCTTCTAGTTCATATTTATTAATTAGTTAATTTTTTGCTCGATTTTTATTTAATTAAAAAGCTTTGCTCAAATTATGCTGCATTATCATTTTTTTGAGAAAGCATAATTTTAAGATGAAAGTTTATTAGTTTCTTGTATTGAATGCTATAATCACAAGCTTGAAAGAATATTTAATTTTTTTTTAATTCATTGATTTATTAAACTAAAAGGCTGTATTTTTAATGGACTATCCTTTTGTAGATAAATAAAAAATATGTATAATAAATATTCTTAAAAAATTGAGCAAATATTCTGCTTTGATAATTTTTAGAGCAGTCAATTCAGTAATGTCAATTAAATTGTATAAATTATATTTGGGCAAGCGGTAATTTTGCATCAGATTATACATAATTTTTGAAGTTTTAAGAAGCAGTTATCGGAATTAAAATAATCAACCGTATAAGAGTAGGAAAAAATTGAAAATTCCAAGACGAACCTGTTATTTCAATAGATTCCATTGTCCTAGCATCCAACATCAATCGAAGAATTGTAAAAATAAAGGTCCGCCTCAATCCGCAACCTCGTGACGGTAAAGCAGTCCGTCAGAAATAGTCCATCAACAGATTCATCAAGAGGCCACTCATCCAAAATCCCGAAATCGGCCTCCCCGGCAACACTTGCTTCGCGAAAAAGCCATATCGCGACTTCGGAATCTCGAAATTCCCGTTTAGGACGTGTATCCGGCGGCGCGCCTCTCCTTCTCGAAGCTTCGCCGTCTTGGAAGTTTTTGACCGGGGGCGCTCCGCGGCCGCCAATATTAGAATATCCACGATCCAAATTCCCGCCCCCCCTCGCGCTCGCCGGCAGGGAGGAAACCAAGGCTGAGAGGCGCGCGTGGGCAGCGCGCGACCTGTTGCCTCTATAAAGCCGGCGGACCGAACGCCGGAGGGAAGCATTTCGTTAGTCGCTGCCGGTAAGGACACTTAGCAAAGCAACGGTAACAGATTCAAGATGGCCCTCGAAAGACAAGTCCGCGCCAAGGTACGGAGAGAGTGGGTTTTTGAGAAAAAAGAGAAAGTGCTTATAGTCGGACACAGTGACTGGAAGTGATTTAGGGTTGTGCGAATTTTATTTTACGGATTTTCGGCTCTTGACTGTAGTGCCTAACCTCGTTCGAGATAAGCCGGGAGTATTTTTTACTTTTCACTTTTATCATAATCTCGAAGCAATCTCAGCAAAGATCAACGAATCAGCAGACCGTCACCGGTTTCGGCTAAAATCGCCAAAACCATTAATAATCATTCAGGGGCACTTTCTCGAATCTCAAATCTAAATGTAATATCCGCGTCCACGTCTGATTTAAATAAAATTACAGATCGCCGCCAAGCGCGACCCGGAACAAGAGAGAGAAGCCAAGGAATGGATCGAGTCCGTCCTCGGCAGGAAGTTCCCAGCTGGAGTCAGCTTCGAGGACTACCTCAAGGACGGACAGGTCCTCTGCGAGGTCATGAACGTCATCCAGCCCGGTGCCATCCCCAAGATCAACACCTCCGGCGGTGACTTCAAGATGATGGAGAACATCAACAGGTCAGCATGTTATTTATATAATTTAACCTAATAGAATTTAAGCTGGCTTCCGTTCGGTATGTTCGCGAGAAAACTGGTTTCGTTCGCGTCAAAATTCGGAATGAAATGTATCAGAAAATAACACTAGTTTACAAAGACGCAAAACAAATTGTAGCAATCCGCTAGCTCATTAAATCAAGCCAATCGCACGATATCATCAACGAACCTCTGTATTGCACTTATCGACTCTCGCCGTCCAACTTGGCAGCTCTTTCGCTCTCGCTCGAGCGAGGAGTCTTAATTAACTAGACAGAGCCATAAAGTCCGCGCGTAATATTCCTCTTGCCAGCCAGCGCTCCGCGTTTGAAATGACGGCGAAAAAAGCAGCCGTTTACGTATAAATAAGTACGCCGTCAGACGGACGATTTCTCAACTCGGGGCGCCTTGCGAAATTGCAGGTTCCAGAAGGCGCTGATCGCCTACGGATTGTCGGACGTCGACGTCTTCCAGACCGTCGACCTGTGGGAGAAGAAGGACATTGCGCAAGTCATCACGACCCTCTTCGCCCTGGGACGCGAGGTTATTTGGCTTTACTGTGGAATATCATTCGAGAAATTCTATATAACTTAGACTAACTCGCGAATTTTACTTTCTCCCCGCAGTCCTACAGACACCCAGAGTACACCGGACCGAAACTCGGCCCGAAACCCGCCGACGAGTGCAAGCGCGACTTCACCGAGGAGCAGCTGAAAGCCGGCCAGACCGTCATCGGGCTGCAGGCCGGCTCCAACAAGGGAGCCACACAGGCCGGCCAAAACATGGGCGCCTCCCGCAAAATTCTCCTCGGAAAGTAAAAAGCCCCGACTGACCGACACCTTCATCCCCGACCCCTTCTCCCCCCTCTCCCCGCATCTTTATTCGTTCCTCGTCCAGTCGTACAGTCAGCTCCCACGAACTGCAACTGTTTAGTTTTTGGTATACCTCCTTCGCCGCCTCATGTACATATATTCGAGAGAAACTTGTATTACTTTAACGTTATCGTTATTATTGTAATTTATTTTAACCTTTTGTAATCGAATAATATAGATTTTATTTATTATTCACGAGAGAACTGCCTTTTATTTCGCTGGTCTTGTCTGTTTTTTTTTTCTGAATGGATGAATGGATTTGATTTTTTATTTTCAGATAACGGCAAAAAAGATCGGAAAAAAGTGATTGCATAAGTATATATGCATAAATTTGGGGTGAAAAGATGAGTCTTGCAGTATTTTTGGACTCTTTGTCGAAGGTTCACAACAATCGTATAGAAACGAGCAATTTTCGGGAGTTTGAGATGAAAAATTCTTCTGACGGTTTTAGAGGAATTAGTCACGTTACGGTTACGGTTCGTAAAGCCGAGTTTCGCAACGGATTTCAGTCGCTCGAGTCGCTTATACAAAAATAAAACTAACACGAGGATTAAAATTCAGATTTATGCCTCGTCGCGCGAAGAAACGCACAACGCGACCGATTTCATTCACTCCAATGGGGTCGCGGCCGATACCGAGAATAAGCTTTCTTTCAAAATTCCCATCGATCCGCAAATAAGCACACAAACCAAATACTCTCTATCTCTCTCTCTCTCTCTCTCTCTCTCTCTCTCTCTCTCTCTCTCTCTCTCTTCCTATCTCCTACTTCCGCGAAAGCGGAATTCCCGTTTACTTTGGCACGCAGTCTTCCCTCCAGGATATCGCGATAATTTTAGCTGCTCTCCAAAATAGGTCGCGCTGCTCTCCTGCTCAAGGCTCCGCGGACGGCATTCCTCGGAAATCGGAGGGGAATCGGTCTATTTATATATATATA
>JAWWEO010000021.1:24749353-24769996 GCA_035582975.1 Ormyrus labotus
ATATATGAACGGAAGCAAGAGAAAAAAAATGAATTCGAGCTTTATTAACGAGCGACGCGACACGTGGAGTTTTTTCGGTCGCTGATTCTTTGGCTGTGCGCTTTCGCGAGCTCTTTTCAAAATTTGTTTTCCAACGTTGTAAACCGTGTGCGCGCGTCTTCGAATCCAGCACAATATTTTCTTTGTTTAAGGAAGTTTAAAGGAGATAATTTTAGACGGCTCGGCTAGCGGAAATTTTGCGAGCGTATAGTTTATGGTACGGAAAGAACGAAAGGCATTTTGCTATGGCCGGTTTTAGCTTCCGGGGAAAACACTGGACGATTTGCTTATTCGATCTATTAGAATGATAACAATGAGAAATTTTTATTTGAAATTGATATTGTATAAAACATACTGATTAATTCGACGATAAAACATCCGAGGAAATTTGTCTCCCCACTTTCATTTAAACTAATAACCACTTCGGCACTACCAGATTCATCATTTCCTCAGTGCGAAGTATTAATTGCCAATATATCAGCCTCGCCTCGTGCAGTTACGCGTTAAATCAAAAACATCTTTCTTTCGCGACAACTCGCTGATTACATCTATATATTAATACCCGCCGAAAGTTTACCGGCTCTCAAGACCGTTTAAACAATTGGCAACCCAGAAGGTCAATGCTTTTCGTCCGTAATTACGAAATATAAGAGCCCTGTTAGCGATCGAGGAAAAAAACCGGGCGGCGACGAAAATTCGCTGTGTGCAGCCTCGCCTGCACGAAGTAGAACGAGTCGCGCTCCGGTCGGACGATTAATTTCAACGAGCCAAACGGGTGCGTGAACCCTCTGACGAAACGAGTGCCGCGGGGGAGGAAGCGATTATCGCTCTGTCGGGGACGCTCTCGGCAGGAATCCAAAGTATTTTCGGACGACTATCCCGGAGATGGGATATTCGCCGAGGCGTCGGAGGTGAAGCTTTCTTTGATGGCACTTGTTGGGCTGCGTGCTTTTCTTTGACGATTGTTACCTATTATTTCTAAATTTTGACGTAACGAAAACGTTATATACCTATTTGCGTCTGCATTTCTTCATTTTGTCCGAATGTTAGCTTTCAGTTTTCGTTTCTTTAATTTTAATTCATATTTTCAATTTTAATTGATTATATGGAACATTAAACATTTATAAATATAACGCGTAATAAGATAGAGGAAATTTCGTCTTTCTTTATTACTTTAAACTGTTAAAGACGATGAAATGCATCTGGAATTAAGTTTAGGATTGAATAACAAGCCGCTCTATTTTTAAATTTAAATCGCTTTCTCCATTCGCTCGTATATTTCTTTTCCTCTTTCTTTCGTTTTCTCCGCTTCTCCTCGGAGACTTCTTCGTCGGTGACGCTGCTATGATTAGACCGGATTGTATGTATACTTTACGCGTTTGAGGAAAAGTTAATTGGCGATTTAAATGATGAAGGTTACGAAATTAAAATAGCGCTGATTTCACCTTCATCAAACTTTTTACTGCCTTTCGAAAATCGATAGAATTTTACTGGATGGAACGTGAACATGACGTCAGAAGACAGATATTTCAAGAGACATAAATTCTTTGATTCTAGAAACACTTATGGCTTTTCTTTATGTTCAGTTTAATGTAACATTCTTTAAATAAAGAAGAAATTGAACAGATAAGAAATATTTAAATAACAATATTGAAAATAAATTTTAATTATTAACCTTTGCATTCTCCTGAAAATACCAAGTGCGTTTGGAATTCAGAACATTAACCTCGTATTAATCTTTCTATGTTTTCATTAAGCTTTCTACAAGCTTCATTGCAGACATCAATCACTCGAATACCACTTGAAGCTCTTCTACTCGGGCGATATTTTCAACACCTATATACATTTCCTCCGTATTTAAAATTTGCGACGAAGACCGTTACACCGTAGTGCTTATCAAACTCTGTCCGCATACTTTGACGGCTGTTTGTTATCATAATTTCGAAGCTCTTCTTTGATCCAAAAACTCGGCAGATACAAAATGACTGGTGTTAAAGCTTTTCTGCTAAATTAAGTTTTACGAGGCATCGCTCTTTCGCAAGACTGTCGGCAAAAGTCACGCAAATGACACGAGAAATATTGTTGTGTCTTAAGACTACTTATAGAACGTTTTGGCATCGCTCTTTTGAAGAATAACGCTTCTCCACTTTTTGACGTCTTTAGCGAAAATTCAAGAAGTTGAAATACAAACAGAGCGGTGTGTTTTCGTTTGAAACTTTGCTTATATAGTTTATAGCTTTCGGACTCTCGGGGGGAGGTGCGATTAAAATAAGCGATTTGCAAATAAGTTCGAAAGCTCTTTGTAGTTGTCGTTAATGTAGAAATTTCAGGAGCTTTTGCCGATTGTCAGCACAAACTGCGCTCGCGGTATCGAGCTTTAATAGAGTCGCAAGCTCGTATCGGTAATGCGGAATTCTACAAGATCGTTAACAGGTCACCTTTGAGCTTTACCTGTTATTAATAAGTTAGACATTTTTTGAACAGTATCTATTTAAAATTTTGAAACACTATAGTAAGGACACATTTACATTTAAATTTTATAAATATTTTTTTAAAATTAAAATTAAAATATTTTTTTAATTATACTCTACAGATCACATGTGACATTGAACTGTTTTAAAAAGATGATTCAAAATTTTAACTTGTTTTTGAACTTGGACTATTTACGTTTAGATACCTCAAAAAATCATGAACATACAACGAAGTCATCGAAATTTGTTCAGCAGAACCAAGCATTGTTCTACCTTGTAATGTAGAATAACAGTGCATTATTTTCAAATATTCGCGTGCAAATTAATTCAGTCGTTAAGATGATTTGGCACCTACCGAATTTCGCACGACTTCGTACACAATAGTATTGTTTTGAAACGCAGGCGCTGGGTTGACATATTAATAACATTTCAGTAGAACGAGTCGAGTTTGGTAAGGCATGCGACGATGCGACTGATAAATATATTATTCATGACTTTCTTACGCGTTTGTAAACGTATTAATGGAGATGTTTTCTCAAAGTTGTTCAAATTATTTAGAAAATTCACTGTAACATTTATTTATTCATAGAAATTTGACTTGTTAAAAAATACTATACACTTTTTAAGGAAATATAGGGAAGATTAATTAAAAAAATTTGTAATCGTCAAAACATAGTGAAATAATTTTTCTGACACTGCAAGTCCGTCTCCTTTTAGCAAAAAATACACACAGACTTTTAATAAATCGGGTTTTTCAGTAAATAAAAGAACCGTTTTAGCAATAAAAAAAAAAAAAAAAAAAAAAAAAACCAAACGACCAATCCCCGTCTCCGCGAAAGCTGCGAGGCTCGCACGCACGTATTGCGGCACTTTACCTCTCGTTCTCGCGGCGTATCGAATTACCCCGAGAGCCCGACTCCCTCTTGGCCTTGGAAGTTTTTCGTCCGCGGCGCGAATCCTCGTTACGTTTTCTACCGGCTGACTCACGAGATAGGCAGCGCCCGATGTCTCTCGCGACTCTTCCTAGTTCGCCGCCTGGCCAGAGCCAAGAACGAGCTGATTTATTTCGCTGTTTATGCCCGTTTACGCGACCCTGCCGCTGCTTCTTTTCTTTTTTTTTTTTTCTTTCGCGGATAGTGCAGAGGTGCGCCGCTGGATTTTGAGAGACGTTTGATTTAACGGAGGAGGGTCGGCAGGGGGATAAGAGGTTCGGTTCTTTGAGGAAATGTTTTGTTTCAGCTCGGCTTGAATTGATTAGGAAAATATGAATATTTTCTACTGTTTTAAAGAAGCTTTATTTTAACGCAGATATAGTATTTAATATTCATCATTCCTTATTACTAATGGACAGTCTCTTCTCATTCATTCGTGATACTTATTTAAATTTTTAATGTTTCTTGGGAGTATTCATCTATATAAACTAGCTGTGCAGCAAAATTTATAAATTCATTCTTTCTGATTAAGTTACGAAAAATGTTCTTGATAAGTATTGGCAAAATTATTCTTGCAAAGTGGCTCCCTCACATATTTGCATTGTTAAAAATATTTTTGAACGTAACCTATATATATAAACTCGGATGTAGACAAAATAGTAGTAAAATCAATCACCATACTTATTACAACTTTAGTGGTAGTGAAAACTACTTATTTATCTTCAAACTTTTTATCTTAAAAAATGAAGCTAAAAACCAGTATTCAGTTTCATAAGAAATGAAAATCATCGCAAAATTCTTCAATTTTCATCGTATAAAAAAAAAAAAAAAAAACACCGATTACCAATCGATGAAATCGATCCGCAAGGAGGATATAAAGCAGCCTGCACTTTCCGAAATCCATATCGAAGTACGAGATATTTTGGCTTTTACCTTGAAAAAGTATTCGTCATCGTCCAGCTCCGCTGCAAAAAGTGGGCTCGCTGCCTAAGCCGCGTTCAAGCACTATTAGCAGGTTGTCCGCGATTATTAGGCAAATCGCGCGGATATTTCGCGAGAGAGAGAGAGTGAGGTTGCGCGCGAGAGCGAACACGCTATAAAAATCCGAGCATTATTTTTGGAATTTGCGCTTATTGCAAGTGGCGGGGGCCAACTCTCGAAAGTTGATATTCGCCCGCGGCACTCGCGATCTTCAACCTTTTTTCAGAGATTCTCGCAAAAGGAGTTGCGGCTTTTTAACAACTGAACGAGTAATCTAGTTTTTGAGCAACTTTATTTTCTCGAAAAATGCGGTGAGACGTTTTGTAAAATGTATATTGGCATTCTTAAAATATAAATTTTGCGATAAAAAATCTGAAGCGATAAGCAATTGTTGGCTGCGTCGGCCGTAAAATTAACTCCTGATTGGAATTAAGACAGGTTTTAAGACGTTTTTAGAAATAGCTAGAAGGTACCAGAACAGACAATTAATTCGGCTGATTCATGCGTTTAAAACGGATCTACCGTATAATAACATCTGCCAATTTTCTGTCAATAAATCCTTCCGATTAATGACAATGATTAAAGAGAAATTTGCGGAAGTTAAAGAAAATAAATTGAGAATCTGCAAAAAGTGTATACACATATAAATGCAGCCTCGCGCCCGTTCGATCAAGGAGGTATTAATTTTGTAACACTTTCCAACTTGAAATAGCGCCCCACCGTACATCGTACCACCGTAATAATCGCGTTAAACTCCGTAGTCGTGTTTTTGCCACCTCAGAATCCGGATTTAAATAGCTCGTAATGATATTACCGATGGCCGAAGGCCAAAACTACTTTAATGAAATTTTCTCTATGATTTACCACCAACCCGAACCCCGCGCGTACATCCCTCTCCTCCGATTTTTTCTTCCCAGCTCCATCCTTCGCACCTAGCAAATGCTTCGAAAATATCCCTCCCCCCCCCCCGCCCCCATGAAAATATACCCCTCCTCAATTTCCATAACTAAGCTTGGCATTGAATGTCAAGGAGAGACTCGGGGGATATTTGGCGGCGGGCCATCGATATGAATTTATCGAACGTTAAAAATATATATCGCGCGACGATGTTGCTAAACGTTTACGCGCGCTGACAGTTCGCCGCATGGAAGCGGCCAGGTAAATTTATCTCGAAATCTTGGAGGGTACAGCAGGAGTACCCCGAGGTCGTCAACAGCCGAGGGCGAGGAGGATTCTGAATAATATCGAGAGGAGAAGTGCTTATCTGCATTGAGCGCAGAAAGAGCTCTTGGTGTTGGCTGTTAATTTGCTGGATTCCGTTGGATTCTAGGGAAGCATTGGGATTTAAATAGACTTTCAAATAAATCTTTTGGGATTGAGAAGTTTTTAAAGAAATTATTGTTGGTGAGGATTTTTGACTGCGCACTGAATCAAATGATTTGTTTGCACTTTTTAAATCATATTTTATAGTCTATAAATTCTAAAATTTAATTAACACAAATATTTACATTTAATTCATTTATATTTAGAAGATTTTTAGCTTAATTAAAATACGTTCAAAATTGTTATTAATTTTATAATGATTTTTTTTTATAATTAAATTAATAGCGGTAAATATTATTTCATTTCTACTTTTCATGTTTGCGTAGCAATACATGAAGATAATTTGAATTTTAGTGATAGCTGGTAGAAACTATTACAGAAGTTAAACTGGAATTTGGCGGCAAGCCATTAAATTATTCTGCAATTAGAAGCAAAATCATGTTTTTCTGTAAGACAAAGTTTAAATAACGAACTGCATCATTTTTATTAATAGACTTTTTCCTCACTCATCCGCGACTCAACATATTTTCATCATAATTGCCGTATGAAATATTTTATTATCTTAAAAACATATAATATATATAATATAGCATCCGTTAAGGTGCACTCAATAATGTTTTTGAATTTTACAAATAATAAACTTAAGCATTTTTTAAAATACACGAAAAAAATTAATTGGTTAGACAGTTTATCCAAATGAGTATAAAATATTTTTTTTTGTATTCGCACATTCTATTATTTCTAAAAGCTAACTTCCAACTTGGTATAATAATTTCGCAAATCAAAGAAACAAGCCTTGTCGAGCAATTCACAGTCCCAAGTCATCAATTAAACAAAATAAAAGCCCGTCGGCGAAAAGGGCAACGGGCTCAGTCCCCGTTTGCCCAGTGTATACCACTTGGGTTTTATAAAAAGCCGCGTCCAAAATTAGCCGATAAACCTTTAACACCGCGGGCGTATATGATTTTCGCTAAAAATATAACCTCTAGACTCGGGAAACTCGTCGTCGTCGTCGTCGTCGTCGCTCCGCAATGCTCGAGTTACAGTCGCTGCGCCTCGGGCTTTCACAAAGAGAAGCAGAGAAAAAAGGGAAGCGCAAAGACAACACCGCCGCTGCCGCTGCTGCTTCGTGTCCTCCCTGATGAAAAGCAGGGAGTGTTTGCTCTTTGCTGCACGCTGAGAGAGAGAGAGAGAGAGAGAGAGAGAGAAAAAGACGAAGTAAAATAGGAATACGAGGATTTTAATTATTTCAGCGCCGCCGCAGCCGCGCTGCTGTTTGTCGGGCTGAATGATAATTTTGAAGAGTGGCCTGGACGACCGCTTTTGGGAGATGCATAAATAGATGGCATTTATAGTTGCTTAATGCTATTTCGGCACTTTGACGATGGTTTCGATGGGGGATGGCATCGTTTTCCTTTTTCGTGTATTGCCGTAAATAGCCTATTGCGATTTGAATTTCCAAGAGATAAACGGGATTTCAAAAATTTATTAAAATTAAAAATCTATTAAAATCTATCTATATTAAAATTTATGCTCTTTTGAAATAAGAAGCCTAGACAATTTAAATGCACAAAATACTTTTAGGTGTACATAAAGTGAAATTCACATTTATTCACATTTTATCTAAAAATTGAGCAGAGATTATACCGTAAATTCAATTACCCATCATAAATTTTACACCAGTTTTCAAAAGTTCGAAAATTTTCCGAATTTCAAAACTGACATCTATCCGAAACAAAATGGAAATTCCCACTTCAATCTCAAGCGAGACATCAACTCCAACAATCGCCTTCAGACACCTTATTTCGAATTCCGATCCGAAAAATTTGAGAGAACTCAAATTCCCGATCTTCGTGTATTGAAGAATTCTCTCGTGCTTTCGACATTTCTCGGCAGTCGCCTCGCTGGCTGCTCGTTAACGAGTACTGCGCGGAATCTATTTTGATATCCGCGTCGAGAAGAATCGACGGGAAAATCGTCGTGAGATTGACATTTTTTAAGTGTCCGGTGAATCGTGATTAATGCTTTAGGAATTCGTATCAATTAGTCCCATTGTGCTCCGAAGGCGCAGACTTTTTTTTGGATTGAAAAATTACGCGGACAGTTTTTAAGAGGGTCTGGAACTGGGACGTTTTTGAAAAATGAGTATAGTTTGAAATACGTATAAGTATTGAATTAGGTCTGACGTTGTCTCTCGAAAAACGCGGATGTGTATAATAATAGCACATTTAGCTTTTTGCGTTGGAAAGTAATTTAGTTGCTGCAAGTGAAAAAGTGTTAAATACATAATAATATTATCTTATAGTCTTTCTTCCCTGTATTTAAGTCGAAAATGTACAAATTTCAAAAAATTCCTTCGTTCAAGTTTTAAAAAATATTTATTTCTTGAATCTTTGCTTGCACTTTTTTAGATTAAATAATAAATTTTAAGCCAAATAAATGAACGTCTTTTTTAAAAAAAAACATATTTTTCATGCTACGTATTCTTGTAAATTAAATCTTTTTTCTGAATTTATTTGTAAAATTAACAATTACTGTTGATTACTGTTGATCTCGTATCCAATTGCAAATGCTAAACGACTAGTTTGTTGAATCGAAATGTCTCAATACAGCTATTATGACGAGCAAGATAGATAGCCGTACTACTCCTTAGTATTTAGTGCTAATAAAGTAATGTTGTGAAAGCAGATTCTAGAAGAAAATGAAATTGATCGAGACGGAAGACGGAAGCTGCGTGCGACAGTAAAAAATAGAGCAAACTTAGCAAAGAGAAATAGAAAAATATCAGAGAAAAACCGAGAGAGGGAGTCGGAAATAGACGAGGAAAAAATACGGTAAGCGAAGAAAGCCGAATGCATAACTTTCCAATTCATTAAGATAAACAAATGTAAAAAAGTATGAGCGGCGCGTTAATGATTCTCGGACGAAAATAGAGCTTCCGCCGAAGAGCTTGTCAATCTAAATATAGGGAACAATAAACACAGTTCTTAAAAATGAAATAAAAGTGCACGTTCACACATGACTACAGACGTCTCG
Organism: Ormyrus labotus; assembly: GCA_035582975.1. Lineage (NCBI taxonomy): Eukaryota > Metazoa > Arthropoda > Insecta > Hymenoptera > Ormyridae > Ormyrus > Ormyrus labotus. The sequence goes on from JAWWEO010000021.1 coordinate 24,758,136, forward strand.
GAGTAGATCTGTTTCTCGAACTCGATCGCAAGTGAATAATTTGGCAGAAAATTCTCATCGCGGTCAATTAATCTTGCTTTTTCTTGCAAAATTTCAATTTAAAGATATTAAAATTTTAAAAACACACGTCGCAACGAGCGTCTAACAAAAGTGGGTAGATATAACTATCTACTCAACTTAAAAAAAAAACGTCTTGGGAAAAGTGCAGTACTGAAACTTATATTATACTCTTTGAAGCATTAATTAAGCAATCAATCTTGTTATTAAAATTTACAAAAAATGATAAAGTAAATCAGAAATCTGATGTGATGAGAAAAAACATTTATCGTTGTTTTATAATTGCTACGGATCGATAAATTTTTAATTTTAAAATCCGAATCAACACCTTCCGAAGCACGGCTGGCAAAAGCTGCATCGATCAAACAAATTTAAAACCATAAGCTCCGCTTATTTACCTAATTCCATGTTTACAAAACAACATCAGCGGCGTTCTGCCGTTACTCGACCGAATTTAAAAAAAAAAAAAAAAAATCAAAAGTCCGCGTCGTAAGGTGAAAAAGAGGCTCGGGGTAAATAAAGCATAAATCAAAGGATGGCCGCTTGGCACGAGAACAAAGGTGCACTCTGAGAAATCGTCAATCCACTCGCCTTGCCGGTGTGGGACATTAGCCGGCCGGTGACGATCGAATACACTTTGTGAATCCGCGCTTCTGTCGCTACCTCATATTTTTTAACTCTGTTTTTAATAAAGTAAAGCAGCTGGTTGGCGTAAAATATAATTGATCAAAAATTTTTTTGTTTCTCTTTTAATAAAGAGATGAAGTCAGTATATTCAAAATAGAACAATATTTAAAATAAAATAAATTTCTAAATTTCTGCCAAGGTCTTCGCGCGACTTTCTACGGAACCGCAAAATTTTCTAAAGTAATTAAATTTTGACAGGATGCAACAAGCTACAGAAATAATTTGATTTATTCAAGCCTTAATTGAACGTGCCCCAAGCAGACTCTCGCCGGCGAACCAAAGATAAAAAGCCGTTTCGCGTAAGCTTTATTTCAGTCCACTTCGCGCGAAAGAAAAATCTCAAGCGCCGCTCTCGGTAAACAAATGTCGAACAATAAAAACGCTAAATATACAGACCTCTTTCATCCGAAAAACTTTCCCCTGCTTTTTTCGCATCCCAGCTCCTATTCTCATCCTCTTCGAGGCGGTGTACAATTTGTCATGTACCCGCGAGAATAAACGCTTTATCAGCGCGCGGATACTTTTTCGAAGGTCGCGGCGTGGGCGCGCCGCGAAATTTTGGAGTAGCTCAGCCGGATTTTCGCAGCCTAAGCTATATAGCCGCGCGGTGGACGAAGGACACGCGGCCGGTCTAAATTCGATTCGGATATATAGGCGAGACGAGAGGAGAGGGTTGGAGCGGCAAAGAGAACCGACGCCCAAGGACGGATATCGCTGCCGTTGTTGAGGCTGGAGAAGAAAAGAGGAAGAGAGACGGGTTTCGTTTCTGATAAGGGAGGTGCTGAGTTATCAATTTGATCATTAATTGAAAACATCGGCAGTGAAAGATGTTGAAAAATTCGAATCAGGGTTGTGCTTTTTAGCATCAAAGCGTTTTCGTATTAAGCTTGTAAAAATATTTCGAGTTACACAATTACTGTCTTCTGCGCGTATATATATATTATTTTGCCCTCAGGCCGCGAAATGACCATTTCGCGTCCTGCAAAGAAAAAACCAGGTTCTCATTTCGCGGCCTGAGGGCAAAAAAATAGTATACGCTCGACGGGAGGTAAAATGGCAATACTTTACCTCCCTAGGTGCGTAATATACTATTCAAGTAGTTTAAAAAATATTAACTGTTCTATCTCTATAAATACTCTTTAAAGTGGTAAAATTAGAGATGAAAGCTCGCGAAAGTTAGTCTTCGTATTTAAAAACGCATTAATCATTTTTATTACAAATTTTTCAAAACCTTTAACTTATTGTTAATACTTTCTTCATATCTATTTTACCCAAAAATTCTTCAAGCAATAATTTTTTCTTAATATTCACTCTTTAAAGATAAATATTCACAAGGAAGTTAGGTGATGTAATTCAGCATTTTTGGAATCCAAGAATAATCGGAGGCGAAACACTTGGTGCGACTGCAAGCCGCACGTTAAAAAACACGTTATAAGCATAAATATAAATGAAACGAATTTATAAAATAGATGGCGTTACATAACGAATTAGCGCGGAGAGTGCATCGTTAGATTTCGCGAAATAATAAATAATTTCTGTAAACACTAATACACTTGGCATGGACCAAAATAAACCACTGCCAAAAGTTATATTGTTCGATTATTTGCTTGATGCACGTAATATCTGGGGAAACCTGAAACACCCTTCTATTGGCAATGGTTTACTTGAATTTATGAAAGAGCTGCTTTAGAGCATTCTTAAAATATATTTCGGCATTAACGGGAATTGTTTAATAAACCAAGAAGCGATTCGCATCGTATCCAAACTTATAAATATCCCTTTTAACTACGGTGCAGTCGTTCAAAACTTTTCCGTTTCTTACAGTTTCGATAGTTCGTTAATTCCATCATTTTTATGAGAAATTTAAAGTTTATAAATACACGAGAGGGGAGAAGTCTAAATTCCGTCAGGAGGAAGAAAGTGTTAATACATTAATTTTTGCCGCTTTCTGAGAAATAATAATTACCGAGTACATAACTATGTAATTAATTCTTTGAATTTCAAGTCTGCTTCTATTCCACACACACACACACACACAACTCTCCAGTATTTCAATAAAATATATGATTTACAACAGCACCGTACGAGAGCTTCTCAATATAATTTCATCTCCCAGCAAAATTATCGATCAAAAAACCACAAAGATCCCCCCTGAAAATTCAAAACGGGCGACGGGCCCCAAAAAGCCACACCGGCCACTTTCTTCGGGCGCAAAAGGGGGAGGCGTATGACTCAGCCGGCTTCCACACGTCGTTGTCTCGAAAGCGTCTGCCAGTCGGCTGCTAAATTTGGTTACCTCGGCATCGGGATTGTGTTACGCGCGTGGGATATTCTAATATTTTGGGTGGGCAACTAGGCCAGCACTCCTCTATATATATACGCCTCTCTCTCTCTCTCTCCCTTTTGCTTTTATTTCTCTATTCCACCGGGTGGAGGGGGGGGGGCGGTCAAAAAGCAAGCCGACGGAGATCGATGATCGTCGCTTTTAATTGAGAAATTGCAGAATCGCGACTCTATTCATTAGATGCGCCATTGGCCCGGGGGGAAGGATTTTCGGGCTCGCTCTCTCTCTCTCTCGCGCCGCGCGGGCTTATTATTTATGGTTTTGTTTTTTCGACTTTTTTCATAGGCGATTTCGGAGTTCTAATTTCGGGGGAATAAATTTCCGGTATATATAGGTTTATACTGTAGTTTATGAGTTTTATAGCTCGCTCTCAATAGAATTATGCGCGCGGAGCAGGCTGATATTCGAATGGCGGTACTGTGTGTACGTGGCGTTAAAAATAGGATTACGGAAGGTTATTATCTACGTAGGAAACTTGTTACATTAACCACTTTATTATATTACCGAGTTGCGAATTAACGCGTGCCTTCGAAAGGAACTGGCTAATTCTGGGCACGCATTAGATAACATCTTGAAACTGATTCACCGTTTCATAAGCACTTATCGTATAAATTATTTTCCTAAAATTTCCCTTGCTTTTTCATTCTCAGTAAAACCTCTGAAAGTTTTCTTGCCCCTTTACATAAATCTGATTGAAAAAAAAAAAAAAAAAAAAAATAATTATTAATCACCCTCGTGCCGTTATAAGGTTAATATACATTTTTTTAACGAAAGGTTCAAGAATGAAAAGCCCGCCGTGTATTCCGAAATCGGGGATCCTCGCGCGCATCAATCGTCCGTGACCCGTGGCGTGCGCCCGCCGCGCGGCTCTACTAGTACACTAACCTCCCTTCCTCGGCGTAATCGGTCGTTGCGCAAGGGCCGATCGCTCTCTCTCTCTCTCTCTCGGGCCAGCAATCGACGCGCAATATTCTATTTCGAGGGCGCGCGACAACAAAAACCTGTGCCGCGGCGGCGGCAGCAGCAGCGAGGCGCGGAGAGAGCCTCCTCGCGCGGCGGCGGCGGCGGCGGCGGGTCAAAGTACCGAGCCTCTCTCGCCGAGAATAGGAAATCGCTCGCGCCCGTTATATTTAAGCGCGAGAGGGAATGCGGGGTCAATGTGACGGAGACCCATCCCTCTCGCGAGAGCGCCGCGAGAGCCGGGAGAGCTGTGCCAAGAGAGAGAGAGAGAGAGAGAGAGGCTTTTCGGGGATTAAAAAGTAGGCGCCGAGGCTGATTCATTGGGAGTTGGGGTTGACAGCTGAATTCGTTTCGAGGACGTGGGAGTCGAGTTTACTGGAAATTTTTACAATTTTCCATCAGTCGATCGAATCCTTGTAATATTACGCCGGATAAGATCAATTTAATGTTAGTATCAAAGATAACATTTATTGCTTATATTAGTGTAAGATAAATTTTATCTTTTCCCTTGATTGAGATATTATAAAATAATCGGCGGTGTTGGTCGAATTGAATTAAATGATTCTACTTATAGGATGACTACGCGGGAGAGAGAATTTTTTTTTTTTTTAATTAAAACGGAGGTTTATAGTTAATTTTTTTAATTAATATCTAATTTAATTAATTTCTATTCTTGAACCATTGTGCTACCTCTGAGCTTGTAATTTAACTTTATAAATATCTACTTTTTATTTTATCTCCAAAGTATTTTAAAACATTCGTATGAATTTGCAAATAAACATAGACGACTAATGTAATAAAGTCCCTCTCCCCCGAGAACAATCATATATAAATAACGAAGACTTTGACTGCCATTGTACAGGGGGGCAGTTTAGGCTCGAGTGAAAATGCAAAAGAGATTGCTAGAGAAGTTGAAGAACGTGTTTATTGAACGACGTGAGGATTTCTCGATATTGTTAACTTCGTAACGATGACATATTAATGCCGGTCCGAGAGGATCGTACTTTTTTAGCGCCTTTGTAGCCTCTTTTTTTCATGTTTTTACATTTGCTATTGAACAAGTCCGAGTCAGCATCCTTATTACACAAAATTCAATTAGCCTATCAATGCAAAAAATAATGAAAAATGAATCATCCCCCCCAAGTCACCGATCGCCGGAAGCTCATCGCTCTCATATTCTCAAAAATTTTTCACTCCATCCCTCGAAAATAGCCCAGCCCGGTCGAGAAGCAGCGGAAGCGGCACCCATTCTATTCATAAAAACTCGTGCGCTTAATCGCAAATTACACCGAATTCAATCTTCCCCACTTTAACCTAAAACGCTGATATTCGGCAGCGGTCTCGGGGCGAAAAGAAGTCGGGCCGCGCGCTAAACAGGATTTCCCGCTTCCCGAAATAATATAATTCCACCCTGCCGTGGCCCCGTGCAGAATTCACGAGACCGGAAACGTGCCCTCTCGGCCCATTACGTTTACGGGGTCAGTTACCGGCTGTTGTGTACGGAAATGCTGGGAGAGGCTCTGCGTTGCCTCCGAGTCTATTTAAGGTGGATCGAATTAGGGGGAGGAGGACGAGCGGAGGGTAAAGACTGGATATTGAATCTAACGTGAATCCGGAGGAGGCTGTCAGTGTTGGCGCAGCGATTATGATGCTGTTATTGTGTTATTGGTATTTACGGAAATGCTGCTAATTTACTGCTTCATTTTCGCGAATTTTGTCTTGATATAATTTTTCGTTAAATTATATTTCTGGCGCGGTGACTATCTTACTTTTCTGGAAATAGATTAAAATTTACGTGATTTTGCGGCATAGCGTAATTAACTAACATTCAATATTTTTGTAAAGTGGAATAAAAAAATAATTTCGCAGAAGGTTTCCTTCCTGCATAAATTCAAGAAAGTCGCTTAATTAGAACGATTAAAAGGCGGTAAAGAAAATTTTGCGGAAATGATTATTTCTAATTTCATTGCACGTACATAATTATCATCAGTCTTAAACGAAAATTCCTTAACTACAATTCCTTGTGAAAATAGCTATAGTACTCAGGAAAAAGCATTTAGCTGGAATAGAATCTTAATGGGTTAGCCGACTCTTGATTTTAATTTAGTTCCAAAGTTGAAATCCGATCTAACTAGATTTCTTTTTACCTCTTCAATTGCAAATTAATCAGCTCCTTAATTATTTTTATCACTTTTAATTTAAATCCCCCGGCAACGTTAAAAAGGCACTCTGGCATCCGAACTAAAGGCTTAATTATAATTTAGTGTTAAAGCTAAGCAGTCGAAATCCAACTAAACTAATTGATATAGTTTAAAAATAAATCCGATATACTTTAGCAAAATTCTGTAATCGCCTAAAGCCGAGTGTTTCATTAAATCAGCAAACTGAAATTTTCGAGATGAAAGAGTCTCATATTCTCGGGGGCACCGCCAAGAGCCTCGAAAATAGTCCAATATCTAATCACCGAACTCGCAATAATAATCGGCTCGATCAGGATCGGTCTCGAGGGGGGGGGGGGGGGGGGAAGAACTATTCGCTCAAGGGCCGCTCGCCAAAACGATATAATCGCTAATCCATATCGTCGCGGGCCGTAAGGTAAGACGTTAAGGTGGAAAGCTGGCTCCTCGGCATTTATATACGCGCAAGAGCCGCTTCTATATAAACTCGGCGGCGTTCTAAAAATAGGCATTTGAGCAAGGCCCTATTAATAGTGGATGAGTGTACGCGCTTCTCATAATTCTTGTTCGCCTCCTCCTCGTCCTCCTCCTCCTCCTCTTTCTCGGCGCCTTTCTCCGGGAAGAGCGGTGCTAACGCGAGATGCTTCTGCGGATGGCTCCTTTTTATTTGGGGGTTATACGGTTACGTGGCCATTGATTGAAAAATAAATGGGGGGCGGCGGCCGGGTTGCAGGTAATTATTTAGTGGAATTGTTAGGGCCTTTCATTGGGGGAGGGGGGGGGGGGAGGGAATACGAAATATCGTTTTTACAGTTTTAGTTCATGTTAGTGTAAAAGACCTTTTTTTTATTTCTACAAATTGTTGGATAAATTAAAAAGAGTTATCTTATTTATAAATTTTTTTATTATTTCCAACAAAGTCGTGCGTATGCAATTTTTATCACAGTTAGAATGCAATTATGCAAGCGTATATATAAACCTGGAGAATAATAATATCACGACAGGATGTTAAATATAATACGCGTTCCCGCCAATTGAATTTACAATTAAAGATATTATTTCAGTGTTTTTTTTTTTATAGAACCTGAACATTTAATTTCATGTAAAAAGTATATAAAATTGTGTTTTAATTGAAAATGTATAATACTAATAATATTATCGGTTGATAATAATAATTCTTCTGTTTTATATAAATACTCCTGCTAATAAAGGAATTAATAAATCCTTAACATCCCGTGCAATCACTTGTTCTCGCGTAAGCTTTCAAAAATAAAGCTTCCTTCTTTTCTACATTTCCCTTACTTTCTTCTTTTTCAACAGAGACCTTCCCGCGCTTATTGCATTGCACGGAGCTCCTTTTTTTCCTTTTGGCGTTCGGAAAGTTGTTCCGCGTGCTTTTTTTCCTCGTTTTGCGGTCACACACCACTGTCCCGGCGTACCTTTCCCTTTTTAATTACGCTCATCCCGTACGAAACTTTTTTCTGCCCCGTGTGAAATAAAGAAAAAAGCACTGCGACTCGAACTCGTGCATCGGGAATTCTCGGAAGTTCGAAGCAGCGCGAGGGAAGATCGAGGATCCCCGTGTAATAAAACGTACGTTTTACCTGCTATTTGCTACCTTCGGCGACTCTTAATAAGTGATATATTGTACGTCAAGCTTAATGCGAGAGGGCTCGAAATCTTGGAGGCGGCCAAAACTTTTGGCTATAAAAGCTGTCATTGTCCGCTGTAAAATGTCTCATCTGCGCCGAGTAGGCTGCGTGATTCATTGCATTTTACAGGACCAGTAAATAATTCTTTGACTTAATCCGCATTAACATTATTGTTCGAAAAAGGGGATGCAATTTCATAATCCGTTGTGCCCAAAAAACATTTTTCGAGATAAAGATTCCGCAGGTAGATTAAATTATTGCTTATCCTTAGACTCAGGGTTATTGCGTTAGATTGTTTTCGAGTAGGTTTCCAGAAATGCATGCATTTTTCATGAACTCTTTGGCGACAGATTCTTTTCGAGTATTTATTCTGGCAAGTTTGAAAATGAAATTAAAATTCGAAATACGTTATTGTATAGTAAATCTTAGAAAAGTTGTAAATAATTTTAATTTTGACTAATTTCAGTTTTTTAGTAAATTATTGTCACCTACTTATTTTGCAGAAACGTTATTTTACAAAGCTGAAGACAGCGCATAAATAAATCGCGCTTGAAAATGTTTGTCAATAACGTGATCTAGAAAAGAATTTCTTAGGATTCTATTTTCACTATTTGTTTTGATAACTGCACTTGTTGCTTGTTTTCATTAAGTAACGACTTAAAAATTTGTATTAAACGAAAAAAATATATAGAATAAAGCAAATTTCATCGAACAAATAAATTGCAGCTAAAGAGATCGTTTTTTTTTTGTAATAATAAACAAACACCTCACAATCATATTTACACCGACAATCAGTACTGCAAGCTGTTTAATGAAAGAAATTATTTCTATCCGTACGTTCCGTACTCCTTCGGAAAATCGGACTTTTTGTTTGGCATGCTCGCCTTCTGGTATGCTGTTTGTCATTTCGGCGTTTATTTCAAGTTGGTATTAGTCACGAAATTTGGCAAAGCGGCATTACGCATTCGTCATTAGTTTAAAATTACACGATTGTTGTTAAACATTCGAGGATCAAACCGATCGCGGACAAAAAGAAAAGAAAAAAAAAAAAAAAAAAAGGCCCGGCGACGATTTTTGACCGGCGAATTGTTCGCGAGCGGGAGACGTTATCGACGCGGCGGGAAACTGCGGATCCCAAACAAAGTGGAGCCTAATTGCCGCGTTTGTTCTTGGCGGCGACGGCGGGATGTGCGATTTTTGTGTTGCAATCGAAAAAGAAACGTAGTCCGAGTCGCGGGAGCGCGAATTATTCTGCTTCAAATTTCGCGACGGCTGTGGCATATAACTCGCTATTGGGCAACGAGTATATTTATAATGTTAAGATAGAGTTTTACGTGAAATTACGTTTCGCCGAAATATTTTCGAGAGACGAATTCTGATTGCTGGCAAATTATTTATCAAAAGTATGACCGTTTGTCTCGAAAATATTAGTACCAGATTTAACGATGCAAAAATTCCAATTTCATTCGGCAGGAATCTTATTAAAACTCGACAGCTCCTATACGAGCAGCCCTAAAAATCGTCAATATTAGATTTCCGCGTAACGCTTCGAAAGCTCATCTGGAAATGCGGCTCCGCGGAACTATTTGTGCGTCGTCTGGCTCATTATCCTGTCCGTCTTATTTCTGCCTTTATCGCGCCGAGGGGCATTCCGCCGCCTACTCGGTCTCTCTCTCTCTCTCGCTCTGGTCAGCTCTCGGCTGCAGAGGCACGTGCAGGCCCCTACTTCCACGGCTGCGCGCTGCTGGAAATGAGCCGCCGCCGACGCCGCCGCCGGTGCAGGAACTTTCAATTTCGACGCTGATTTATTCTATTTTTCGGTTGGATTTAGAGATGCCCGCGCTGCCTGCCGCTGCAGGCACACGCTTGGCCGCGCGCTCAGGATTAATGAGGGAGGTGGAAAGCGCTAGAGAAATATACGCTCGCTGGAGTTATTGTTGTATATTTTTCCGGTTTTTTTTTTTTATTAATCGGACGTTTGTTCGGTTCCTGATTTAGATGTTGGAAAAATCATTTCGGAAGTTTATTCTTTATTACATTGATATGAATAGATTTGAATTAATCATCGAGTATGTAAGCTTCGCTCATTAGATTCAAAATATTGTAAAATCACAGTGAATAATATTGTGCCTGAATGAAAGAATGTTCTTTATTTATCTGTTAAAAGAAAAAAAAAATCAGATTTTGTCATATATATCTAATCAGAAAGTGTATTTATAATGTTTTTACGCGACTCTATTTTTAAAAAATTTTGAAAAATATGACAGATTTAAAAAAAGAATAATAAAAAATGTGTTTTGGTAGTGAACGTTCTAGCTGTCTTTCGAAAGATTTTGAAACGAAAATATCATTGAATTGCTTATTTTATATGACACTGAGTGTCAAGTACAGTGCAATTCTACAAATAGAAAACGACATGGCATAATAATGGTTGAAACAGTAATTTAAAAAAGTTTCATTTACCCGTCATAGTTTTACTTAAAATCATTTTCATTGAAAAATTTATTTAGTATTCGAGCCGCGAAGTGCCAGATTCTAAATTATCATTTGAACTTTCATTTAAAACATTGCTACATGCAATTGCCAATAGTTTGAGTTGAGAGTAAACATTTTTACAAGGATCAGTATATTTCAAGCATTAAACCGTAAAATAGAATGGACTTTTTTAAAAGCTATTCAAAATTATTCAAATTATTTCAAAAGCCATAAGAAGTTAACTGAAAGTAGAGAAGAAAAAAAGCCAGCCACTATCACGAATAATCTAGATCAATGAATTGATCAATCAAGGTGTTAGTGTAAAAATAAAAAGATTGCTCCCCCTGACATAAAGTCTGTAAAATATCTAGCCGACATCCTCTGCTTTAACCTATGATTCTCCACTTAACGTGCCCTTCAACGTTGTACAGTCCACTGAAAAGTGTTCTTTATCTAAATACTTATCGCGAGCGACATTTAAACCTAATCAGTTTCCATTAAAAATTCGTCCTGCACTGAATGAAGCTTAGAAAGAGGCCGAGACGCTCGGAAAATGAGCCAGCTGCCGAGAGCCAAGCCGCTCGGCCTGCTCCAGCGCGACTCCGCCTCCCGAGCAAGGGAGGAAAAAGGCCCGTGCGGCAGGAGAGCAAGGAAAAGAAGAGAAAAGAAACGCAAAAAAAAGAAGAAAAAAAAAACGAGCGCCGAAAGCCCCCGTGGTGCTGCCGCACACGTTCCGTTCGCAGCCGTTGCACGCGGCCGCAAGCTCCGGTCGGCCGAGAGGGGGCTCGTTCGCGTGCCGCTCGGCTCCTCGGCTCCTGCTCGCATGGCGAGAGGCAGCAGCATCGGGCTGCACGTGCCGTGTGCAAAGCTCTGTATGACTAGGACGGGCCCGCGGCGAGCGGCGCCATTCGAAATCCAGTATTAGTGTGCGGTGTTTTATCGAGAGCGAGAGAGGATTGAACGAGGAAAGGAAGAGAGCGATTAAGAGAGTGTGCGCTGTGCGAGAACCGAAAGGGAAAGGATACATAATCGAGAAGTGCGACAATTCGTCCCGAGCGAACCGAGCCTTTTTACTCTTTACACACGCCAAGTCCCAAGCGGTGAGTACCCACAAAGAGTGTGCGCCCGACCGCGGGATATCATTTTAATTCGGATAACGTTGGAAATTCAACTTGTTTTCAAGTTTAAACCAATAATTAATAATAATGATCCATTGGAGGATAGTTAATAAAAAGAAAAAAAAATGGAGTAACAGATCGATTCCATTGGGCCAGCTCCTTCTCCCCCCCGAAAATTAGCCTAACAAGCGAGTTTACGTAAATATTTACCCGCGTTGCATAATCGCATCTCCGTCGGTTATAAACATCTAAAATTACACCGGTGGCGCACACGGAGAATGATTAATTACTTTGCGCGCGTCTATAAGTATTTGCTTCACGCGGGGGGGGGGGGGGGGGGGGGGGGGGGGGGGGGGGGGGGGGGGGGGGGGGGGGGGGGGGGGGGGGGGGG
>JAWWEO010000021.1:24770006-24803291 GCA_035582975.1 Ormyrus labotus
TTAAACGGGCCCCCCCCCCCCCCCCCCCCCCCCCGCACTTACTTAGCCGAGAGAGAGAAGTAGGTGAAGCTGCGCTTACGGTTTATTAATAGAATCGACGTGCCGCACTCGCACGCACCGCGCAGGCGCGACCCCAACTGAAACAAGATATCCGAGGGATGTACGCGCAAGAGAGATGCGCCAATTAGCGATAAACAATGTCGAGCCGCGCGGACGTTATTTTATCGGAGGGGCTAATTGGAGGAGGATTATTTGGGAGGGACACGATTGTTGGCTCCTTCTTTATTCAATTCTAAGTGATTACTCTCAAGTTAACCCGTTATATCGAATCGAGCTTTGCGTTTCAATCGGTTATCGCTATAAATTGAAAGGCAAAAATACGTAATTTTTTAATCGAGTTACCAAATTTTGAATCATCCGATGAACCGACGCAATCGTGCGCTCAAGGAAGTATTCGCGTCGCAGTACACCGAAAGTAAATGTCCTCGGCATCACGACGGTCATACCCTTATTAAGTACATCAGTCCCGGGCGGGATATACCGCTCGCGTGCGAGAGTCGTAAAAAATTTCAGCCCGAATAAATAAAGTAGCTAATAACACTCAACTCAACTCCCCCCCCCCCCATACCAGATACCTGCGTACTTACACACTTCTCCGTACGCACTTATTTTTTTTTTTTTTATTATTTACATATCCTAGTCCTGCGCGGCCATAAATAAGCTATTTTTTAATCCTGATCGTATACAAATAGAAACTTTTCGCACACACAGGCAGAGATAGAGAGCGAGAGCGACGGAGATATGTGGCAAAGGGGGCGGATCCCCCGATATATACGCGGAGAGAGAGCAGCGGAGGGGGCAGCCGCGCGAGCTGGTGGGGCGAGAGAGGGGCGTTTTTCAAGGCTCGAGAGGTGGGGAGAGGGGGTGGGTGGGGGGGCGAAGGACGAGAAGGATTAGGAGAAAGTAAATGAAAAACTGATGGAGGCTGCGAATCTCGGACGTTTTCGAGTTTTTCCTGGGGGCTTATCGAACTGATTTTTTGGAGCAAAACGTTTGATCGACGTAGTCCTGAATCTAAAGTCGAGTCCAAAAATCGTCAAATTTTTGTAAATTAAATTAAATTTCGGAAGAGCAATTCTTCAAGTTCCACGTAATACAATGTAACTTTAGTTTTTTACGAGAGGAAGCGAAGGAGGAGCAAAAAAAAAAATTCGATCGAGAAGCGACCGAAATAAACCGAGCTCAACACGTGTTCCCACAAAATCCGAAAAATGTCCGCCGCCGGCGGGTATCGGTTTTCCCGCGTCGGTCTCCCGAAATACGCGAGATTCCTTACTTCACAAAAGAAGCGCTCTCGGTCGCCTGGAAAAGCGGAGCTTCCCTAATACGGGCCTCGTCGGCGCCTCTCGTCCTACGCGCTGCCGAGCACCAATATAGAACTCGGCCGCTCGTCTCACTTATCCCTCGGGCGCTGATTACGGAAATAGACTCGACGAGAGAGAGACTCACGCCGCCGCCGCCGCCGCCGGCGGATTGTTTACGTTCCATTTTTGCGCGAGCCGAGAAAGAGAGAGAGAGAGAGAGAGAGAGAGAGCGTTGGATAACGCGCCTGACGCAATCGGGCCTTTTTCGCTGGCGCCTGGAATTTCGAGCTTTCTTCCTTTTTTTTTATCGGCAGGGAGATTCCGGGGAGAAACGAAATTGTTTGGATTCAAAAGGTCGCTAAATCGAATGAGATTAGTGAGTTAGAGGATTCTATTTTTAAAGTAATTTATTATTTCGTTTGAATAAGCGTCTTTTATACATTTTATTTTAAATATCAACCGGTTGAATAATCCACTTAAGTAATTTAAATGATAAATTATCTGTGCGGTTTGCGTTATAATTGTATTATTTTTATAATAAAGAGACTGATTAATCATGCATGCACAAGTAATTTAATATTACGAAAGAGAAAATATTCGCTTGAATGATAATGAAATAATGCGAACTGTTTAAGGAAATAAATCTCTATCCGTTAATCCAACCTGTAATTTGAACGAGTAACGTTTACTAATTTGGCTATTTTCCAATTTCAGAACAAGTTTCGAAAAGCAAGCTATTTTGTTACATAGAAACGTGCTGGCGAAAATTTAGAATATCGAAACTGCCCAAAACTCAGTTCAAACTGATTCACTTTAACTTATCAATTTGCCTACGAAAATTCATCACGCGAGTGATGTATAAATCGGTTTTTACAGACTTGCGATTAATCTAAACATGCTTTCGAATATTTTATGCTCGGTAATAGAGGAAAACGTAGCGAGTGTCGGGCATTATTATTTTGTTGAATTCAACGTACAACATCGCTAATTGCCTCTTCGAGTACGAATTTCAAATGGCTCTTATTGGCTAATGCATTAAGTTGCACAGGAGTTTACGAAGAGATCGAAACGCTAAAAAATCGATGATCCGTCCAGTTATACATGTCCGAGTGGCGTCTTTTCATTTTAAAGAATTAATTGAATCTCGCCAAGTTCTGAAAACTTGGATCTCCGGAGGATTTTTTAAATTTAAAAATACGGCATTCATCGAGCGCGATTCGTTCTAACGCAATTGAGAGCGTTATTTTGATTTAATGAAGATAAACTGACCGAAAAGCAAACATTTTTTATAAAGCTTTCTCGCTTCAGCTTAATTTCTGGATGTAAATTATAAAATTAAAAATCCCTCTCGTCTCTCTGTTTCAGAATAATCACACAAAATGCCTTACAAGCCAGTAGAACAAGCAAAGTGCCCGAAGTGCGGAAAGTCGGTCTACGCCGCTGAAGAGCGCGTAGCCGGTGGACTGAAATGGCACAAGATGTGCTTCAAATGCGGTGAGTTTTCAACTTTGAATTTATTTTCTCCAGCTCGGTTTGTCGGTATACTCGCTGCTGCGTTATTTAGGGTCAGATTCGAGCGAGAGATACTCGACCTGTGAATTGACAAACTTGCAAATAAAAAAAAAAATCATTTTTATTCAATTGACAATTTGAGTGAATATAGAGTCAATATAGAGTGAAAATTCAATTTTCGTTTATGAATCAATTATATTATCGGTTAATTACAATTAGTTGGAAGGCTGTATTACAATGAAAGCTCTATGCATATGTAAATAATTTTTTATTTCGTTAGTAAGTGGAAAAATTGGCATTTAGTCAGACTTTATTTATAATCGTACTACTGAATTTTCTATTGCTGAAAGTTTATTAGAATACATTAGGAACTACGAACAATTCTTTTGACGAAAATGATTAATTAAAGTTTCACGATAAAAATTCCAAATAATCTCAAAAAACAGTAGTCGAACAAGCTAGACTTTTTACCCTCCCAACGAAAGCGAAGAGCAAAAGCAGAAAAAAAAAAATATAGAAAAAGAAATGACTCGGCAACCGAAGAGACTCTGGAAGAAAAGAATGAAAACGAAGCCGGGCGCTCTGCTTCTGCATGTTGCAGGTCTTTGCGGTAAGCTGCTCGACTCGACAAACTGCACCGAGCACGAGAACGAGCTCTACTGCAAAAACTGCCACGGCCGCAAATTCGGACCTAAGGGATACGGTTTCGGCGGCGGTGCCGGCTGTCTCTCCATGGATCAGGGTGAACATCTCAAGAGCTCACAGTGAGTGCATCCTCCCGCCCTCCGTGCCACCCCTCTTCCCCGATACACCTCTCTTTGTACCCCCCTCCTCCCCAACCCTTTGTTCCCTCGCGTAAATCAAGGAAAAAAAAAGTCTCACTCTTCTGTCTGTCGATCGTTCGGGGTGTGACCTTAGTATAGAGGAGTGGGGTCTGCATGTCACTTACCCCCTTCCGGTGATTTGATCTTAGTGTCCATCCACTTAGACGCGCCGAGAGAACTATCATGAGCATGCGCCTCGATCCTACGTACTATGCGACCGCCCCTTTAATCTATTTTTATTTGGTTATCCGTTATCCTTCGTTCTCTATCAGAAAGAAAATTCCTCTTTTTCGACGACGAGAATTTTGATCGTATATATGTACATCCCCCTTTTTTGTTACGTGTTCTTTCAATATCCTGTTCTAAATTTTTTGCTGTGACTCCTTTTCATTCTGCATTTTCAAAAAGTCCGTGGAAAACAAACCCCGAAATCCTGAATCAAAATCCTCTTGTTACCATTGATATCCCCCCCCCCCCCCCCCCATTGGATGTGACGTCCGTCGACGGAACGTTCGATTGAATAAAACAAACAAAAAAAAAAAGATGCACCAGCATTGTGACTTTTTTTCTAGTGTTGTACATGGAATTTATATACATATATCTACACTTATTGACACGACAAAGAAAGTGCATGTGTTAAATCAAACATTTTTTTTTCCTTAAATAACGAGCGGCAAAGTCTAGTCAATGTTCTATTACTTTACTGTTTATCATAAACGCCGGCCGAGTTCGCCAAAGTTTGTAAGCTCGAATCCAAGCGCGATCCCCCAGGATCGTGCCTGGTAACTCGAATCGACCAACTTTCGCGAACGTTAGCTCGACCGTTATAATTATTATTGTATACACGCACTTATTTATATTATTTAAAAATTATTTATTACAACGATTCGAAACAAAATTATATAGAAACAATATACAAAACAGGCAGACATAAATACACAAACGTTTTTTTTCTCTCTCTAGGTATAGGAATATTTGTACCATCTGTAATAAGTGTTAATTTAAATGAAATATTAATTAATAAATAACACTGTATAAAAAAAAAAACGTCAAAAGGACTTGAGCTTTCATATATATATATACAATCTGAGAACGCTTGGCGCTCGTGTGCGCACGTCCACTCACAGCCAGACACGTATAAGTACAGCCGGAAAGAAATTTCATTTTGAAATAATAAGAGAGAAAAAAAAAGTGCGTGCATTCGCGCACAGGAGCGCAGGCGTTCGAAAAGATTCCTTTCCCCAAATCCCCGCCAGCCCCGCCGAGAGTTCGAGCCGCACCGGGATGAAAATTCAGGCCCTGATAATCAGCCTGATCAAATCTCTATCTCACTCCGCCACACGAAAAAAAAAACGCACACGAAAAATCGCGCGACTATAAAAGTTGAAAACTGATGATGGTGAGCACCGAGTCCATTTTTTTCTATTCTCTCTTTCTCTCTCTCTCTCTCTGTCTCGCTGCCAGGGCGTGATTGACTTTTCTTTAATTTTGACTTTTTTTTTTATAACTTTTTACTTTTACAAAAGAAAAAAACAAAAAAAAAGAAAAAAACAGAAGTTTTTTTTCAAAGCTCTCGCTTCACGCGCCGAATGTCCTGCACGGCCTTCTCTCTTCGATCTAACCCTCTAACCTCGCTAACCCCTAACCCCCAATTCTACATAGACGATGTACGAGAAAAGAATCTTGCTCTTTCGCTCTCTCTCGCTCTTTCTTTCTATTCTCTATCTGTCTCTCTCTCTCTCTCACTCGCTCTTTAATTTATCAATCACTGTGATTAGTACTTCACTTTCTTTTTTTTATATACGTATGTTTATCTATGTCTTTTTACTTTTGTTTACTTTTGGATCTTTTCATCTGCCGCTGTTTCTCATAATTTTGTTTCTCTTTTTTTTTTTTTGTACTTTACTTTTGGTGATCTCTTTGGTACGCACCAACATCCGCTTCTCGGCTCTCCTCTCGGGGCTCGGCGGAAGCCACGTCGCGTGGTTGGGGAACACTAACCTTTACTAACATGTGCCTAACAAAACGAAATCAACAAGTTTACTCGCCTGGGATGAGGAACACCCAGTTCTGACAGTGAAAAAGTCCTTTTAGCTGTGTTAAATTTAAGCTGGTTCCTCATCGCAGGTCGCTGTTGGTAATGCCTATTGTATTTCTTACGAGAAACGCTGTGTTTCGTTTAATTTGCAAATTGTTTCTTGGCTTGTTACGAGCGGATAATCGAGTTTTCGGAACGAACCACCGGATGTTAAGACTCCCGTCGACAATCGATAAGCTGCACTGCACGGTTTTTTTTTTCCTAATCTCTTTAGCGAAGAAAGTATTTAAATTCTACATTTTTAGATACTTTCTTCTAGAACTAGAGACGCTGTTGTCAATTTTTAACTACAAAGTGTTTGCCAAAGTCTAAGGTGCACTCTGCTAGTTTAAATTTGAGTTGATTTTGCAACGGGTATGTAAACATTGTCGGTTGTCGAAAGATGGAAAGTTCTTAAGCGAAACTCGATTATTTGATTTTCATTCTACGTAATGTTCCATCGACTTTGTCAATGCGCAGTTGAGACGTTAACGAATTGCAAAGAGTTTGTTGTCTAAAAAAACAAAAAGCAAAAACAACATACATATTCAGCGCATGGAAAAAGTCAATTATGCACATTTCATTATACATGAAGATCATTAATGCACAGAAAATAATGAAAGAATCTAATGAATCGGAAGTTTTCAACGATATCGATAATCTTAAAATTTACTTCAACGATCATTTTTTATTATGAATTATTTACGATGTCAGTCGATTGAGTGATTGATTTATGTAATAAATCAAGGTGAATAAATATCTTGAGTTTATTTAATAGAATTATTTTTATTACGAAGAACGTTAAATAACATTGCACTAATTATTGTCACTCTCTCAATTTCTTTAAAAACTGATCTTAAATTCCTTCTTAAACGCATACATTATGAAATTGAAAATTTTAAAGCATTCTCGAAAAAACGCTGTCTCCAATCGTCTTTTTCTGTGTATTAACAACCGCCGCAAAAAAAAAAAAAAAAAAAAAAAAAAAAATCCAAAGCGGACGAAAAAAGTAATAGGCGTTTGGTGGGTTTTGCAGGGACGGCTTCAGAAACTCGATGGCGATGATGGAGCCACGCGCCATCGCCAAGGCCCCGGAGGGCGAGGGCTGCCCCCGCTGCGGCGGCTACGTTTACGCGGCCGAGCAGATGCTCGCCAGAGGAAGGGTGAGTTCAACCTCTCCGCCGATAAGAGGCCGAGGCGTGATCGGGGAGACTGCCGGCACTCTTTTCTGTGGGGGGGGGAAGGGCAATCGAGGTTTTCGAAAGCGTTGAAAAATAGTATAGGTGTATATATACACCTCGAGCGCCGCAGTCTCTTCTTGCACAAAAGGCGCAGGCCTCTTAACGTCCCCTCTAATCCCGAAACACGCCAGACACAACAGACAAATCGTATTATCGTCAGTAAATTTTCATCGGCGAAACTCGAAATTTTTCTTGAAACACCTCTTGCAAAGAAGTGCTCGAGAAAAAAAAAATCTCTTGCTCCCGACGTTAACCTCAAGGTGCACCGCGAGTAAAACGAGAGCCGACTCGCGGCGAATTCACCGCTAAAAACCATTGAGAAATCCGGGGGCTAATTTTAGAGGCCCCCCGCGCGCGACGCATCCAATAAATAGCAGCTGACAAAGCGCGCCCGTAAAAACAAACTTACAGAGCCGTGTAATCGAGACGAGCGCGGCTAATAATTTCGAAGCCACCGCCGGGAATAACGTAACGAATCTTGGCTGCGGCAATCTTTGCACTCGCCGATCGCGCAGTGCACTCCTTCTAAAAATAACGGAAAGCCTCCGTCACCGCGAAGATCGTAAATCGTAAAAATTGAAAGCAAAAACTAGAAGAAAAAAAAGAAAAAAAAAAAGAAATAGGCTCGCCGAGTCCAGACGCTCTCGAAGCTTTCTAAGGCCGGCCCGGTTCTATTTCGAAGTTTGCGCCGAAAATACCTCTTTAACGGCTTCTCCGGACTTACGCCATCAGCGTTATTTCGCCCGGTCCGACGCTCGGAGGAGCAGAAGCGCGACGAAAACGCCGTGCGCGCTCCCCGCGCGGCAATTTCATAACAATGTGCGCGCGAAAGAAAGGGGCGGAAATAGACGCGCGGAGGAAAAAACCCGGGCTTGGCACGCGCCGAGAGCTTGGCGAGGAGCTCGTAAACCGGTGGGCGGCCGATTACGCGATTCGCCGAAAACGAATCGCCGCGGTTCCTCGACCTTGGAGCGCGGCGCGGTTGCACAGTTTTGGCTTTCGAGGCGAGATGATTCGTAATTGCGAGGTTTTTTCTTAAGTGGGGTTCCGCTAAGTTTTCGTACGAGGATGATTTTCGTTCGCGATTAAAAAGTGAATGGGAACAAAACACAAAAGTATGGATTTTTAGATATTTTATAAGATCGATTTTTGGTAATGCTTTTTTAAAATAAAAGAAGGGAGGTGTATTATAAATTGAGTTGATTTATTTCTCAAAATAATACTTTAGTTGTACCAATAAATATAACATAATTACTCATATGATATGACACTTGATAATCGCCAAACGAATTTAATCTGTATAAACGAATAAAAAATGGATGAACGATCCGATTATCATAACGAAATTTCGACCCCTGAAAGCAATTTCCATCCTCTTCAATATTCTATTACTTTAATCAGAGAATTTTGTTTATACGCCGTATAACACATTCGATTTAATTCCCTCTCTATTACATCAATCAAATTCAATCGGGATCACATCCGTTAATCGTCCTCCGAAAACGCAATTAGGCGTCGTAATTTTCTCCTCGATCTCGCGACGTTCGAGTCCGAGCTCTTCTCTCTGTTTTATTAACCCAACGGCGAAAAAAAAAAAAAAAAAAGAGCCGGTGGATATTTTCGTTTTGGTTTCATTTAATAAGGGACGAATCTCTCGCTATCGGAGAACCGCTTCATTAAATCACGCTAATCGCCCAAATACATCCGACAGCGGGCGACTCCGTTATATTCTCGAGCGCCACGAATCGAGATTAATCCGATGAGGCTGATTTCGGGCTTCTTCTCGCCACCTTCTAACTTTACTCCCCGCATTTCCGAGTATGGCTCCTTTGTTTTATTCAATCGACGCTAAGCCGTTGCGTTATTTTTAATTCCGGCGATCGACGCGGCTGAATTTCAATTTGGATTAGGGTAATTGATTGGAACTACGGAGGTTGGGGGAATTATCGGGTTTGAGGTAAAAATGCAGATGTCGATGGTAATCTTCTTGGAGCTTTTGGTGGATGATTTTTTTATTGGGTTCGTTGATAAACAAAATTTGCACGCCAGAAATTCTTCCGAAGCGTGTGACTATAGAAGATTTTTTTTTAATTGGCATGAGATTTTAGTAATAATTCTTCTGAAACTACATAATATGATTTTTGCTACTACACGTAAAGGAGTTTCAAAGCATAGCTCAATTTTAATTTTCTTTAGAAAATCATTCTTGCTTCGTTTCATAAAAATCCACCGCTATTAAAAAAAAAAAAAAAAAAAAAAAATAAATGTCATCTCCACGAGAACCTCGCAATTACGAAATCCTCTCAAATTCCAAGGAGATCCTCAAATCGTATCTCGCTCAAACGTGATTCCCCCCAAATATACAGAAGCTCAGAAATAAAAAGCTTTCCCTCCCGCGGAAAAAGTCCAAAAATCGCAGCGGTGGCCGAACCGAGAGAGCTTATTTATAGCAGACTTCGGTCATCCCACGCTTCGGAGGCACATCTCTCTTGCTTTTTTCGAATTTCTAGGCGACTGAAATTGATGTCGCCGCTGCTAAAATTAAAGCGATGGAATCGCCAACGCGGCATCTTTTTTTTCTCGACGTAACTCGATAGTTCCTCCCGTTTCGGAGTCGTCTGGTTTGGGCGGGGATTAAGGATTCTTTTTGGGCTCTGATGAGATTTGGGGCTGAGTGGACCGGGTTATTTTCAAAGTGGGATAATGGAATTTGTAAACGTTGTAATACTTAGGTAATTAGGGTGTCATGTTGTCTGATTTATTTATTTACTTAACTGGATATTTGACAGAAGTCGTAAACTCGTTATAATAAGTGACATCTTACGATACAATTTCACTGATTTCGATGATGTAATCACCAGTAAATTAGTTACATTCAATATTATATTCAATAAACATCACCCGTTATTTACTTGAAAATGTGAACATGTAAGTCCTGATTAATAAATTATTCTGTAGACTATAGTGACCCAAATATTTTACGGAATTATAATGATTAAATTTCACTTATCATACACGTAGAACAAATGTTTATATATGTAATATTTGATATGTTCTCTTTCCATTTAAAACGCGATTTATTAGGTAAGAGGTTCATAATAATGCAAACTTTGAAAATAATCCAATAAACATAGGCACCTTGACTATATCGAGAGCAAGAGATTACGAACCCACACTGCGAAATGTGGCTCAGATACAAAAGCCAATAACCAAAAAAAAAAAAAAAGAAAAAAAATCCAAAAGCGAGCGAATCGAGCAGCCACGTAGTCATTGCCGCTTCTTATGATTAGGGCTACCATAAACAATGCTTCAAGTGCAAAATCTGTAACCGGACCTTGGACTCTACGTTACATTGCGATGGTCCCGATCGCGAAATATATTGTCGAGGTACATCTTGTCCTACCATCGAAACCACCCTTATGATTAATGTACTTTAACTATACGTTAATGCATTTTTTTTTTGGCGATTTTTCACGTCACTCATATTTCTTTGAATTATCCCTTTTTTGTCAGTTTTTTGGTAATTCTGGATTTTTGGTTTTGAGTTTTATCCCTTCTTTTCTAATGTTTCTGTGTCGTAACTGCGTGTTCGAACATGTAAACATCGGTAAATCAGAATTTCACCTCATCTTTTTCATTGAAATAAGCTGCGACGAGGAGTAAGAGGTATCATATACCGTAAGTATATGAATGTTTGTAAATTCTAATAAAATCCAAGTTACATTAGTTATATTGTTTCGTACGCGGAGAGTAGTTAAGCTGAAGTTACTGCTGAAAACATTATTTTAATATAAGAAAATCGTTCTTCTTAAATACTTGATAAAGATTTTTAATATAAACTACTATATCACTAAACTCCCGACATTACTAAAAAAAAAAAAACAATAATCAACTACAGAACTCTTCTCCGCGTCCGCTCCTAAACTAAAAACCGTCACGAGAAAGAAAGATCAAAAAATTAATCCACGAGATCGCTCTCGCCGCGATCTAAATCAACACAGAAACCTCGAGCAAACGAAAGTCAGCCGTTCGGACTCCGCTCCGAAAAAACAGCGGCGCGAAGGCAGCTCGAAACAGCCTCAACTTGGCGAAAAGAAGGCCGCCGCCGCCGCTCGCGCGGGCAAACACGACATCGCGCGCGCCTGCATACATTAGCCCTCGTTAAGTTCATTCATCGGGCCGACTGGGTGTATACACACACACACACACACCAGTTTTGTCTCTCGCTCTATTAGCTCCGCTCGGTACCGCCGCACTCGAGCAAACATCGGCCCAATCACCGGCCCCATCGTGTATATATATATATTGCGACGCGCCGACGCGCAAAGTACGTCTCTTTCCGAGCGGAGGAGGTCTTTGTAAAAGCTGTCAGGGACTCGTTTGGATTTGCGCAGGCTTTTGTTCGGCGTGTTCCGGGACCCCTTTTCGGAACGGGAATCTTGACGGGTGCCGGGCTGGTTTGATGCCGCGACAAATGTCGGGATTGCTTAGAATCGACGGCTTTCGGGGAGGCGCTGGAATGAGTAATGAGGAGTTTGTTGAATTTCGTTTGACCGCTGATTAAATTTTCGAGCTTTTTTTAAAGGAATCGAAGACTTTTTAGGTTCGATCGCGCGACGCAAAATTATTTGGTGATACGAGAATATTGGTTATTGTGCGGCAAAACTAAATAATAAACATAAGGTACGCAGAAAGTGTTATTTGAAGGTATCGAATAAAAGTAAAATGTCGTGGATTATTGAATTTGTCAGAAGCTTCTATTTTCGATTTCGAAGGAATATTCGATTTACGATTTCGATAGACTGTCTATAGTTTAAAGCAATCCTTATTTATACACGAAATTCGAGGCGACTAAAACTTAATTATTTGTCAAATGTTTCCTTCGCCAAACATATTTATAGCGAAATCCAGACAGCCAAATAATCAAATTCTCACCTTCTTCTTAATTAGTCGATAATAAACAAATCGAATGAAAAAAAAAAAAAAAAAAAAAACAAACGATCAAACCGCAAAACGATAGGTTTTTGTACGACACATTTAGTCATCTTTACCCCAATCGACTTACCCAAATAGTATTTTCATAAAGCAACACACCACCGACTAGAATCTAATTGAAAAAGAGGCGAGGGGCGTCGGTAACGTATTCATAGGGATTACATCGTCGATTGAATAACAGCACGTGTTAAACCACATGTCGGGCCCTTACCACCTCCTCCCCCCCGAAAGACATTCAGTGACTAACCCTCGTCTCCCCTTTGTGTCTCGTGTAGCAATGGCACAGGGAATGCTTTAAGTGTGGCACCTGCTCCAAGAGATTAGACTCCGTCAACTGCTGCGAAGGTCCTGACAAGGATATTTACTGCAAAGGTGAGATATAATGCAGCCGACCTCGCAATGTCGCCGACGGTGCAATTTATCGGGCGCTAAGAGCTCTTTGGATTTAGTGGATTTTGAGTCATACCGTTGGATTTCGAAATAAACAGAAATTTATTCTCGCGATAAGTAGACCTCCAAAAGGAAAAATTGCACCGTTCGCTAATTGCAACGTAAAAAAAACAAAGGAAATCCCGTGACTTGGACCTCTAATGTGTGTTGATCCTTCAGTGTGCTACGGAAAGAAGTTCGGTCCTAAGGGCTACGGTTACGGCCAAGGTGGCGGCGCCCTGCAGAGTGACTGTTACGCCAACGGGTGGGTTTTTTTCTCTAGCCGAGAAGTTATTAATGAATCGCGCGCGGGGAGGGCAACCGTAACTTTTGACCTCCGCGATATGGTAATATAATACACACCGAGAGAGTCGGTCCGGTTACGGTTGTCCTCCCGCGCGGCGTTCTCTCACACCAGAAATCACTCTCGTTTCATCTCTCATTCTTTTGTTTCTTCTTCTGGTGTCACATTATATATATATGATGCGCTTTGTCTCTTTTTCTCTCTGCTTAACAGCTTGCTATCCGAAGAAATTCGGTCCGCGAGGCATTGGCCATGCCGGGATCATGTGGATCGGGCTGCAGAGCGATATTGAGGATATGGGGTACGGAAAGCCCCGTTGCTTTTTGGTCGTTTCTAACGAGATCCAAGTACCAATTGTAATTTTCATTTTATGACGGCCTCACTTACAATTGTTACTTTTATATTATGTATGTTTATATGTTTTTTTTTTTTTTTTTTTTTTTTTTGCACACGACGGTTGGATTGCACGGAGAATTGAAAAATTGATGAATTCGGTAGTCAAAGTTTGGTGTTGGTTTACGATTGTTAGAATTTCGGTCGAAAGCAGATGCGAATTTAAAAAAAAGTTACTTTGTTTTAAAACTACTTAGAAAGATAGCTATAAACACTTTTTAACATTTCTATGAAGAATATTCAACAATTAATTCATGTTAATATATTGCAAGCTAATTTTTCAGATAGAAATTTAATAAAAGAGCAGATTTTAAATCGTCAATTGTCTCCGTGCAAAGGACTGAGTTTTATCTTGACAATTACTTTTTTTTTTATCACTGTAGTCTATTTTTCGTTTTATCGGTGCCATAACGCTTTGCGCTACTTACTGCCTCACCACTTCTCTGTCTCTTCCCTTAATCCAGATTTTACGCGATCAATAATTCTTGTCATTGCAGACCTTTCATCAGATTTATTCTCGTATTTTCGGGAATCTCGCGCCGATTCCAGAATTCGTAATGTTTATACTGGCCAAAAAATAAAGTCTAATCGAAAATTTACAGTGTACAATCCCGAAGGTACGAGCCATTTGCATGCAACTTTTATCCCATGGTTTCTTTATGAATGTCGATCGATTTTTAATGGCGCATTGGAAGGAAAAGCGAAACGTTGCAGACCGGCTTCTTTTTCTTTTATTTTCCTGCAATAGATATAATGTTGTATATCATTGATCGAACATTAATCGAAGCAACGTCTCGAGATTTTCAGATATGCACGTCTAAGAAAGATCTTCTGTATAGCATTTTCTATAAAGAATGAAAACGACGACGACGATCGAATGATTCAGGTTTAATGCTAAAGTTATGAAGAAATTTAATTAGAAGAAATACCGGTGCTCTCTCCGTTTAATCGAATTCGTCACTATTTATTTACGAGGTTGTGAAAAAATAAACTTGCCTGCCGTTCCGTTGAACATAAAAAAAGGATTTTAGTACTGCAATTAAATTGCTTTTAAAATGTTGATTATTTTTTAAATATTTTTACGGAAAAAAAACTTGAAAAGTTTAGCATTGAATTACTCGAAATATCTTCGGTTGATCGTGGACTTTTTCACTGAGTTTTTGATAATTTGATTGGTTTTGCATGATAAACGAAGCCAGTGGATTTTTAATAAAGTTACCGAAATGACTCAGCAAACAAATTTGTAATAGTTATTGAATCACAAAAATAAAAATAACGGAGAATATTATTATTATATTATTATTATACAATAAAATTTGATCGTATTATTCAGAAATAGGAAAAGTCTTTAGACAAATCAGTATATGTAGCCTGTAATTTTGTTATTAGAAATCCACTTTTCTTAGAAAATAGATTGAATTCACCGAATACGATTATTTAACGTTAAAAATTCAAAATATGAATATTTTAC
The DNA here is from genome assembly GCA_035582975.1 of Ormyrus labotus. Taxonomy (NCBI): domain Eukaryota; kingdom Metazoa; phylum Arthropoda; class Insecta; order Hymenoptera; family Ormyridae; genus Ormyrus; species Ormyrus labotus. The sequence continues at coordinate 24,784,617 of JAWWEO010000021.1, forward strand.
ACGAAACTTGGAGGATATTTTGATGTTACTAAACGTAGCTTGTCCTCGTTGCCGATAACTCGCAATTCTCATCGCGATATTCGGTGAATCATCCTACTTTCTGCCTGCATTCGAAAGAATCGGCGCGAGCGAGGTTCGCCGAGTACCGGTAGGTACTTTTATCCCTGGTGCGACCCGTCAACTAACGAAACCAGGGCTAAAAAACCTGCTCCGGCCGGCCGAACCCGAAGATAACGAATAATGAAAAAGGCTCGAAAAAGAGCGCAGCGAGTGAATTTGGTATGAAATGAATTTAGCGACGCGGCACCGCGCACGACGGTCATCGATACGGCGTCGATCATGGCGCCGCCGGGCAAGGGCTGTCCCCGCTGCGGCGGGGTCGTCTTCGCGGCCGAGCAGGTCCTGGCCAAGGGCCGCGAGTGGCACAGGAAGTGCTACAAGTGCCGGGACTGCACCAAGACCCTCGACTCGATCATAGCCTGCGACGGCCCGGACAAGGACGTCTACTGCAAGACCTGCTACGGAAAGAGGTGGGGACCTCACGGATACGGCTTCGCCTGCGGATCCGGATTCCTCCAGACTGACGGTCTCACGTGAGTATTCGGATATTTTCGAGTATTATGTATCCATTAAATCTCGCCTCTCCTAACAATCCCTCTCCTAATGATCCCTCAGCGAGGAGGAAATCTCGGCGAACCGGCCGTTCTACAACCCGGACACGACGTCCATCAAGGCCCCGAAGGGACAGGGCTGCCCGCGCTGCGGCGGCATGGTATTCGCCGCCGAGCAGCAGCTGGCCAAGGGCACGATGTGGCACAAGAAGTGCTTCAACTGCGCGGAATGCCACAGACCGCTGGACTCGATGCTCGCCTGCGACGGACCGGACAAGGAGATCCACTGCCGCGCCTGCTACGGAAAGCTATTCGGACCCAAGGGCTTCGGCTTCGGACACACGCCCACCCTCGTATCCACCGACAGCGAGCACGCGCCCTCTTAGTAAGCTCGAATCGTTATTACATCGATCGTTGATAATCGGAGAATCATAACTCTTGCGCCATCCTCTTGCAGTCTCGATTCAAAGCCGGACCTGGGCCAAAAGAGAAACGACGGCCACGGCTGCTCGCGATGCGGCTACCCGGTCTACGCGGCCGAACAGATGATCTCGAAGAACCGAGTCTGGCACAAGAGGTGCTTCAGCTGCGGAGCCTGCCATCGCTCCCTCGACTCGACGAATCTCAACGACGGACCGGACGGCGACATCTACTGCCGCGGCTGCTACGGCAGGAACTTCGGACCAAAAGGCGTCGGCTTCGGCATGGGGGCGGGCACCCTTACGATGGCTTAAGAAACAAGGCCCCGCTCACTCCACACACTATATACTCACTAGCACACACTCAAATTGCCCCTTCAGCCACGCGTGTGACACGCGAGTCCCCCGTACCGACCTTCGACGCGGACGGGGGGCTCGGTTTCAGATTTTTTCGAGGATATATTATTATATATATATTGACTGATAGTTGACCAGCGATCTCCTGTCGATTTACCGCTGACTGATCTTTTTTCATGCTCCGCCGCGGGGCTTTCGTCCTCTATTTTTTTAAGACTGTCACGTCGAAGCAATAGCTGGACCCCTTCATTTTGCATTACACCTTTCAGTTTGATCCACTGTTCATTTTCGTTAAATACACTCTCGGAGTCCGCCGAGACTCCTCGACTTTGATCCAAGACTTTTGCTTTTTATTCCCCGCGAAAAAGCATTGAATTCCAAAAAGTAGTACAAACGAAGCGAGAGCATTGCTAAATCGACAGGATCATCGTATTCCAATGAAACAACGAGCACAGAGAGAGAGACACAGGAGGCGAGATTCTTTTTTCAGCAACACGCAACGACCGCACACGCCCACACCACGCACACAGTACTGTACTTATAGGATAACACCGTAAAATAGGCAAACGTTACGACGAACTCGAGCGACCTCGCGGACACTACGGATCGCGAATCAAGATAAAAGAAACCAATGAAACACTGTATTTTACTCATTATATATATATAAATATTATATATACATACCCCCCCAAGCCCTCGTTTTCTGTTCTTTTCTCCGCCGTGAGAAAAACCTCTTCTATATAATTATTGTAGACGGATTTAATGCCGGAGATCTTTGTTAAGCAGAAGTAAGTAAGGTTTAAGGAAGAGATAGGAGAAAGGAAGGATAATAAAGAGCAAGACTCGCACGAATGTTTTAGGGAAGAGGAGGAGTATGTTGTATTACTATTAATTTCTAACTTTATAATGTGGTAAAAAAAAACAAAAAAAAAACAAGTTTAAACTAACGAACGACCGCAATGAACAATTGATTTATACATATATATCTTACGAGCCCTATTCAAGAAATCTGGTAGAACTTACACGACGGCACGATACGCTGCCGAGTCCGACGATTCTAGGAGTACAAACAATCTATTTTTTTTTTTTTTTTTTTTTTTCTTACATCTTTATCATGTGGAATTATATATTATTTCTTTAACGCTTGAATGTATACTTTCTTTGTTTTGTTTAATAAATTTTTACTCGCAAACGAGCGTTTTTATTACCGCTGTGAGTTTCTACCGGGATTTTTTCTGTGTATAACAGACAGGCGAACGACGAATATACATGATCAATTTCCGGGCCTCCGATTTGCCCTCGCCAGTCGGAGCCTCGCGATTTTCTCGCAATCGAAGACGACGCGAAGAACGAAAGAAGGAACGCCGCTAATCATATCGCACAGACCATTTATCATTCGTTTCTTTTTCTTTAACATTGTAATTCTCCTTCGGTTATTTCATAGCGCGCACACACACAGACATAATACACATACGTACTCATCGCGCTCTTCTTTTTATTATTCTTTCGACTTTTTTTCTAATACGCCCCCCCCTCCCCCCCGATTTATTCCCTGTCACCGCTCATTATGTAATTGTCTTTACCCGCGTCAACGCGACCGACGCCTTCCGAGTTTATCTACGAGTCGACCGGGGAAATTAGCCGCTGTCCAAAGTACACGAGCAGCGAACCTTTTCCGAGTTCAAAAGTAGCGCCGAAGCTCCGAGAGAATCGCAAAATCGAGCGATGTTCATTGATTCTCAACTGCGCTTCTTTCTTCCAATCCAGTACTTTTAAAAGAAAAAAAAAAACGGTCGATATAACCGAGAACGAAGGTTCTCCAAATTTCTTGCTCGTTTATACAAAATAGCCCGGAGGCAGTGAAATCGATGTCGCTTTGTTGCACCGTTCGGGCTTTGCCATTTTCTCGATGGTCTCTTCGGCGCTCGGGTCGGTGATCAAGGAGAGCATTGTGCTTCTGAACGGAGAAGCTCGGCAGGCTTCGCGAGCGGCTGTTGTTGTTACAATCCCATTGATAACTTGTTATATTATTATATAATATTTACACTCGTAACTGCACTGTACGTATATCATCTCATTGAAAACGTAATTTCATGTAACTGCGACTAAGAATGAGAATTGATTTATTTTAAATAAATACGTCAATAAGAAAAGAGAGATGTTATCCAGGCGTTTTATTTTAGATTTTCCTAATAATCCTGTGGAAAACTAGTCCTTTTTGCAGATAAATGTCATCGGTTTAAATTAATTGAAGCAATTAAATAAACATAAAAAACTGCACTGTTACGCAATATATTTAATTTTGAAGGCAATATGAACTAGTAAAAAACTGGCTCTGCCGTGAATGATTTTAACGAAAGCATGAATGATCTTATTAACAAAAATTTAAATTTATGCAATTGCATTACGTGTATACACGCATATTTTAAAAGTATAGCATATTCATACAGAGATTGTTAAATAAGAAATCGTCTAACGTAATTATTGATTAGAAAGTTTTATAAATTATTCAGAAATTAAATAAAAACATATATAAATAAACCGCGAGGCAGAATTCGCTCTTTTTGACTGAAAATTTTCATGAGGAGGATAAGAAGGCAATAGAAAAAGGAGTATGGTGTAAAACACTAATTTCATATATTTATAGCAACAACTGTACAAGTTCCAGTCACACATAATGATATACTTAATAATAATTAACCTTATCCCTCGAGAACGCCGCCTTTGTGTCTATCATTTACGTCTTTTTTTTTTTTATTGCACGCATGACGTTTCGGATTCGCGCTGAGAAAAGAAACCTCATTACATTTATGGCTTAGCGACAAAATTTGGCACTTTGGACGTGAATACTGTTTAACGCCAAGCGGTTTTGGTTGCTTACACGCAGGTTTAACTTATGCTTTAAGGTATTATAAAAATATATATCTAACTTAATATTATAACGGTATCAAAATAATTGCAATTATTTCGATGAAGACTAGATTTGGTTAATTAGTAAAAGGTTGACCGTGTGACTACTTTTACTAATTGTTCATTTTGGCACAAAGGAAATTCAAAGAAAAATATTGTATACAGAGTACAACTTGCCCTGGAATTTTATTGTGTAATACAGGCTTTAGACTATTTCTTTAATTACAATAAATATGCAGTTACATTCGTTACGGACACTCACCTCGGGTAAAAATTTTGTTTTGCTAATTTTTAAAGGTGCAGTACGTTATACAGTTTTTATACGCGGAAGGAATTGCAAGCACAAGCTACTTATTTTTTTTTTTTCTCTTCGTCAAAAAGGTATGACTACACTTACAGCAAAACTTACCTAAATGACAATTAATTTTATCGTGCCTTTAAGTCTCAGAAAATATTACTATATAAAAACAGTGTACTTCGATCACTAAAATACAACGACGCTTAGTCAAATATACAATATTTCTCTTTTTAATTTTGAACGGAAATCTTGTTTTTAAGTTGCGCTTTAATTTTATTGAATTAATAATATTAAGTACACAATATGAAACAAGAAGAAAAACGTACATCTATAATTTATAAAAAATAAAATTCGCTTTGTTGACGAAAGTGTTCGTATAAGAATTTACAAACAATAAATGTTATCCTGATTTATACAAGGCATAAACTCAAATAATAATTTCTAATGAACCAAGATGCGGTAAAATTTGATATTATAAACACAATTGCAGATCCGTCAATCGCAACACAAAGTTAAAGTTAAAAATTTAATCAAATTTTGCAATTAATAAAACAATTCAGTCTGCAAGACCTTCCGCGTCAAGTTTGCCAGTGAAAAATCTTAATTATCCTCGAACAGAGCAAAAATAAGACGCGATTCTTACGATAACGACGAATTTTAACGGGCAGTGTCGTTTCTCAATCAATCGAAAGAAACGCAGAGTTTTTGTTCGGTTGTCACTTGACGAGGAACGTCGAAGCAATTTGGAATCATTCGTTCTTCTCAGCGCGAATCGGCGTTCGGTCCAGCGACAAAAACGACTTGACTATATATACAATCTCAAATCTCATCGTCGTTTCAGAGTTTCTCCCCAATAAAGTATCTTCTTATTCTAGCGAATATTAAATGATACAAGTAAAGCGAGGACTGTCTTGAAAGCTGAAAAGGAGTTTTTAAATCATGTAGAAAAAGAAATATTTGTATTTTTTTCGATTGTACTGTTATTTAAATATCAGTAACTGAAATAAATTATTATTCGCTAGAATGAACTCAAGTTCTTCCAGAACAGTGATCTTTTGAACGCAAGAAAGTTGTTATTGTTGCATTGTTGCGAAATCCTTGGAACGTTCGCTAAAAATTTCTTTTAATCGCGCTAAATTTTAATCAAAGAAACGCAGTTAAACAGAAAAAAATGCATTCTTGCAAATGAATTAACTTAAAAAAAAAAAAAAAAGAAACTCAAACCATTTACTTAATACCAGAAAGCTCCAGCTTCCAATTTGGTTTCATTCCCTTTCTCTCCCCGTCCCACCTTCGCATTCCCTCAGATTTCCCAGCAACAATAACCTCCGACATCCATTCCTCCCCCAAGCAGCTCTCTCTCTCTCTCTCTCCTTCAATAGAGATTCGCCGTCTTGAGGGGCAGCGGGTCGAGCAAGTAGGGCGGCAGGGCGGCGGAGAAGGGTCGGGGGCTGCAGGAGCCCCAGGCGCCGCCGGTGACGCGGCCGTTGGGCGAATTTCCCGTGTCGGCATGCGCGTCCTGGTGCTGGGACTGCGGCTGGTGCTGCTGCTGCTGCTGCTGCTGTTGATGTTGCTGCTGCTGCTGCTGCTGCTGCTTGACGCTGAGCAGGTTCTGATTGGCGATCGGCTTGACCTCCGCGTTCGAGCTGGGCGGAGTCGCCGGGCTCCTCGGCGAGCGACCCTCCGCCTTGACGCTGCTCGAGAGGGGACTCGCCGCGTTCGCCGACGCCGCCGTACCGTCCAGGGAGGCGTTGCTCGACTGCGACGAGTTTGACTTTTGCTGGGCCAGCCGCTCCTGCTTGCGGAACTTGGCGCGCCGGTTTTGAAACCAGACCTGGAAGAGAGAGAGAAGACGAGATGGGGTTATTTAGGGCCGCCTGATGCCTGAAATTTTTGTAATTAATAAAGAAGACTTTGGTGCATTTTCCATGGAAACTCTTTATAATTTCCCTTTCCGCTTAGGCTAGAACTAAACTATTATAATACATGCTCCCAAAAGACGAAAGTAAAGATTAGTTGTAGATTAAGATTGTATCAACTAGTACTAAAAAAAATCTCTCTCCAATGCATTATATTTGATCCATATGTTATGCCTCGAATATGGCGGACTAAATAATAGCTTCTGATTATATCTACCACCAATACACTTAATATAAAAATCCCTTCTAAAGTAATGAATTTTCATCTTTTCCTTTATTAAACAGAGCGACTCTCTCGAAATAAAAAAGAAGCCTCGAAAAATTAAGCTCCCGAATAATGACGTCCAAACAAACTAAGCGTCCGATTCGAATGACAAACACTCGCCGAAATAAAAGCATCGATCTTCGCTCGCTCGACCGTCCACTCGAAAAACAAAGCGTTCGAAAAAAAAAAGGGAGAAAAAAAAATACAACGCGCGCTCCAGAGAGAAAATCGCTTGCAAAGCTCGGCATCGCGAATTTCCGGTAACTGTCAGATCGGAGAGATATAGAGAGAGAGAAAAAAGAGAGCGCGCGGGCAAGTTTTTTCTCTCTTTTTTCCCTCGTTATCGCGAATCTCCTCCTCCCCCCGCCCCCTTTCCCTCACTCTCTCTCTGCAATCGTGCGAGAGAGAGAGAGAGAGAGAGAGAGAGAGAGCGGAGGGCGTAATTGGCGCTGGGCCGCGTCCAGCAAATGAAATATTTAACAAATAAAACAAACGAAACATCCGGCAGCGCTCGCTCGGTGACCTGCATGCTAAAGCAGCGGATTTGTGTTTGCTTTAGCGTTTGTCTGACCCGTCGACTGTACATACGTGCCGAGCCCTCCCTAACCTTTGCCGGCGCTCGAGCCGCGCGGGAGTGTGGGTGGGTGGGATGTGGGCTCTCTGCTCTTTTTTCGGTTCCGCCGGAGAGCTTTCGCGCGCGCGTCTGGCTCTTCGCTTGTTTTAGCTTGACTTTTTTATGAATCGGGGAGCATCGGCGCTGCTGCCGCCGCGCTGGCTTTAACGCGGTGCCCTTTTACTTTTGCGGATCGATGGGGATAGGTTTTTTTTTTTTTTTTTATTGGCCGCCGAAATTTAAGGGAGTTTTTGAGAAATTTTTATATTTTATTCTCGCGGTCCGAGCTGACGAAACGTTTTTTTTTTTTTCAGATTTTTGAAATTGCAAAGTTGTCGCTATTTAATTGTATACAAGTGCAACAAAAAAAATTCGCTCAAACAAAAGACGAATCCTCAAAAAGAGAAAAAACTGTATTTGAATTCCATGCGGCGACGAGCACGAAATCCACGTCGGATATCCTCTAAGCTCGGCGTTAACAATTCATCCCTTTGGACTTTCATCCCTCGTGGACCTCTACCATTCGTCTCCTAACGATTCTGGCGATCCGGTCTGCTGCACAACGGCGGCGGCGGCGGCGGCGGCGGTCGGGAACTGTGCAGAGAACACACGCACAGGCTGATGAACGTGATTGCCCTTTTCGGACAGGGCAAACAGCGGCTACTGGATTTTTATCTGCTGCGCCGTTGAGAGGGGCCGTGAGGTTATCGGAAAAGTTATAGCTTTTGAGGCCTGATTTCACTTTTATACAGAAATGGTAAAGTACAATTTTAATTCCGATGAAATTTATTCTGACGGTAATTGGCCTCGAACTCCTTTTTTTTCTTAACGTCAACAGCATTTCTCTATGTAAAATAAACGAGAATACCAATAGTCCGAGAAAATGCGAAAACTGCGGAAATCAGCTTGAATCCCGATAAACGTATTTGCTCCCGTATATTTAACGAGCGGGTCTCGTTCCGATTGAAAACGCCCGTAAACGTGCAGGGAGAGAGAGAGAGCAGCAACTGTCGGGCCAGATCTTTGAGGCCGACGGCGGGCCGATGATCTTTGGCGCGGACCGCCTGCCTCTCTCTCATGCATATGGATGAAGTGCGGCTCGCGGCTTGGCGCCCTACCAACCGCAGCACCTCCTTGCATTACCCGGCAAATCGAGGCGGTCAGGCTGTTTAGAGGGATATTAGCGGAGAATAAGGACGGGGGACCAGGCTCTGTCGATTGACGGTTTGCTTCGTTTTTACATTGTTTCGGATAGAATGAGTTTAATTTTAGTTTCGTTAGGCGCGAAGTAATGTTTGTAATTAAAGGGTAATAGATTAGTATAATTTTCATTGATTAAGAACTGCGTGAAGCAGAATTACGTAAATAAATGAGTAGGAATATGAGATGACGATACTTCGTATTGTTTGTAATTAAACAATAGTTTCGGTATAAGTAATGTAATTTATGCAAACTAAATCGTTGAACTAAACTTTTTTTCCTGGGACAACCTTTTAAAAGAAGTGTTTAGAAATTGAGATGAAAAATGTGTAATAAAAATTCTGTAACCTTAGAAAAATCAATATATATATATATATATATATATATATATATCATAAGATCAATAATGTCGTGCCACATCTCCGCGCAGAAGGAAAATTCTAATAGAAATATAAGGCAGGAAATTCTAATCCGAAACTATGACGGTAACCCAATACACTTCAGTGGAACTTAATGAACTCCCAACAAACTCCTCCCACCAGCAAACGAAAAGCCGAAAAGCAGCGGAGCGCCACACCACAAAAGAAAAGCCCTTCGTCTTCCCCCTCGCCCAAAAGCTGCAGCAGCCACCTTCTGCACCTTCTCCTGTCCAAACACGACACCAGGCGTGCATCGTCCTCCTGCTTAGCGGCGCAAAGGTCGCGCCTCCGAGCAAATACACACGCCGAGACAGAGAGAGAGAGAGTGAATAAAAAGGTTGGGGCGCGAATAAGAGTTGGCCAGATGTCCCCCCGCGATGCCGGATAAATATTTAATCGCGCGCCCCCCCTGGACGCACAAAGCAAACGCCGCAACATCTGTGCCGGCGTTCATCTCTCTCTCTCTCTCTCTCCCCGGATGGAAGAGCTGAGCGCGGAGGCTCCTATTGACGGCTGATCAGAGGCGGGTCTGGCTAAGGCAGGTCTGGCTGGCAGGTCGACGGAGGAGATGAGTGATTTTTCGGGGCTGATGGGATTACAGGAGTTGTAATGCTCGTTTAGAACGCAAGTTTTGAATTTTTTTTGCAAACGCCACGGGTTGCGATCATAGTGATGTTTGATTATTTGACAAAATTATCGACCTACGATCTACGATTCGATGTATCAAATGATATTTTGTTTATATTTCGATACGATTGCATTTAAACAAATTTTCAGCAAATCGTGAAAAGGGAATACAAAAACTTATTGCTAATTTTTAATTGTAAATAGTACAATACGTATAATAATTAGAGATTCTCGCAATTTAAAACGCTTAAAAAATTTTACTCTTTAAATCAATTAATCTTTTACTACTTTTGCAAATAGAAATGCAGCAACAAATATAAGTTAAATGCAAAAAGACCGAATACCAACTAGAGTCAGAACATAAAGGAAATACATGGAGCTCGCAGCAGACGAGAATACTCAAGTAAGTTCATCGAAACATAAGACTCGTCGATATTTGCTCATCGGTCAGAATCATTAGGAATTCCGCAGCCGTCGTACCGTTTATTTATTCATTTGACTAGCCGGCAGCGAAAGCTCTGATTTTCCCTTTTCCTCCTAAGCAAAAGGATAATCTTCTCCCGTACGTGTAACCCGTTTTTATTATTACCCAACAACTGCCGTTGTTGTCCTACTTGTATACCAATCCTTTCCCTAAATCCACCCCAGTGTATAGCGGAAATTCCCATTCAGGACGCCTCTCGCTTGTTATTTCGTCATTTGTATGCTTGAGTGGTCGCGGAAAAAAAAAAGATTCGATTCGCCAATACAAACAGGCGCAAATCTTTCTCGAGCTTAATAGAAAAGTAAATATAAACAGATGCGTATAAATACCTTTTCATTTTCATTCCACCTAATTAATTCACACTTTAAGAATATATTTTTATGTAAAGTATAATTGCCTTATAGAAATACTTTGAATAAAAAATTAAAACGCGTGAATTATATAACGCTTGAGCGTAATTGCGAAGGCTCGATTACCGAAATAATTACATTTTGTCATCCTTAGCTTTCAATGATGCTCAGTAAACCAATAAACTTTCTAAATGAAACGACGCTTATACAATCCCCGATCGCCAACAAAGAACGACGACTCAATCAAAAGCCATATAGCTCGCACATATAACACCGTCCCGACGCTTTAATCGAGAATTGCATAACGCCCTGAATTTTAATCCCGGCCACGTCGTGAATGATGTATGCCATGAGAGACACATGCATCGGCCCCCTAAATATTCAGGGGCCGCGAAGAGCAGCAAGATGACAGGGTATTATTTCGTAATGGACCCTCAGGCGCTTATTAAACCTCAATGGCTCCGTCGCTTCTCTCTCTCTCTCGCTCTCCAATTCAATTATCGCGATATCCGCGCCGAGAGGAGGACGGGATATCGTTCGGGAGAAGCGGCGGCGGCGCACGCACGAGTGTGACTCTCGCGCTTCAAAGTTTAATCAGCCGCTTTTCCCGTCACGGGTGATTGACGGGCCGCCCGCCGAGGAAGGATCGATTTTCAGACGTGTGGCCCTTCTTACTTCGGCATTCCGACGCGGCGTCGCGTAGAAAAAAAAATAAAAAAATAAAAAAATATCGAGCCAATCAACTAAAATCTCCCGCATCGACAAACAGCTCTCCTCTTCTCGGCGAAAAACAGGCTCCGAAGGACACTGCAGCGCGCGCGCGCCCGATTGTAAAACGCCGGCGGCTGCGATAATTCCTCTGGCCCTTGTGACCCAGAACGGGCGCAAGACTACCCGCGCGACTCTCGGGGAAAGGGAGGACCCGGCGCAATTAACAAATTGCCCGGCGACGGCGGCGGCGGCGGCGGCGGCAGCGCGCCAGATTTCAATGCCGAGGATATATCAATCCAATTAAGCTGAGCGCCGCGACTTTAGGCCGAAGCCAATCGAGACGATTGGCAAGAGTCGACTTTTGGCCACTGGTTTTTCTTTGTCGCCCGAGTCGAAGACGCAAAAGTCGAGGGAGATTTCTGTTTACCGAGGCTGTTTGCGAACTTGCCTGGATTCGAAGACGTCGAGAACGGTCAACTTTTGTAAATAGGGCACTTTAATTTTTTGATCAGGCGGCAGCTTACCTTGCCGTTTTATTTATTAAATCAATAATTTTAATCCAATTCACGCAACGATAAATTTATAAACAAAATACTCAGCTGGTAAATCGCAAAGCAATATAGTCGTAATGCGCCGCTCTAAAACCTATATCCGAAGGGCCATCAGAGCTTCAATTATCGCTAAATTCAATTAGCCGAATTCAGGCCGTAGCTGAAATCCAGCCCAGCACGCATATAACGAGAACCGCCGTGCCATTCCGCCGCCAGACGCTCGTCGTCCGTACCATGGCGAGGAAGGAAGGAAGGAAGGAAGGAAGGAAGGAGGCACACGCGAGAGCGCCCGGGAAAATTGCAGCAGCGCCGGCAGCCAGAACTCTCGGGGGTGGCAAGAGAGATGATGCTCAGCAGGACAGTTTTTAATCACAGTAAGTGGATCTACATAGAGCGCGCAATTACCCGGAGCGGGGAGAGAGAACCGGCATGGGCCCCCTGTGTATATCCCACCCCTTCCCCCTCCTCCGGAGCAGAGACTGCAATGCCGAAGCCCCGCTACGCTGCGTAGCTACGTCTTTCCTTCCTTCGTTCTTGAATTTTTGCGCAGCGCCGGCTTTTTTTTCGACGAGCTGCTTATTTGGACGGGCATTTTTTTTTTTTTTTTTTACCAAGTGTTATAATTTTTATAAGTTAAATAATAAATTTAGAGAAATCAGTCGATAACCGATACAACCTGAGCCCTTTGAGAAAAGACACCTCCTCCCACGACCCCGAAAAAAAAAAGGCCAACTAAAGCTAGCCTCCTCGAGGCCACGTTAAAACCCTCCGACACTTGACGCGTCCCATCTCCCGTACTACACGGCTCCCCCCATAACTAGCCTGCTCCGCGCGCTGTTCCCCGTTTTCACGGCTGTCCCCGGGGGCCGGCTCGAATTTTCGCCCCGGCGATTAAGCTGTGCGCGCGCGTGCCGACGTGCACTTGCCGCCGCACTTGTTTCGGTGGTTTGTCCGGGGGGGGGGGGGGGGGAGAGATCGGCTGCCGCGCCGAGCGGCAAGATTGATTGAATTGATATACGCCGGATTCCTCGGGCGGCGGCTCTCTCTCTCTCTCTCTACTTTGCCGGCTTGTAATGATTCGATTGGGTACGGTGAGTTACGCTGCTTTGAGGACTGATTGTAAGTGAATTCTGGACGGGAGTGGATTGAGACGTTTAGCTGGCGGATGAGTTTATTTTTTTGCGGTGTGCGCCGGGATATATAGGGGATGTATACGTCTCTCTTTTTCTCGCTTTAGTGAATTTATTTAATGGCTAGTTTAATTCAATGGCTAACTATAAATATTTATTATAATTAATATTTTTCTGTATATTTTCTGATAATAACAACCTCAATCTCTTTATTTATGATAAAGAAACGGACCTCTCCAGCCAATCCGAAATGTTAAATTCTCGGCAAAAAAACATCGAAATGATCCTCAGCACCTCTAATTGCCAACCGGATTAAACCCAATTCTCGTAAAGAAGAAAAAGCTAAAACAAGGCTAGGAGCTCCTCATTACTCCCCCCTTCCCCCCCCCCCTCTCCTAAAATTTCCATAAAATCACACAGCCGCGGCGGTATCCAAGGCCTCAATTAAACAGCGCGCCGCGCCCGGAAAATGAGAACTCGCGCGGCGCGCTCCGTGGAAATTAACGTCCCGGAATTCGCGCGCTCTCCCTGTATATTAGCATTATACTTTTACCCGGCCGGCGATATTTTTCCAGCGGAAAGCCGGTCTGTTTTTCCATCTGGCCGACCCTTCATTTATATATATACATACATACATTCTCGGCGGGCGGGAGTTTTTGCGCGCGAGACTCCCAGGAGAGGCCGAGGAAATTGTCGCGAGGGTCGTAAGGGACGGCCTTTTTTTTTTCGTCGGGAAGAAAAGGTAGAGAGAGGAAGCAGCTCGTTCTTCATGTTTGGAGAAGCGATTATTCCTGGGCGAGAGGGGCGCGAATTAATTTTTCCGGCTTTATTTGCTCGCTTTACGGCGCGGACGGGGACGTGCTTCTCTCTCGGCGACGACCGGGTAAGGTTACGGTACCGTTACGGGTTTTTCAGAGTTATCGGGCTGCGCAGGGTTGACGAGTAAATTTCAATTACTTGTGGAATTTTATTTTTATCCATAACGGAATCATTAAAATACTCGGCATTAATTGAATTATAAACGCGGTTATAGTCACCCAAAGGATTTGCAATTAACACTTTCATTCGAATTAGCCCATTAACATGTATAATTACATTTCCTCGGATAATATTAAAAAAACTCTCTATATCGTTAAGCATATTAGGGAAATATTTTATATACTAGCTGCTATTATAAAAATTAATACTTTATAGTTTTGAAAAACGATTACTCGGGTACATTAATGCCATTAATAAATAGATTATTCAATTTGCTTAGCAATTTCCTAAAGATCCTCCATTCGACCGCTGAAAAAAAAAACCTCCTCTGCTCGTGAAAAGAAAAGTCCCGCCGCCGCCGTCGCGGAGCGGAGTCAAAAATCGCGTCTCAGTCCAGCGCGATCGTCCCGCACTCAAGAGCCCGCGACTGCGGGGGGTCGGGGGTCGACGATCAATCGCGCCACATGGCTCTCTCTCTTTCTCTCTCTCTCTCTCTCTCTCGGCCTATTATATCGCGTGTGTAAGCGACTGCGAGGCGGTCGCGTGCCGAGACGCGTGCGCGTCTCCGGCTCCCCGTTTGCCGTCGCGCGAATTACAATTCCATTAGCCCGATCGAGAGGCCGGAGCTTTGTCTCTCGGATGCTTGAACGTACGGATGGTATATACCGTTGCTTTTTCGATGATTCGCCTTGATTTTTACATTGAAAGTCGAGGGCAGCTAATGAAATTTCTATATACTATAATTCCAATTGAATTTAGCCTCTGTCTTCTTTTTCACTCGATACATTTTAATGCATCAGCTGCCGTAATTCTCTCTCTCTCTCTCTCTCTCCCGCGCGGGACGCGATGCTCCGGTTAATAGCAGCGGAGATTATATGCAGAAGCGGGAAAAGCGAGGGGGAGAAAAGAGAGGTGCGCGTGATTTACGCGCAAGACGCTGATTTATGGTGGCGATGCATGGATGATTCGGCCGTGCGAAATTAATATTCCGTAGATTGCGAGGCCCTCGAGGCTGATGCACTCGTTTTCGAGGCATAAATTATAAAAGACCCCGGGGCTGTTTCGACTATCCTTGCCGAATTCAATCGGGCTGCTTCGCATTTTTTTTCTGAAGGGCTGATTGATTAAACCGCCTTGCGGTGCTCGCCGGGGTAAACTTCATTTTGAGATTAATTCAATCGACAAAATCTACGTTTTAACAATTACGTAAAGATGAAATACTTCGATTGCTTTTTACGTATAAGCATTGTAATGTAAGTATTATTTATAAAGTGTATTAACATCTGAAATAAAATTGAATTAAAAAACGTGAAACATAATAGTATATTACATACCTAGGCCAGTAAAATAAGAAATGTCTCAGGCCGACAATTACGTGTGATCTGAGGCTTTCTTTTTTACTGGCCAAGGTGTGTATACTATTTTTCTGCTCGACGTCGCCGGAAAGCGGCAACTTCGTTTCGCGCAGCGGCCAGAAAGTTGCCGCTTTCCGGCCGGAGGGCAGAAAAAACACTTTCTTTTGCCTTCCTTAATTCTTCCTTTCCCGACGAAAGAAAATCGTTCAATTAATCCCATCGAGAATTATCTACAATACAAATGAATAGTCCCGTCCCAGCCAGTAGCCCAACCAAATATCAATTCCAAAGTCCTTTAAAAACTAAAAGCCCAGCTGGAATCGCGTCTGGCGAACCTTCCGCTGAAAAGCCAATACGTCTAATCGTCCTATCGCGTCGCATCCAAAAAAAAAAAAAAAAACAAAAAAAAAAGCTCGACGCTCCGTGACGGTTCGGGAGCGAATCGGAGGCGAAAGCGCGCGCAGAAGGAGGAGGCACGGCGTTTCTCTCTCTCTCTCTCTCTGTCTCTCTCTTCGCTCTCCTCGTCGCGGGAGTAGGAGAAAGGACGCCGAGAGCGGAGAAATGGCGGTCGCGAGAGCTGACCGCAAGCGACTGGATAATTAATCGCCGCCTCCGCCTTTATTATCATGGCCTCTGCTGAATGAGATCTGCTTTCGTTTACGGGACTGGATCAAGATTTTTCAGCTGTTTCGTGGATTTTCGTCGCCGAGGCATCGTTTTATATTATTTAATACTCGTGTAAATATCGAAAATAACACTGATTATAAAAGGTTTTAATTGAAATTCCATTTGTTAATGCAAAAAATTAAGATTCAATAAAAAAAACTATGTTTAAAAACACGAGATCGCGAAATAAAAAGATTCATCACGGCGTTTCGCAACAAAATCAGGAGACTTTTCAAAATTAGCAGCAACGCACAGCGGAATCATCGACGGAGCAAAAAAATACGCTCGAAAAAAAAAAAAAAAAAGATAAAAAATCCAGCCGAGCGGAGCGATTGCGTCGGGGTAAGGACAGGGCATAATTTGCAGGTCGCGTGTAATTGCGTTTACCGCGAGAGAGAGAGAGAGAGAGAGAGAGAGAGCAGGGAGCAGTCGACGATGAAAAGCGACGCGAGAGTCAATAAAAATCGGCCGCTGCGAGCGGATAAAGTCCCGTAATGTCGTTAACTCCGAGCTGAATCATTTAGCGCTGGAAAAATGACGCGACGCGTTTTTTTTTTGGGTGATGGAAAAGTGCGACGTTCGATTCTGATTGCCGGCCGCGAGTGTCATTATTTTTTGCTGGATTTTTTCGGAGCTTTCGGTCATAATTTTTTAAAGGATTTTTCGTACTTAACTTTATCGTGATCTTTTATTTTTATTTTTTTTTTTTATAGAACCATCAGAAAAACTTTTTATATTTATATTTTCTGTATTAAGGGTGTAGATTCTTTATTTTGTATTTGCGAGAAAGTTCATTTAATGATAAAAACGACTTGTAAATTACAAAAATGGAATCAATATTATAGAGGTTCTTTTTGTGAGCATAAAAAATATAATAATCGAAAAAAGTCAACTTTGTCTAACAGATTGAGTATTATTAGTATAAGAAGCCATTAATTAAAAAAGAGTTATCTATCTTAAGAATTTTATCTAAAATTGCAAAAAACTTTTTCGCGATTCCGGTAACACCATTAATAAATAGTTTTCAAAAACAAAACGTATATCCTTGCATCAAATTCATCAAAGATACTTTAATTCAATACAGTTTAAACCATCGAGACAAGAACGCCGCTTTACATTTGAATTGCCTCAAATTAATAACTAAAAAAAAAAAAACGCCTCCCAACTCTCAGCTCCCGGCAAGGCGGCAGCTCACGCTCTCTTTCTTGGCGGGTCGGCGCGCGTTTCATGAATGTTTCATGCGTGGAAACGGTAAGGGGGAGGAGGGGCTGAAATCATGCTTGTAACAAGACAAGAGCAAGCCGCGGCGCGCGCGGCGTGTTTGATTAAACGCGAGAGCTTTTGACAATCCCGCGTTTGTCGTTATTCCGGGGAAAATTTCCGCGCCAGCCGTCGTCCTTCGCGGCCAGAGTCATCGTTACATAATTCATGGCGACGTCACGGCTGCTAAGCGACGAGGAGGAATATTTCGCCCTCTCCGACGTGCCACGGCGAGGGCCAAACGCCTCTTTCTTCCTCCTTCTATTTTTTTTTTTTTTTTTTTCGAGAGGGGCGGCATTTTATACCTCGAGCTCCATTTTTTTTCTCTCTCTCTCTGCAGAGTGCGCGTTTGTTTAATGATATTTGCTCGGGGTTTTTTTAAACGATTTTAGGCAGTCGAGCACTTGCGGTAAAAATGGCTTTAAGTAATTCAGAAGAAAAGTTAAAAAATGAATTTTAAGCTGCGGTGAGATTTTCTGATCTGAGATATGTAATTATTTGAATTACTTGATTGGTAGCTATAGACACTCAAAAATGTTAGATACGATGCAGAGAACATATTTTCTTATAGATTTTATTAGAATTGCTTAGGTTAAAAATAACCGTAGAAAAAGGTTTCCGATCGGGAAGATCAATATGCAAAGCTAGATAGATTTTTTTTTACAGCAATGCAGCGATGTAATAAAAGTTTTAGAGCTCTGCATCCACGTCTGTTCGAAGAAATAAAAGACAAGTTCCAAAAATATAAAGCGAAATGTTTATTACGGCCATTTATAGGAAAAATTTTTCTTAACCAATTTTCGGACGACCATTAAACATTCGACTAAAGCAACACGTAAAAAACTTGCCCTTAAAAGGAGAGCCCGCTTGCCAAAGCAAACAAGGCAGGAAACATTTAAAAGCTCCTGAAAGCTATCCACATCGAATTCCGGATAATCAGCCTAAGTGTACATACGAAATGTCCTCGGAAACTTGTACTTTCGAAACTCGATCGGCTCCCCGTGCTCCTCTCTCTCTCTCTCTCTCTGCGCGAGAGAAAGAAACTCCTTAAGTAGCCACACAAATCAATCGCGACGCGAGAGCCAAACTAAGGGTTATTTACTTACGGCCCGGAGACAAAGGCGTTTCTTCTAACGAGCGCCATTAATATCGCACGGGAGGAGCGATATAAGGAACGGAACGGAAGACGCCAGGATGAATGGCCCGGGGCCTCGTGAATTATCGAGCGGGAGTCGGGCGAGAGGAGGGCCTTTTAGATATATAAAGGAAGCTCTAATGCAATTAGGAACGGCGACCAGACAGAAACGTCTGCTTGCCGAAAGAGAGGGACGATGCATCATTAACGCGCCACCTGGAGCCGCGGCTCTGCTTCATTCATGCCCGCGTCGCCGACGATTCCGAGTGTACGGAAGGAGTCGCTTCTTGTCTGCGTCATTAACTTTGTTACTGATAAGCGGCGTTCGTTTTGAAGAAAATACACTGAGAAAAATTTTTTGTAAAAATTACTATTTTAATAGCACTCGTGGGACACACTCATATTTTAATAATTTTT
>JAWWEO010000021.1:24803391-24851038 GCA_035582975.1 Ormyrus labotus
AAATAAAATAGTAAAATTTACGAATTATATAGTAAAAATTATTAAAATATGAGTGTGTCCCATGAGTACCATTAAAACAGTAATTTTTAGAAAAAAAATCTTAATTTTTAAAAAAAATTTTTCTCAGTGTAGTTAACTTGGGATCGAATGATTGATTTGATGCTTTTAGCTGCAAAGGAAAATGCTGATTCGCTGAATATAGTAAACTGCTAGTTTTCATTTTTCTATTATTTTCTTATGTGCTCAACAAATTGCATTTTCATTAAGTGGAATTACCAAAACTTGTTCGAACTTTCCTGAAAAAAAGCGATTGTTGAGAAAAGCAAAGAAACCCGAGGGGACATAAAAAGCCAATGAAAAGCAGTTAACTCCACCCATCTTGGCTACCACCTTAATCCAGCACCTTTTAATCCCCGATTCATCCAATCAGTCCATCGTCCGAATTCTATCTTTGCCCCACCGGAAAACGCCGAGAGGCGCCTCGCGGCCTTAAACTCATTTGGTGTCGTTGCGCCCGCGGTTCGTCTGCATAATGCAGATCGCTCTCTCTCACTCTCGGCGAGTCAAAGGATATCCCCGCGAATATACATCGTGTAAATCCGAGAGAGCAGCTTATTTTAGCGGCGGCTAATCCGGCAGCCGGTTGCCGTGTGCCGGTATTCCTGTCGATTAGACGCCCGTGGAAATAGAATGCGGCCCTTTTCGGCCGCGAGCTTATGAATGGGCTGCCTGTTATACACGTCGCGCGTCGATGTTGCGCGATTATTTTTAGAGAGGGCCGCCGACTACACGAGCTGAACGGCTAATTGTCCGAGGTAGATTAGATTTTTTTTTTTTTTTTTTTTTGCAAGGCCCAAGTTTTTCGTTGCAACGTTTGACTTCTGAAAAATGAACCCCTCGATCCAAGTCCGATTAAAAAGATTCGAATCGAGGCGCGCGCGCGCGAGTCCGAAGAAAAATAGTCGAGAGCCGCGCGCTCGAAGGATATCGTCCAGCGGAGAAAAGTTGCGCGCGGCAGCCTTCATCAGAGGCTGTGCGCCGGGGCGCGATGATCCGTCAGGGATGCGGGACAATGTAATCCATCAAGCCCCGCACAGGTGCGCGCGCGCGCGAGGAGGAGCGCGGCTCGACTCTCCCGGAGGCCGTAACTCGATTACGACAAGTCGCGCCCGATCCCCAGTCATTCTTCATTCGCTGGGCTCTGGGATTCGTAGGCGGATTTTTTTTTTTTTTTCTTTGTTTTTTCTTATAGTTGCTAAGTGTCTTGTTATTTAAAATAAAGAGTAGTGCCGTTTATGCCGCTAAAAACGGAAAGTCGAAAGTTGTCAAACACGCCAAAAGTACATCTCTGAATTCTTTACGAGCTTCTAAATCCGTTCTAAGGCGAGGATAATTTTCACCGGTATCTACTGCCTCCTCTCTCTCTCTCTCTCTGCTCGGACGCAGTATTGGCATTCGAAAACCGAGACGACTTGATGTATGCGCGATTCAAATATGGAAAACATTGTATTCTATGACAGAACCGTCCATACACGCTGCCGTTTCGATTTCTTATCAGTGTTATAGGAGATTGACAGCGTCTGCGAATAAATGATTGCGCGCGAAGGGAGATTCGGGATTTGAGACGGTAATCCAGTTGCTCTGCGACGTGGTTAGTTTTTACGTAAATTCAATTGCAGTTACACGAAAAATTTTATTTAAGAAGCAAGTGTATATAGTTCAAGAGAAATCTATGATTTAGATCTATGATTAGAAATCTATACAGATTAAGAAATTATTTGAAACTGCGCGTAAAACTCATTTTGTATTATAGAAACTAGGTTTAAAACGACAATAAACAACTTGGATAATAATCCGTAATAAAATTAACGTTATGAAAATTTAGCCCCGTAAAGCCGAAGCGTTATTGATGACTATATACTTAAAGGGCAGCAGCGACAGGAACTTCCTCGAATATCATAGCGTCCGTACCGTCTGCACGCCTTCACGTATCAGCTGCATATTTCATGGAATTTTAGTTTGGTTTATTTCACGGTCCATAAATTATTGACCGCGTATACAAGGTAACTTTGACAATTCGACTTGTGTATTATTCAGCCTCGAAATTCCTTAAAATCAGTAAGCGCATATGAACCGCGCCGAATGGGAACTCGATCAATTCTTATTAGCTCCTCGCGCTTGTAGCGATTTGTAAGTTTGTATTTCGCGGTCCGAATTTCCGAATTAATTGCGAGCGCCACACCTACATTGAAAACTAGCTGAGAGCCACCGGCTCGCGTCTCGCGGTGAGCTCTTCCCTTTTGCGTTTCGACTCGCGAGCGATTAGGACCTACGAGAGGAGCTCGGCCGACTCCAAGCGAACGTTAGACTTAACGACATTTATTGTATCGTGAAACGAAACCAGTGTATTCATTCTTATTGCATTAGAATAAAGACATTTAACGAGATTTCTAATTCCATTCTTTCGATTACCCATCTGCATGTCAAATCAGAGTAAATGTAAGTATAACGATTATACGCTCTTGGCTAATTTCGCGAGCAAACGAAAAGAGCAGTGCGCGTGCAACAAACGGACGCGCGCGCGCGCGTTCTGTACAAGTATAGCACATACATATTTTATAGGCTCGCTGAATAATAAAGTAAAGGCGGGTCACGTAAAGGCCCCTCTCTCTCTCTCACCTGCACCCTGGCCTCGGTGAGATCAATCTTGAGAGCGATCTCCTCCCTCGTGTAGATGTCGGGGTAGTGCGTCTCCTGAAAGGAGCGCTCGAGCTCCTTGAGCTGGGCCGACGTGAAGGTCGTTCGTATCCGGCGCTGCTTGCGCTTCTCCGCGAGGCCGTCGTGGCCGCCGTACGCCTTGTAGCCGAGGCCCCCTGAAAACAGAGAGCGAAACCGCCTGCTTTTAGCCTGCTTTTTTTTTCTTTTATTGGACTTTTCCATGCGAAATGTGTATCTTTTATACAATTAAGTCTTTCTGAGTAAACGACGTCGTCTTCGATCGGTATAAAAAAAAAAAAAGTTAAAGCCCGGATAAGCATTCAATAGAAAGTGTCGATAATTTATAATCCACTAAATTTTCTCTTATTAACTATACAATTTATCAAGCAGAGCAGTCCTCGATAAAGCTTAGATAATTTAATATCTCGTAAAAAGAAGACGAAATGACATTCGCTTCGTAATTGGCCCCCGGTAATTGAATATCTTTAATTTCGGAGAACGCTTCGTTACGGGATTAATTCTAAAATTTTTAAGAAAACTCGGACACGAAAAAAGAGGACTAATTGCCCGATCGATTAACGTCTCGGGAGAGATGAATTAGTCGGTAGCCACTTTGACACGCGAGATTCCTATATACAAAGCGGAAGTGCCTAAATTATTTCGGCCGACCGATCGAACTCGGAAACTCTATGATTAAGTGATCAGAGCCGTTCGATTCGGTAACACGTCTGCAATTTTTATGGGGCTCTGATTTATTAGACGGTTGCCATTCTCCTGAATTTCTTTTTTCGCTAGCTAATCCTTTGAATTCTTGAGAATCGTTGAGAATTTTATTAAACGATTCCGAGTGTCTTTTGAACAAAGTTTTATTTTGTTTCTCCAATTTCTTTAGTCATTTTAGAATGCATTACACGTTATTACGAGAAGATCTATTATGCCTTAAACCGAAATCTTATACCCGAAGCGATTTAGCTAATTTTTATTCTCCTTTAACGCACGAATCAACGTGTTAAAAAGCTCGTCCGAAAAGGGACTCCCTCTCAAAAGGAAAAATGGCTCGCGATCGATCCGCTCATCTGGGCGCATGAATTTTTCACCCTCCAACGGTCAGTCCACTCTCGAGACGGCTCTCGCATTCGACAGGCCTCTAAAAAAAGCTCGAAATCCGAAAGCGGCCTCGCCCCCTCCTCCGCACCCTTCCCGCGACTGCTCATTAACCGTCTTGCTACGGCGAGGGATCAATTATCAAGCAACAGCCGACGCAAATAAAACGGAGGCTGCAAGTTTAAAGAAGCGGTAGGAGAGAGAGAGAGAGAGAGAGAGTCAACGCTCCTGGAGAGAAAGGGAGAGGAGGAGCGACGGCGCTGCCGCCGGCATTGAGGGACGTAACCATAGCAATGACTAAGCGAGAGAACGAGAGAAAGAGGGAGAGAGAGAGAGAGAGAAAGAGAGAGAGAGAGAGAGAGAGAGGAGCATCCATTGATTTTCAGTGCCATCTTGTCGTCGCGAGCCCGCCGCTATGTGTTTTATATCGTCCTGCGAGCGAGAACTTTCGCGCGAAAACCTCGATTTCGCTCGAGCTGGTAAACAGATAATTTTTTTCTTATGCGTATTTAGGAAGATGGATGGGGGTGTTAAGAGGAGGGAGGGAGTATGTACATAGTCGTGTTTTGTGTTCGCGCGCAGTGAAATATCTTGGGTTGTTTTGAATGTTTACGCCGGGGGGGGGGGGGGGGGAGATGAATATGCGTTTTACGGTGATGTTGGTTAGAGAAACAACTATGTGCATTGCGAGGAAAATTCATTTTTAGCATTTTTTTTTAGCAGTTTTATGTATACATTTTTATTACTCTGGCGCATTTTAAAAATACGCGTTTTAGTTTGAATTTTCTCTGTTTTTAGAAATAAATCTCTATTATAATTACGCCTATATATAATCTTGGTGATGATTTACGTTCGCGGAGGATTTTAAATAATCCAAAAGGAAAATAGATCTTCAGTAAAAAAAAACCCTTCCTAATTTTGCAGAAATAACAAAGGCAACGCTAATTATTGTTGCGATACGATATTTTCAATTTAACTATGTAGTTTATTTAATTTGAAGAATATTGAAGAAGAATTTTCAATTTCAAATACAAATAAACGACAAAGTAGAAAAAAAAACATAATAAAATAAAAGAAATTAAACGGCACGATAATCTTCGCGTTTTATCTTTCCCTTCTTCTCCTGCCTTTCTTTGCTTAAACTTCTTTCTAATTGTGCGTTTGTGTATGAGATTATCTTGTCGATATCATCCGAGAATAAAAACGGTACGCTTTTCCTTTAATCATTTTTTACGGCGAGTTTTATTAGATTTTATACGAGTTTTATGGTATATTTGGTTAAATATGTTTTTTTTTAGAATTTCCTATTATTATTTCACTGTGTTAAAAGAAGTTTGTACATAACGTAACGTTATAATAAAATTATCCTGTAAATGTTAGTTTTAATAATTTCTGGAAAAAAAAATAAAATTATAATTTATGAATAATTCAAGTGTTAAATACTCATTTTATAGAATTATTTTTTGTAATATATTTTTAATAAAAACGCGAATTCTGGTTTTTAAGTAGTAATAGTCAGTTACCGTCGGCCGCCGAACTCGCATATCTGCCTAGGCATTAACTTATTCATAATTGCTTATTAGTACATCCTAATTTTATCTAGAAGTGATGACAAAGTTAAAAATTATCCAATTTTTCCATATGTTAATAAATGATTTTCTTCAACAATGAAAAATTGAACAAAAATGATCTAATATAAGAATAAAAGTCTTATATTTAAAGACATCAAGACTTATCTACTCCCTAGCAGGCTATTCCAACGAATTTAAAGCCTGTTCAAGCCATGACAACAAGTGCCTCCAAAAGGGGTGGGGGGGGGCAATGATAAACATAGTATAAAGAGAGAGATAATATAGATAGAGAGAGCAATGCCTACCAGCCGAGTAAAGCCCACCTTGGAGGTTAATCGCCGAGGGGAAGATGCTGGCGGCGTGTCTGTGCACGACGTCCTGTCCCCTGGCGGCGACCATGACGGCGGCGGAGCAGGCCCCGGCGTGGGTCGCGTGGTGCGCGTGCGCGTGCGGATGGGCGGCGTGGTGGGAGCCGAGGCCGGCCCCGCCGGGCTGGGCCGAGGAGCCGACGACGGGCCCGTTCCCGGCCGCCGCCCCGGAGCCCCCCGAGCCCGGGTTCGAGGGGTAGCCCGCGGCGGCCGCGGCCCGCGCCGCCGTGTAACGGTAGGCGGCCTGGGACATCTGCGAGCAGCTGCCCAGGTCGCCGTAGCCCGCGCACTGCATCTCGCTCGCGGCCAGGGCGCACGAGCTCGCCTCGAAGCCCGCGGCCGCCGCCGCCGCTGCCTGGTTCAGGTAGGAGTAGTCCATCCTCGCCAAACGATCAGCCAACACACCTGCCGAGAACCAGAGAGTGCCCCGGTCAATTTTACGGGTTGCTCTTTGCCAAGTTAAATTGTAACGTTTCGTTATTACTAGGACAACGGAGCCACGCTTGAAACTCGTTTTTCCTTGCGACAGCATAAACGTGCGCACAATGTGATAATTGTCAGTGAGGTCTTGACCTTGCTGGTCAGTCAGATAAAAAAGATTTTCTCTTTGTTTTTTTTTTAATTTTTTGATTGCCAACGTTTATGATTTATGATATGCAATTGGAGTCTTTCAATTTTCAAACTACATTACATTTAGGAAAACAGAATAATAGGTTTTTTGTGATTTTTTGTAACAAGTAGTAGAGAAATGCCCCTCAAATCATTAGGTACTTGGACATCGTCTCTAATTTTTACTTTTCCACGTGCAATTTTAAGCCTAGTAATATTTAAGTTACAATTTGACCCGAGAAGCCACTTTTCTTTCTAAAGTATGATAAAAAGACAGGAAACTCACCAAAATACCTCTTGCAACTCTTTCTCTCTCCCCCCCGAAGCGTTCTCAAGCCGTCATCCTCACTTCCTCCCAGTCTCGAATTCTCAAAACAGCCGGTATAATATCACAGAAAACTTCCTCCTCCTCGGTCCGGGTTTGCACTCGCGTTTAGCGACGGGCCGTCGTCGCAACGGCGTCCGTCGGCGACGCCGCGCGCTAACAGGAGACCTCGAGTCTCGCGGCGCACTCCAGTCCTTCCCCGGAACTGAGGCTCTCCTCGTGCTCGCCGCTCTTGGACTTAATCCGATCAGAGCAGAGCGAGCGAGCGAGCGAACGAACAAGAGAGAGAGAGAGAGAGAGAGAGGCTCTATCAAATTATTGCGATAATCCAGAGCCCGGCTGGGGCTGTTTTGCCGCGGCGGCTCTCGGAGTCTGATGACGACGACCGACTGGCGGTGCTCCTCAAAATCAAATGATAAGCCTAATTCAATAACGGCACAGTCGAGTCGCGCGCTGCCTTTTTCCAGTCCTACCCCGGGTGGAGGGTGTGGCTCCCCCGGAGGAAAGATGGCCGAAGGGCTGCGACGAGCCATTGGGTGGATTCGGCTCCACCCCCCCCGTCGGATCCCAGGCTATTCTGCACCCCACTTCCCTTTCATCCCCTCCTTCCACCCCTCTCTATCTCTCTCTCTCTCTCTCTCTCTCTCTCTCTCGTTCGGGCTGGTTGCCGCGCTGCGCGACGACCGCGGCCCGCTTCTTTCGCACACCTGATGCGGCCGCCGCTGCAGCGAGAGAGAGATTTTACGATCGATTCCTGGAGGCCTTAGGACTCATTACGATGAGCGGGCCTCGTTATGAGAGGAGGGGCTGCAGTTGGGAGTCTATAAAGGAATGGAGTTTCAAGACTGCCGGCTTGCGGGTTTATACGGGAGGTTTTACGCGCTAGTTTTTTCCGGGATACCACGTCGGGGATTTAGCTGAGTTTTCCTCTTACTCGGGCTTTTCACCTTCTGGAACGCTCGATCATTATTATATCCAAGCGTAATAACGGTCTCTCTTGTAGCTCAGATTTAAACGCTGGTGGCAGGGGTCGCAAAACAGGGCTTAAGCAAAACGCTCCGCGGCATTAAAAAAAAGGAAACTCGGGATAATACACCCTCTCTCCTCGCGCGCGGGCAGCGCGCAGTTCTCCTGCGACAGCCTCGCTGCACTTGTTCTCACGAGTTGCTCGACTCCTCGGGGAATACGTGTACCCGCCGCGTCGTCGCAGGGCACAGCACGTGGCACACGAGAGGAGAGCAGCGCGTCGATGACGAATGTTTATGGGCCGCGCCGACGCTCGCGACGCCGAGAGAAAGTTTTTTTCTTTTTTTTTTTTGTCAATGCCGAATGAGCGTCGTTATGGTGGAATTTGGTGAGAGGCCGAGGGAGGCGAGGGAGGATTGGCAGTGTTTCTTGGCATTAATTAAGCAAGTATAAATAAAGCTTAAAGAAAAACCGCGAGGCTTTTCTTTTAAGACCAAGTAATGGAATAAGTAAAGGAGAGAATTAGTAAATAAATTATTGAATTCGAGAACTTGGAATACGGATTAATGACATTCTGTCGCTATGACAAAAACGGCGCATAATAATGTTTATTAACATTCCAAATTAAGAGGATGTGACGTACTTTTAAAGTTTAGAACATACTTTCCTCGGCTTTAAGAGAATTTTATTATAAAGTACTTTTTTATGAAAAGAACAGTGATGGATGTGTCGGAAGTCTCGCAAATTCTAAACGCTATACTGAACTTATAAAAAATAACTTATTATACCCATTATAAAATTATTAATTTTAAAATATACTCAATATAACAATAACGAATTCTTAACAACAAAAGGCGCCAATTAGTCGAAGGGACAAAGCAAAAAGGGTTAGAGGCGCGTGAGAGCGAAATTCGAATTCCGCGTGCAGATGAAACGGAAAAAGCGGATTATCGGGAGTGCGGGATTAAGGCCGGCCGACTGAGGGAATTGCTCCTCGAGTACGGTGATTTTCTTTTCGGCCGAGAGCCTAATTGGGTTCCGTTCCATATGTGCGGATATCTGCGCGCCGCGATCTCCCGAACGAACATGTGGGAGTTCGTGTGTTCCCGGTCTGTTCCCCGGGGGTGATTATCGAGTGCTCGAATTCCAATCGATCATTTGCCAGAATCGACATGATTTGTGCGGCCCACTTTGTCCCGCGAAATCCTTTTCTGAATTAGTTACTAGAGGCGCGTTACGAGCTGCTAAGTGCTATTCTTCTTCGGGTACTTGTTCGTTAATTATGTATTATGTATGTCGAAATACTAAAAAGCCGTTATTACACTAAGGTTCTTAAATTTTGCCAAAAAAATTATAATTCGTTTACTCGAAATTTGAAAATACTCGTAAATAATTATTATTATTTTGAAATATAATATCCTCCTTATATTCGTAATTTAAATGTTTATTAAAATTGTGTTTTTTTTTTTAATTTATGATAATTTATTATTGGAGCAAAAAAGTTTGTCCATAAAAAAACGTTCTCTTACGAAAACTTTAACAATGATTAAGCAAGTTCAATAAAAATGATAACACAACGATCGAATTTTTAAAAATTTTAAAAATGATTTTATAAAATGATGTATAAATGTCAAGTGTAGCCTTTAAAACTTCTATGTAATTGCTGTTTTCCTTCCCGAAGGTCAACCAAAAAAAAATCCTGCAAATTATATATGATAAACACAAACTTCAATGACGGCGCGTCCATGAAACCCAACTAAAAAAGCCACGCAACACAAGAGGCGCCGCAAACAAAAGCGCTAAGAATCAAAGAAAAGTCACACCGTCCCACAAAGGCTCCAGCAGGCGTCAAAACACCCTCGATATCGCGCGGCCGTAAAAAAGAGCGACCGCGATCCCCAAGCGCCGTCGGCCGCCGCTACATATGTCCTTGATTTGTCGAGAGAGAGAGAGAGAGAGAGAGAGAGAGAGAGAGAGAGAGAGCGGCTCGTGGGGGGCTGATTAAATATTGGACACGCGCAGCCCCCGGTCCTCCAGGAATACAGCAATTTAATGCGCCCAGTGCGAAGGTGTTAGTTAGACGCGAGCTGGCAAATCATCGCCGAGAGATGAGCAAGGGATTTTTCCCACGGCTGCACGTTCGTTTTTTTCTGCGCTGAATGCGAGTGAAAAATGAATATTGTCGATCGCGAACGAGTTTTGCCAAGAGCAATCAACTCCATAAACTTTCGAAACTTTTCGAAATGTACTGGTTTGATTTTCTTTTGTGATGTCTAATTTTAAATTAGATATAAATAAAAGTTCAAGCGTGAATTTTTAATATTCAGTATTTTGTTTGACAATATACGTATAAAAGTTCAACATTCTCCAATGAGAGTGTTGAACTTTATTTATTTGTATAATTCATTTGCATATATATTTGGCGATCTAATCTGTAATAATATATTTGAAGAAAATTTTGCCGAACAATTTGATTATTCAATAAATATTAAAAGTAAATCAACAATCTAATAAACTGAATATTTGTAATCCATTAAGCTAATATAGAACTTAATGAAAATGAACTCACATGGAGCATAGTAACATCATAACAATACATTCAGAGGTAATAATCATATAATTCGTCGGTGCAATACACCATCCCCGCTAAACAATTATTACACATTACAATAATTATTTTACCGAAAGTTATAATGCGCTTTCGCGGCTCAATTAAAAATTAAATTCCAATTTACAACGCGAAGCATCGGTCGCTTAAAAGTCAGTGCCTGCAACACAATGGCGGCGGCGAGTGCAATTTCAAAATTGCAATTACCTTAATTACATTTCAGCGTAAGCAAGCGAGAGCTCGCGCTCTGCCATAATAAAAAGCACTTAACGCTAAACCAAGGAAGGAAAAAGCCGCGCAAGAAATGCGCTCTCGCGCATAAATCCTAATAGCTTGGCAGTTAGTTCGTAAGAGAGCGCAGCTAAGTGTCGCCGGAGAAGATCCACATAACATTAGATGATTGTGAGTTCGTAATTTCATTAGCAGCGCGCGCCAAGCGTGCCGTAATCAGTTTAGCAGCGGGGGGGAAGGGGGGGGGGATCGAGAAAGAGACAAGTTTTCGTTCGTTGCTGCTGCCGCTGCAGAGAAAGGGAGGGAGGCAATCGTTCGAATTACCCCGGAGGTGTGCTGCCGTTTCTGCTGCCTCTGAGATTGGCGAATTCCCACTGGATGCGCCCCGCGGCTGCCGCTGATCGAAAATGGACCGAAGACTCCGAGTGTGTGCGCTGCGAGGGCTGTAATTGCACGGCGCTTCCGAAGTGAGGAGACTTTGAAATAAAAATCAGGTGGCTGCAATCGCTGCTACTTTTACTTATCGATGTCCGTGAATTTTTTATGGGCCTCTTGCTTTGCTTTACAAATACATTTTTTATCCTTGATTCAGAAAACGTTTTTTACATTTTTGCTTAATTACGTTTGTTTATAAACAAAGTCATTCTAAAAAATTCTGCATCCAGCATAAAGGAAACATATTTTAAAAAGAAAAATTTAAAAAAAAGAATATTTTAAAAATATTGTCAAAATGTTTTATTTATGTATATTTCAACTAGTTGAAATGTTCAATTTCGCTAAAAAGTCACCATTATTTCATGAGTAACTTTTTTATTTATTTTTTAACTTAATAAGAAGTAAAGTTGTTAAAGAATTCTAAGTAATTTATGTACAAAGTTTTAAAATAGAAAAATTTCTAAATAAACGCTAATAATACACTCAAGTAGAAACAAAATTTTAAGTGTTTAAATATCTTGTTACACATAAACAATAAAAGCAATAAATAAAAGAAAAATTAAAACACGCATTAACTCTTAATTACTTTCACTATATATTAGTAGGCAATGAAACAGGAATTTTTTAAAGAAAAGAAACTGATTTAGGTTTTTTAAAGAATATATATTTAAATAAAAAGTCAGAAATACTAGTCAAAATTATTTATTATACCACAAAGTTAATAAATTAATCTTGACTGGCATCCACATTTTCCGTTTGCAAACCCTTGAAGGTGGCAACAGGGATGTATGTCACGAGTGTGTACAGTTTATGTGCTGAATCCTCATCGTCATTCCTTCTCCTGCTCAAGCGAACACGGACACGGAATGGGACATTTCTGAAAAACAAAGGTCATTTATCTGTTATTGTTGATTTTGTTATCATTTTGACCTTTTTAGCTTTTTTAAATAAATATATAAAAGAAATTAACTCAAACTTGTGATTTACAATCTTTAATTAATTTTAGCTATATGATATAGTTGCAATGTATTTATAAACTATTTATTTATTGTAAAAAGTATGTACCTGTAAGCTATTTAATTATTGTAAGAAGTATTCAGCAAAGACTTTAATTTTGTTATTAAAATGCCTTTCTGAAGAAAACTTAATTATTTCAAATGTACTTCAAAATCAGCTCAATATAAATTTGACTAAAATCTGTTGATATTGAAATCATAAAATTATGTGCTTATATAAAGTTACATTTGTGTACAATGTAGTTTCTCATGCATTAAGTAATTTACCTAAGAAATTAAAATTTCTTTTTCTATCCGTGTGTCTTAGCTTGTAATTTTCAAGAATTTAAAACTTGAGTCTTACCTGATTCCCTTGGACCAAAGTTGTTTGTTGAGTCTAGTATCAATCCTGACATCAGGAGTTCCCATCTGTTTTTCGGCAAACTTCCTGATTTCTTTGATTGCTCTGGGTGCACGTTTCTTGAAGCCTACACCATGTAACCTCTTGTGGAGGTTAACTGTGTATTCGCGGGTAACGACATCGTCGATACGAGGACCTTTTTTCTCACCAGTCTTTGCTCTGGCCATTTTGCCTGAAATAAGCAGAATAGCTATTTTTAGATTTATTGTATTTAGTACTTGTTTCACCCCTAAAACCGACGATCGTAATCAAAGACACTGCGTTTACCAACTACTGTCAAAAAATAACATAACCTAATTTTGTGCCTAAACAATTATTAGAATATATTTTTTTTGTTAAAGATTAAAAGAAAACAATAACTCTCTGTTGATTTAAAATAAAAGTATGTAAGTACAAATTACTGTGATACACTTTGGAAAAATATGTAAACAGTTAGCTCGGTTCACGTGAGATTAATAATCACAAAAATGTCGCACAAATGTAACAAAATATTATCAAATATACGTTTAAAAAGGTTTTGGCAATCTGATTTATCGGTTGTTTATCGCGAAAGGGCAAAATTTACATCGATGTTTTACGATTTTGGTGAACAAAAATTCCCTCGTTACCTCTCCGATTTGTGGATTTACACGAAAGAACACTTCCACCTTCACGCCGCGTTCACAAACTCGAATTTTCTCGTTATCGTTAAGCCTATTTCCAATAGGCGACTTGAGTATTAATTTTTAATAATTTTATAATAAATATTTATAAATAATGTTAATTGTTATGTTTATTATGCATAAAACTAGTATTTTTAATAAAAGTAATTATTTTATAGTTTTCTTAATGTATAAAAATATAAATGTTTTATTAGTATGAACTTGTGATTTAGAAGATTTTAAATAAAAATTTAACAAATTGGTTTAAAATAAAAAATATTTTTTTATTTATAAAAATTATGTTAAAAAATAGTTAAAGTTAAATATAGTTCATGTAGTGTTTTAATAATAAATTTTATGTAAATGTGTCAAAATTTTGTTAATTAAGATAAAAAAAATATTTGTATTATTAACTCAATTAATTATTAATTTAACGCAACAAATAAATGAATTTATTTATTATATACGAAAAGAAAAAATTTGTCCAAATCTGCAGTTTATATGAAAAAATTTTTTCTGTAAAATTAATTTTTTAAATATTTTAAGATTCAGAGAGACATCGTCGTAATTAATTTATAACAACAAAAATCTCAATTTAATATAATGTAAATAATTATTATAATTATTTAAGTTTTTAAATAATTAAAAAATTTTTAAATTACTGCCGGCTTTACAATGATATATTTTTCGCTCAGAGATTTTTTCGAGTGCCTTTATGAACGCAAGGAGTCATGTACGCTGCGCTGCGGCAGACGAAGAAGCTGGGCTGCGCGCATGTGTGTGGCGAGTGGGAAGGAAACTTTGGTCGAAATAATGGAGTCTGTTTAACCTGCGGGCGATGTTGTGTCGCGCTTGAAATTTTTTAATTAAAGAGCTACGCAGGGGAAAAGAGATCACTTAAAACGTAGCACGAGTTAGTGCAGGAATAAGCGCGACTCGAATACCACAGTTTATACAAGATGCCGGCTAACAAAGCATTAAACGCCGACTTGTGGAAGTCATGGGATAAACAAGGGAAAACTGAATTGTAAGTCAAGTAGGCACTCAAAAAAACAGAGTTAAACCTGTGACGAGGAGTGATAGAGGCGCGTGATTTTTTCTGTCCTACCTGATCAACGAAAGTGAGAAAAAGATTTTCGTTTTCCGCTTATATATTTCGTTTAAAAGAGTTGAGGGTCCGGTTAAAATTTCGGTTAAGTCTTGCGCGAGACGCTGCGCGACTCACTCGACGCAGCGATAGCTTTCTACTCACTGTTTTGATCCTTATTATCATCGGTTAATTTGTCAATTAACGACTGTTCGCAGCCTCAAGTTTATCAAACTCAAGCATAAGGAAGGCAACACTGCAGGTGAGGTTTTGTTTGTTTACTTTTTTGAAGTGGCAACTTGCAAAAAACTTTGTTGAGCTAATACAAATATGATTTGCAGAATGGAGGCGAGGATTGTACGAGCTGATCTTGAATGGGATTCAAGGAACCATAAAAAGGGATGGAGTTGTTGTGGCCCTGGCTGAACTTGTTGTAAGTATATATTATTTTAAACTCAATGATTCTAAAGTAAATACAGTTATAGTTAATTAAAAAAATTTTACAGCTTGCTTTGGATGGAGCAATACCTTCAACAATTGTGGATCTTTTCACTCTTATCGATGCAGAGGTCCAAGGAGAGAATAGGAGTAATTTTTATTACATTGTAAAAGAATCAGAAAAGGTAACAATAAGGAATGATATTTGATTACAATAAATGTTTGATAAGTAAGTATTTATTCAATTCAACATTACTTGATTTTTTCTTTTGGTTATAGTTTCTTACAGATCGAATATTAAAAGAACGCCTCGATATTGATACACTTCAAGAAGTAGGAACATTGAAAAATTTAAATTTTCAAACAAAGTTTATTAAAGTTAAAACAAAGCTTTAGTATGTATAATAATTAACCTACATTATTTTTTGTTTTGTTTAAATTCTTAAGTGATATTTTTAAATCTTGTTTTGTAGCTACAAGCAAAAGAAATTCAATTTATTTCGGGAAGAAAGTGAAGGTTACTCTAAACTAATAGTAGAACTGAATCAGCAGCGGTCAGAATCAGAAGTAGATTCTGTATTAGAAATAGTTAAATCCCTTATAGGTATGAAATTTTGTCATAAAAATTTATTTGTATATTTTTGATATTTTCATTACATAATAAAAATATGGATTTCAGGGTACTTTAATCTTGATCCCAATAGAGTTCTTGATATAGTCTTAGAAACTTTTGAGAATAGACCTCAAGATGATGCTTTATTTATACCACTTTTAAGATCATACATGAGTGATCATCAAGTGTTATGTGAAGTATTAGGATTTAAGTATTGTTCTACCACAAATGCAACTCCTTTCTCTTTACAAAAAGTCACAGCTTTAATGCTTCAGCATGGAGTTATAGATTTAGATGACATATTACCTTGGCTTACTCCTGATGACAAAATTATAATCAGGGACTATGACAATGACATGAAACAAGCCAAAGAGTATGTAAGAAAGATGAATATCATTTCAACAAAAGATAAAGAAGATGAAAAAGAAGAAAAAGAAGTAGTTGTGGTACTTCTCATACTATTTATATACACATTTTTAGTTTGCTTCTATTACATTATACTTATTTATTTTATTCATCAATAGGATAAATACTCAGCAAATCAGAAATTTGGACTTTGTGAGGCTCTTTTAGAAGTTGGAGCCTGGGATGTGGCATTAAATCTCTTTAGTAAACTTCCAGATTACTCCTTAACTGATCAAAAGCCAATTGCATTGGCTCTTTGTAGAATGATCCATGCACTTATAGAACCAGTTTATAGAAAGTACGTTATTACAAAACTCTTGAAAAAAAAATGCGTAAAAGTGACCGATTTTTCCCTGTAGAAGTAGTATTCTTTATGATTTATACTGATTATTGTTTTATCTTTAATTTTTAATGAACTTTATTTCTCTAAATTAAAAAATTGCAAAAGAAATTAAAATTTATTTATAAGAAAACGATTTCATTTTCATAACCAAGGGCAAAGTTAGTCACCTTTATTGTTTAAAGTAAAAAAATAAGAAATTTAATTTATCCATTTTTATTGAAAACTATATTCTTATAAAACTAAAATAATCTTATAGGTATTGCATAATATCGCCTAAGCTACCAGGACGAAAAGTTGAATTGTTAAAGAGTCCACTTGCACCAAAGTCATTGAATCGTCTTGAAGACATTCATGATCGCCTCTTACCAATGCTGATAGCGCTTGGCCCTAATCTACATCACGATCCCGTTTTAATGTACAAAATAATGCGTCTGTGCCATACATCGATAAAGCAGTGTTCATTGGATTCCAACAAGTTGCCAAATGATAAAGATAAAGCCCTTTACTGTGATGTTATAACAATTCTTGACGTAGCTCTTCTTCCGTCCCTGTCCTTTATGGACTGTAATTGTTGTGTAGCTGAGGAAATTTGGAATATTTTAAAACATTATCCGTATCAGAATCGTTATGCATTATACGCGAGATGGAAAAACGATACGCCTCTACAGCACGCTGCATTGTTAAAAAAACGCGCTGATGCTCAAAAGAAAATTAAGAACGTTATCAAAAGGGTGAGCAAAGAAACAATCAAACCCGTCGGAAGGTCCATCGGAAAACTGACTCACTCATCACCCGGTGTACTTTTTGATTACGTGATTATACAAATACAGCTTTATGATAATTTAATAGGTAAATTAAGACATTTATCGGTTGTTACCGATTTCAAAATAAATCTCCAAAGAAGTACTGAACTAAAAATTAAATTTATAATTTTAGGACCCGTCGTCGATTCACTTAAATATCTCACAAATTTATCCTATGACGTTCTTGGATACTGTTTAATAGAAGCATTAGCAAGTGCTGAAAGAAACCGATTCAAGCACGATGGAACTAGTATATCTTTGTGGTTGCAGTCACTTGCATCATTCTGTGGAGCCATTTTCAAGAAATATAACATAGAATTGACAGGACTACTACAATATGTAGCAAATATGTTAAAAGCCCAAAAGAGGTATTCTTACATATTTTTTGTAACTTATGTATTTATATTATTTAGTTTATTTAATTGTACCGACTATAAAGTCAGTTTCAAGGAAAGAAAACTATTAATATTTTGTATCTTATTAAAATCGCTTATTTATTTTTGTATTGCGTCGAAAGTTTAGACGTTATTTAACGTTCCGTAAGTTATAATGGTTCTGTGCTTTAGCAGTTCTCGTAACAAGAGGTTTTGATTGCATACGAAACTTTTAACGCCTTCTCGAAAATTACAGATCAGCGATCTGAACCGAAGACACAGTTCGGGCGATCATCGACCCTTCCGTGTATCCGTCCGTTCTAAATAGTGCTTTGATTGTACCGAAAGACATTATACGAATAGACAGTTGTTGGTGAACTATTGAAAATGACTACGTCTTTAAAAGTGTTTGAAAAAGATCAATAAAACGCGTTCCCATTAGCGATAAATACTATAAACGAGAATTTAGGGAAGTTCGTTCTGTTTTTAAATTACAAAGTGAGAAGTTTCTGAACTCTACATTTTAAGAATCAAGATCTGGAGACTCATAAATTATTTTGAGTTTCATTGCTTTTTATTTTCTAAATAACGTTGCTATGGTGAAACTAATAAAAACTTTGCATAAGAAATCTTCAATCAACGGCAGAATATTACAGCGATTAAAAGCGGCTTTTTTCGTTAAAAATAAAATCACTAAACTTTATAAAATAAAAATCTATCAAATAATATTTATAAAAATCAACTCGTACTTACGTTAATGTAACGGGTGACCTGGGCTTCCCAATCTCATCGAAAGTATTTTTATTAAAGGTGAGAATCTGTTGTGTTCTTTTCTCATTTACAACAAACATTGCTAAATTATTCTATATTTAAAGTTGGATGTTTTTTTTTTATATTTTAGTGCTACAAAATTAGCAAATGCGATGAGAATTGGGAAATCACTTTTGTTAATGAAAAAAATATAATTATTGCAAAGGATACGGAAAGAAATGGAAAGCTGGAAAGATGAAGCGCGTGCCAGTTTTCGTCGATGGAGTGAACGTAATACTGTTTGAT
This sequence comes from Ormyrus labotus, assembly GCA_035582975.1. Taxonomy (NCBI): domain Eukaryota; kingdom Metazoa; phylum Arthropoda; class Insecta; order Hymenoptera; family Ormyridae; genus Ormyrus; species Ormyrus labotus. The sequence continues at coordinate 24,821,503 of JAWWEO010000021.1, forward strand.
TCATCGACGACAATAAGTGACGATAAAATAGGCATTTATTTAAACTTGTTAATTTTAAAATTTAACAATAAGCTAACAATTTGCTTTTATTCTCTCACTTCCGAGAATAACATTAATTACTTACACATGAAATTAATAAGGTTTACACGAAGGTCCTTATTTTTTGTATTTTTTTTTTAAAAAGAAAATTTTGCGAAATATACTCCGATGTTATTTAAAAGAATATTTTTTCTCTTTTAATTAGTTATCTGAAAATAAAGCGGTATTTCTATATTTAAATTATTTATTTTCCAGTTTGGATCTTCTAATTTTGAAAGAAATCGTTCAAAAAATGGCAGGGATAGAAGCTTCAGAGGAATTAACGGCTGATCAACTGGATGCTATGGCTGGTGGTGATCTCTTGCGAATCGAAGTAAATAATATTTGTATTACCGATTTAAACATTTATTTTGAAAATAATTTTTAATTGAAATGAAACTTTTTAGGCTGGTTACTTCAGTCAAGTTAGAAATACCAAAAAGTCATCCCAACGTCTAAAAGAAGCTTTAGCTGAACACGATTTAGCTGTTGCTCTGTGCTTGCTCATGGCGCAACAAAAACACTGCGTTGTATATCGAGAAACAGAACAATCTCATCTGAAACTTGTTGGTAAGTAATACGTACTTTTTTACGATATATATTAAACTATGGATAGTAGAGAAACGCTTGAAAAATCTTATTTTTAAATAGCAAGATTTTGATAATTTTGCAGAAATGATTGATTAAATTTTAACATTCAATAAATCTTGTTTGTAGGTAAATTGTATGATCAGTGTCATGATGCACTAGTTCAGTTTGGTACATTCTTGGGATCAACAATGACAGTGGATGAGTACGTTGAGAGATTACCATCCATTCATTCCATGCTACAAGACTATCACATTCACGCAGATGTTGCATTCTTCCTTGCAAGACCAATGTTTGCACATGCTATAAATGTAAAAAAAAATATGAAATTTATATAATATAGAAAATTCAATACATTATACAATGATCCAATTATGTTTTTCTTGTTTAGATAAAATATGATTCTCTCCGTAAAGCTGATCCAAATTACAAAAAAATGTCTTCTTCCATAAAGCAAGCAAAATATGCTGAAGCAGCACAAGCTGTAATGGCACCAGTTGCACAATCTGTTCGGCCTTTGCATCCTCTTAAAGTTTGGGAAGATATTTCACCTCAGTTTTTAGTAACCTTTTGGTCTCTGTCAATGTATGACTTATACGTACCTGCAGACAGTTATCAACGCGAAGTTAATAAGTTGAAGCAACTTGCAGCCCAGGCTGCGGATTCCAAAGATTTGGTATGTTATATGGTTAAAAAATTTATATTTTTAAATAAATTTGATAATTTTTTAATTTGGTGATTATACATTTGAACATTACTTTTTTGGTAATGACGTAGACTGCAAGTAAAGGAAAAAAAGAACAAGAAAGGTATAATACTTTAGTGGACAAATTACTGGACGAAAAGAAAAAACAAGAAGAACACGTAGAAAAAGTTCACGCTTATTTAAGGTAATTTAATAAAATTAAAATTTATGATTTTTATTGACTTAATTTTGAATCTAATTTCATGATTATTGTTTATAGGCAAGAAAAAGATTCTTGGTTTTTATCAAGAAGTGCAAAATCTGCTAAGAATGAAACAATTACGCAATTCTTGCAGTTATGTCTATTCCCCCGATGTACTTTTACAACCGTAGACGCTATGTATTGCGCCAAATTTGTACATACTATTCACTCATTAAAAACAGCAAATTTTTCAACTCTTCTTTGCTACGACAGAGTGAGTTTTAAATAATCTTTGGTGAAAAAAATTTGATTTTATCTATTAACTCACTAATTTTTGTTTGCATTTCATTTTCAGCTCTTCTGTGATATTACATATTCAGTAACATCTTGTACAGAAAATGAAGCACATCGTTACGGAAGATTTTTATGTGCTATGCTCGAAACCGTCATGAGATGGCATTCGGAAAAATCTATATTCGATAAAGTAATTAATACACTGATACACTATTTATTATTTCATGTTGATTATTTTTCTATTTCTTAAACGATGATTTAAAATTGTAGGAATGCAGCAATTATCCAGGATTTGTAACTAAATTCAGAGTAAGCAATCAATTTTCAGAAGCCAACGATATGGTTGGGTTTGAAAACTATAGACATGTTTGTCACAAATGGCATTACAAAATCACAAAAGTAATTGACAATTTCTTATTTACTAAAAAAATTATTATTTAAATACTTTATTATAATTAATATAATATTTTCAGGCAATCGTCGTGTGTCTTGACTCCAAAGACTATGTACAAATTCGGAATTCTCTGATTATATTAATCAAGATATTACCGCATTTTCCAGTTTTAGCTAAACTTTCTCAAATCCTCGAACGAAAAGTGGAAAAGGTTCGCGATGAGGAACGTAACAAAAGACAGGACCTCCATGTTTTGGCTACGTCGTATTGTGGACAATTAAAGGCTAGAACACCGCAAATGATTCGAGAATCAGATTTTCATCATGTTGGTGATAAAGTAAGTTTGATCTTTGTTTAATGGCAATTTATTACTACTGTAATTTTTTAGCAAAAATTCTAATGTATTTAATTTGTAAAGGCGGCTAAAGCGTCTGAATCAGCTAGCACTGAATCCAGCGCTGATAAAGTTAGTAACGGCGTATCTTCCAAAGACATTAACAATGGAGATTCCCGTCCTGAAAAAGAAAGCAAAGATCAGCAAAGAGAAAAGCGTACGACGACTTCTAGCACAACGTACCAGTAAGCACTTCTTTGTAATTTATGAATGAATGAACGAGTGAAGGTTATACGTAGACTTTTATAAAAATTACATAAATCTTGTGTAGTTTTAGAGCTCTAGAATAATTCACTTATAAACATTATAATTATTACGTTATATATTTTTGCACAAACAAAATTAATTTAATTATCTACTTTATCTATTTACTTGAAAAATTAACATACAATGAATAACTTGTTTTAGCGAAAGTTCCGAAAAAAGTAGAAAGAGAGAAGAAACCAGAGAAACTTCTGAAACAAGAGAAAAGTATTCCAAAAAGGAGGATTATAAGGACGATGAAGTAGCAGATAAGAAAGACAGAAAATATTATAAAGTACATCTACAAAAAATCTTAGCTTTACAATTAATTTTTTTTAATAATAATTAAATATATTTTTAATTTTGCAGGACGATCACTATTACAGTGGATCCGCAGACAATTTTGATCGAGACCTTTCTAGCGTTTCGAATAGCAGTACAAGTTCAGGACCAATCGCAGATGGTACTGACAGAGGTAATAAATATATTTTTATTTTATATGCATGTATATATAAATTCTTTAAAATTCAGTAATTTTTATTTGTTTAATAATATTTTATTACGATAGTTCTAGAAACCAAGCGAAGGAAAGTAGAAAGTATTCCAAAGGTTAGAACATCTAATTTTTATTATTTTTGAATTATTGCATTATCAATATTTCAGAAAATTAATGTTAAAAAACTTGTTTAGGAAACTAGACGAACAGAAGTAACTACAGAAAAGAAAGAGCGTTCTTCAGCCAAAGCCAAAATGCGTGAAGAACAGAAGGAACTGCGGAGGGAAAAAAAACTTGGCAGGAAAAGGGTAACTAATCTAAATATTTATTAAATTAATTAAAACTTATATAATTAAATAACTAATTTTATATAAAAATTAATTTTAGGATAGAGGAGACGAAATCGTACCAGCGGAACAGAAAAGAAGAAAAGACGATGACCGGGGTTCGTGAATCAAGATTTATTGATTTTTCTTTTATTTTTGCAATATACAATGTTATGAATAATTGTTTTGTTTACTATTATGTTTATGTTTTAAAAACAAAAGTATTTTATCTTTATTTAAGTAAATTTTAGTAAACATAAATTTTATTAAAATTATTAGTAAAATTCCTTCCTTTCAGCAAAAGGAACTCATCAAAATGGAGATTTGCCTGAACACAGAGAAAAACATCACTACAGCAAGGTCAGTAAAAAGGGTACAAAAATTGTACGTTCTCCCTCACATTTCAAGCGCTTAAATCATCATTAGCAAATTAGGTTTTTTTAAAGATTCTTAAATTTTTACATTCGCATGGTCTCTGATTATCTAAACAACCAATTTGAGCACAAACTGCATTTATAATTGGAGTTCACTGTATAAAATCACGTTGTTTGCTATTTTAATGAAAAATTTTGAAAAATTTTAGAATGGAAATTCAGTTCATTACTTATCAACTCTCCAACTTAAAATGGAGAAAAAAGTATGAAGAGAATTCAGAGAATGGCTTGATCATGGAAGCCGATATTATTTAAAATCATTATCACATTTTTTACCGTCAAAACAAATCTGGATTTCGATTCTCAATCCTTGTTGATTGCCACGTTCAAACTACTGTACTTAATATTTTTCAATCATTTCTTTCCACTAAATCACGTTTTCCATTTGCGTGTCTTTTTTTCACATATGTGATAAATTAAAACGTAAATTCCTGACCATTTATCTAACAAAGTCTTGCTTGGGCCCTTAGTTCTCAAAAACGTCCACCTCCGGTGCATTGAAAAGACGAATCGGGAGACAATGACGAGAGATAATTTAGGTGATCTAACTTTCTGCTTGAATTACCCGTTGATTACATTAAAAAATCTACTTGTACAAGCAGAAGTGAAAAAAGATAAGTTTTCAATTGTATCTATTTTCAGGAAAAGTCGCCGTACGCGAAGGAGCGAACACACGAACGAGAGGGACGCGAAACCCGTGACAAACAATATCCTTTAATACTTGCTTGAATTGCAACGCAATTTAATTTTTTGGTGTGCTTTTGCTTAATGTTTGCTTTGTTTTTCCTTTAACACGATTAAGGGTATTTTTCATTTTCATTTTTTTTTAATTATTTGCCCTCTTTATTTTTTTATCGATTATTTTATTTTTATTTATTTGCATTTTCTTTTAAAAATTGGCATTCCTTTATTTTTTTTTACTTTCTTATCTGTCGCATTTATTTTTTGTGTTAAAAGAATAAAAGATTTTTCTTAACTGATGATTACTAGGAGAAGTTCTGATCCGAAACGAAGATGATGCAAAACCATGGATGGAATTTGACTTACATTTTATATTGCTACGTTTGAATGTTGTATGTAATTAAATTAGAATTCAACACGTAATAAAACTAAAGTAGTGATCAATTTGTATATTACGTTTACGCCCACTTTTATATATAATAAAAAATAATTTCAAACGAATAGTTTTACATCGTTTTTTATTTTATTTGTACTTTACACAGTCTTGTATGTTCGATTAGAAAAATATTATTCACCTAAATAAAATATACTGTACAATCACTGTGATGAATTCGTAATAAAATTAAAATAATTCTGATCAGCCTTTATACTTTTTTCCTCCAAACGACGGAGTCGTGTTCTTGCATCCTGAAGAATATCCTCTGTTGAACTACTCTCGCTAACTACGGTATTACTATTAACAATTTTAATGATTGAAGAAGATACTTCCATGCCGCGAGAAGTTTTTAATTGCGTTTCTTCAAGTTTTCGCGATAAATATACAACTTTATTCGTTAATTGTTCTATCCGTGACTGCTGCTCCTGAACAAGTCCATTTAAATCCTTCTTTTCTTGGTATAAAAGATCTCTTTCGTTCCGAGAAAAAATAAAACTTTCGAAATCCGTTTGTATTTGAACATCTTTGATATTGAGATTACAACTTTGATTCGTTTCTGGAATATTTCTTTTTACTTTTGAGAGTTCGTCTTGTAATTTTTTTAGATTTCCTTCAAACTGTCTGTAACTATCGCGCTCTTTTTCTAATCTGTAAACAGAAATTTTAGTTTATAATATTTTATAGATAAGTTTATAATATTTTAAAGAATTGTTAAGAGCGGCTCTTTGCTCAAGCGGTTAATAAGGCATTGGTTTCTTTTACTTCTAGGTAAAAAAGGTTCGAATCCGTCAGTCAGTTTGAAAATTCTGGAGACATTTTTTCAAAATAATGTTTACCGGATTTTTCGGCGGCAGAAGTCGAATTCGTTGACCGCAATCACTTTACAGAAACGATATGTGTGCCAAAATCTATACTGACTGTAGTTAATATGCGAAAGGGGAATGAGATTTTAAATAATTAAATAAAAAAAAAAAACAAATGTTTACTATATGAGACTTCTACTCCCAAAACCGAATATTGAAGCCTGTCACAATATACTAAAATTTATAAAAAGTCAGCTAATTTACAAATTTAAACATTAACTTATAACTTATACTGTACTATTATTTTTAAATTAATGTGTATTTCGTTTAGGTGCTATTGTAATTTTACTACACTACATCTGTATATCATCATGTATTAATCGCTTAATTATGTATTATTTAATTTTGTACTGAAAGTTTATAATAAAGTTGGAGATATAATCTCACTAGAGATTAAAATAAAAAATATAAAATAAACTCTATATATTATATATTTGTAAAAATGGATAATAAATCTTTGCAATAGTTCATTTTTGATAATACCTACAGTCTTTAACTTACACATAGATTGCTTCAGTTTTCACTATAATAAAAAAATTTGATTCACAAAAATATAAGAGCAATTTAATAATTACCTATTTGCCTCTTGAGAAAGTAATTTTTCTCTCATTTTTAATTCGTTTTCTTTATGTAAAATCCTTAAATTTTCTTGCTTCTTATTTTCATCAAATTCCTTTTCTTTTATACTGTAGTTCTGAATTAATGTCTAAATAAATTAATTCATATTAATATAAATTGCTATAAATAATTTGAAATTTATGGATAATAATAGAAAATACAGTTTTTAATAATTTACCTGTGCCTGGTCTAACTTTTGTTGCAGAATAGATAGTTGATTTTCCATGATTATAGTTTGCTCCTTTAACTCAGTTTCTTTTTGTTTTAATTGCGCATCAAATAAACTTTTTTGATGAATTAACTTTTTTTTAGCTGCCGAAATCTTGCGTATTTCTCGGTATATACTTTCTCCAGTTGCTGCAGTTTGTACACCCTGAGAGTAAATACTTTTAAATTCTGATTGCTTTTCAGTAATGACAGAAGTATCATCTTTTGTTCGAATATATTGCAATATACAAAGTAATAAAGGTACATCATTTTCTTCATAATATTTTATAATACTTTGACCTTTGGTTTTCATGGGTTCTATACCTAATGTTTCTAATGTATGACAAACATAATCATTTTGTAGTTTTTGTCGAGTATTTGTACTATTTTCTTCATTGCTGCTCCTTATGTGTTTATTAAAATTAACTAAAAGTGGTGCTTCACTGGCAAATACTGATAATGTGTACACATAATTATGGTTCCACAAATACTCTGCAATAAGTAAATCATAGACATATTGCTTTGCAGATCTAGGAGTGTTACTATTCAATTTTTCATTTAAATCTTTATTTTTTAAGGCATTTACTAAGTTGTGCCTAAGATGTGTTCGAATATTTGAAATAATTCCGCACTTGTCAAACCTGTAAAAAATTATTTTTAATTTAGTACAAAACATAAATATAAACATAACCTATTCACTAGATTTGCAGAAACGATTTTCGCCATTAAATAAGTAAAAATTTCAAACATTTTTACCATGAATAAACAGTGGAACAACATTCATCTTCCATTCCGCAGTTTATAGCATAAAAAATATAAAAACTACATATAATTATTTACGTAATAAGAATACCATAAAACTTCACTCCACACAAACATAACTGTTAGTCAAGCCAGGGGGTGGGTTGAATAGACAGGTGGAAAACAGATGGTGTAATGAAATCATTACGGTATTACATTGATTTTAATAGAAAATATACATTTTATTTGATACTTTAATATTTTATTAATAATATTCAATTTTTATAAATATTATAAAAAGTATAACTTATAATAAATCATATCAATTAAAAAGAAACTGAAAATAGAATAATTAAAACTATTCCTAATAAAGAACAAGTATTTCTAATTGATGAATTGCAGGGCATTCCAAATGATCTAGATTCACAAGCACAAGCTTCAACATCATAACCTCTAATCTGAAAATATTTCATATTATTTGTTAATTTATGTAAATAAACAAACAAATATAATTGTATGTAATTATTAGTATAAATAAATTGTAATATGCAAGTAAGACTTACTTTTTGGGTGTAACAGCCTGAGTGAATAGGATTAACTATATCTGCAATTAGTTTGCCACAAAAATGTGAACTGTTAACAACTAAATTTTAAAAATTAAATATTAATAATAGTAACATTAGAGGCAATAAGAAATTAATAAAAAAGAATTTATATTTGGAAACTTACCAGCTCCATCGTATCTATAAGTGTATTTAATGCAACTCAGTTGAGGTCGGAGAAGACAAGTAAAGTTTTCGCTTTTATCTCTTCCCCAGATTTCAGTATAATTTGGACTTGTTTGACTAACTAAAACATAGTTAGAAATTTTATAAAGATTTAAACATTTTAAAATATTTTTTTATAAAAACCTTTACTTTCAAATGGTTTAATACAAGGAATGTCTTTATATAAATCTGATGAACAATTTTTCTCTTGTTCTTCCTCATATGTTGAGCCAAGCCAAGAAAAGTGAAAACAGTATGATTCTGGTGGTTTTGAAGTTCTGTTTGAAATCTCCAATCCTATTTTGATAAGTAATATGCAAATTTTCATAGACAAAGGATATAAAATTAAAGACTAACATTTTTTTAATTTACCTATAACACTATAGAATACAAAAGGTGCAATAAATATTAAATACTTCATTTCATTAAATTTTAAATATTAGTATCACAAATAGAAAAGACAATGTCAAGAAAAAGAAACTATCTAGATATACCCAATGATGCTTTATACATTATCAGTTTTCTGATAAGTTATCTAGTAATCTATTGATGAATAAGGATTTAGGTGCAGCACAATGATTAATACGACATATAGTGTAACATTATAAATCTATATTTTTACTTTTATTTTTTTGACAATTTCTACCTATATCTGTAAAAATATAAATATTTAAGAAATAAAAAAATTCCTTATTATTATTAAAATACGCAATGTCAATTCAAATGGCAGTACACTGAGCACATGTAATTGGCCTTGAGTTAGAAAATTTGCTAATGTTGGGATACATAGATGAATGAATAATTTACATTTTGTAAGTATAAATGTGCACTGGTGAAAAGTGTTATAGTACCTAAAAGAGATTTTCAAAATAGAGAGCTAAGAGTTGTATAAACATTAAGTATAAATATATATATAAATCTTTTTATCTTTGACTTTTTAAATGCGATTTTATAAAAATAGATATTCAAAACTCGTCGTGGTGCGTTAAAGCACGACCAAAATCCGTTGCTTGTGATCCCACAAAAATATCATATTTTTCTAAAATTTCTTCCTTTGTTAATTTTTGGTCCGCATCAGAATCAGCTTCATATATTAAGTGACGTGCTTCTGCTTCAGCATGATCAAAGTCATCTGGTAAGATCCAATTTCGTACCTTAAATAAAAACATTTGCATTTAATTTTATTTAAATACAAAATCTTAATGAATGAAAGACAATGAAGTTAAAATCATAATCATTACTTCTTTATCATCCATGAAGCCATCTCCGTCTTTGTCTCGATGCGATGAAAACTGTTCCTGTTCATTTTTTACCCATTCTGGTAATTCTTCTCCTTCTCCAACATTTGGAAATAAATCACCTTAAAAGGATAATGAATTATAAAAATTTTAATCTTTTGAAGAAACAATAAATATAAAAAAATATTTTATTTTTAATAAGTTTTTAGAAATTTATAAAATCTTTCTAACCTTGGATAATACATTTTTGCAATTACTTTATTTATTTTCAGAATGATTAAAAAATTACCTATATATTCTTTAAGTGAAATTTTGCCATCACCATCTTGATCAATATCTTCTATTGTTTCAATTACTACTATGTCCTTCATATAATCTGTTTCAGTTGGGTGCAAAAATGCAGAAAACTCTTCTTTAGTTAAAGCGTCATCTCCATCTTGATCAGCAAACTGCCACTTTCTCCTATCCTTCTTCTCCATTGCAGCATGAGAATATCTTTCATCCTGTTTTTCCTCAACATCAGAATCTTTTTCATCAAGGAAACCGTATACTCTTTCTCTGAATTCAGACCATGAGATCTTTTCTTTATCATCAGGATTGTAAGCCTGCCATTGCCGTTCTACATCATCTCTGACATATCGCTTTTGAGTAGTCCTAATCCAGTCTTTCAATTCTTCTTGAGTAACAAATCCATCTTTATCTTTATCTATTTTATCTACAATGATTCCTAGCCTTTTACTACTTTCTTCGGGAGTTAATTGGTCAAAAGTTTTAGCATCTTCTCCCAAAAAAGCATCGTGATCATAAGCTGGATTATGTTGCGAATCCACAAAATGCTCTTGATCACTCAGTTTCTAAAATGATTATAAAAAAAAGTTGAAATAAACTTTTAATTGTTCATTATATTTTTTTTAATTTTGCATGCTTTTTAAAATTTATTTTAACAAGACCAGAATAACTATGCATAACAAATAACTAAACAATAACTATAGAATACATAATAAAAGCATTATCTTATTGATTAACACCTAATGTTAAAAAACCTAATTTAATATTCTGTGTAAAAATATACAAATTGTGAAAAAATTTGTAATTAAACTAATTTTATAAAAGTAATTAACACATTTGCAATCTAAAAGAACCAAAACTCAAAAAGAAATTAAATAAACATTTTCTTAAACGCCTAAACAATAACTCCTCTGATGCTACAAAAAACCGGTAAAAATGCACTTACAATGTCGATGGGTTGATGATGTTTACCGTCTTCCTTATCCTTAGGAATAGCAGTAGCGACGGTGATGGCCACAAAGAGCACCTGGAGTGCGATCGCCCTCATCTTTGGATTTCAAAGCGAAAGAAAGGTCAGATCTGTGTGCAAAAGAAGCGCCTCTAATCAGAAAGCGTTGCCGACAACGGCGGTCCAGAAATTATTCTCCGAGCACCACATCATCAAACTGCCGCGCGGCACTCTTTTCTTCCCCTCTCTTTCTCTTCTAGACACTCCGCCGCGTGCGCCGTGACTATCTCCCCCACCGTTGCGTTACAACTGTCGCTTAAATTAGTATTGTCTTTTCTCTTTTTGGGAATCTACATCTACACTAATACAGCTAATAATGAACAGGAAAATTGTCGGTTCGATAAAGTAACGTTTTTTGCGCGGTTTTTGCAATCGCGAGAACGTAGTGTAAACAAAACGTGCCTGCAGCATATATGTTTCTATTTTTAGAATGCAGATTCCCTACACTGTTTTTACTTTTAAAATAGATTTCTTTACATACTTATTTTGTGTTTAGGTGTGTAATACTCGGAAGTAGATTTATTTTTGAGTGGTAATGACTTCGAAAGAAATTTTATAAATTTATTTTGTAATTATAAATAAATATAATATAGACCAGTGACCAAAAAAGAAATTTTTAATTCATTTACTTTTAATTATTGAAAATATCAATAATTTTTCTTTTTTTTTTTGTTCAATTCAAATAATCATTAAGAATCGAGCGGTATCATATTGTTTACTATCTTTTTCTATATTGCTCCATTCGTTTATTTGATTTTTTATTTTGTCTAATTAACAATAATAATACCTGAAAAATCACCAAATTAAATTCTGAAAAGCGATTCTTACATCCTTGCACTGAGAAAAAAGTTTAGTAAAAATTAACGTACTTTATAGCAAAAATTTTACAAGATAGTGTAGTAAAAGTTCTTACATATATAGAAAAATTTACCAAACAATTATAGTAAAATTACAAAGTATATTAATTTTTTGGGATTTGACAGTCTGTGACGGCTTTACTTGTTTTGTAATTTTTACTATATTTCTTCTCTCAGTATGACGATAGGATTGATACTGAAATAGCTATTACGTTCCACATGAAAAACCGCCTTTGGTCGCTTTACTCTGATACTCTTCCGCTACTTATACAGTAAGCGCAAGTTCAACCATACATACACGCTTGGAATATTTCATTTTCGTGTAGCGCGCTGTGTGAGCTCGGCGCCGCGGCCGACGATCCTCCCCCGAGCGTTCGGCGGTCGCCTATATGTCAACTCGAACCTTTTTCTCTCCCACTGCGTATTTCCATAACTTACAAGCATAAAGAAGCTACTCCTTTCTCTCTCTCTCTCCCTCTTTTTATTGATTTTTTGTGTTTTTTTTTTTGACGACGGAAAAAGATTTTATTTTAGTCGTGATTGAAAATTTACTTTTGGCGTATATTGAGAATAATGAATGGTTAACGTGGGTGTCGAGATTTCTAGAATGTTCGGGGCGATTATGATATATGTGCCTACGCCAGGAGAGATTAGATAAATGCTTAATTGCATTTGAGCTCCTCACATTTAAGGGAATCGCTTGAAATTAGATTCTATCGTATTATCTTTTTTCGGTGCCAGTATGCAGTTTAAGAATTTCATTCATATTTCTCCAAAATTTAATTATTGAATTAAAATTTCAATGTAAAATTAAAAAAGCCCTTTGTAGTAACTACAAGTAATTACGAATTCAGGCCAAATTCCTTACATCAAAATGCAGTGAAAAATTCCAAACACGTATCCGAAGCACATGAAGCGTGAGAAGTATCTGACCTGATTGTCCAACCACTATCCAGCCATTATTCGACCAATATATATAACACTATTATCCGATAATTATTCAGCCAATATTCATCCATTATTGGACCATTATTCGATCATTATTTAACCATTATGCAGTCATTGCTCAACCATTACTCGGTCGTTATCGGAAAGCAGGTTTCATACCTATATAGAAACCTCCTCGTGCTTCATGTTCTCCATATAAGGATAAATATTAAAGTAAAAATTTCCATAGCATTCGACGATTATTATTTCACTTAGGTATATGAAAAAAGTTTTGGTGCAGAAAAAATAAAACCTCATACATCAATTTGATATATCGCCATCTTTTTATTCACAAAAAGGTTTTCTCATAATCGGCCACTCAAGTCTCCTTTCATTCCCATCAAGCGCCACATAGATTTCATAAAACACTCTCGCTTAAAATTTACATCGTAGATACACGTAATACTATATATATACCGCGAAGCTGACTTTCCTCCGTCTGTCGAATTTATATATCCTATATATGCAACGAACGTCATTCTATTATGCACCTTTCGTTTTCTTTTATCTTTTATTATACATATGTATACATATATATTTACAAAAGTAATACAATTCATAGTAAAGGTTCGAATCTTGACGTTTGTGCTATGTATATTTATATATATTTATATATGTATCGTTAATACATAAGTACTTTCTCGTGTATGCAGTCAAGATATTGTGCAGGTTTCGCGACTTTTTTTGATCGTGATGCGATAAAATTGGTGTATACAGATATAAATATAATCCATGTATAAGGCAAGACATTGTATTCCCTACGTAAGACGCGGAAATGCACGAGCGTATCCTTTGTAAAACATTGTAAATTAAAAATTTAAGGTATTCTAGTAGCTAAAAACTTAACGGCGAGAAGAACTTTAAGAAAATGCCGTCGCTTCTCTTTTTTCGGTTTCAAGCTAAAATATCATTGTAACAAAATAAACTCCCAATTACTCGTAGCTTAACAAAAAAAAAAACATCCCCCACGATCGATATGAAAGTGGGCAGCGCTTAGTACACACTTAACAATTAAAGAATATTTCATTTTCGCGCAGCGCGCACAAATGCACTTGTCGTCACAGGCATTCTTTCGCGCGAATAATAATAACAAAGAAAAAAACGACTCATTCAAACATGTAAAAAACAAATTAGAAACTTTGATAAATCTAACTCGGCTTGCCGATAGTTCGAATATAGTCTCTAAAGCAAGGCTGCGAGTCTTATCGAAGGAACTTCGACCAAGACTCTTTTGTGTTTCAGTGTATGGTGTCGTTGGTAACATGGCATTTCCGGGTTAGAAAATCGGTTGAAAAAAGTAGAATGAGATAAGAGTTTTCTACTGGAAAAATAAAATTGCTTTCGTTGCTTACTACAAATGTTTTTTTTGACACGACACGACGTAGAAAAATTCTCATGCTTTTTTTTTTTTTTTTTTTTTTTTTTTTATTTTTTTTCTAATTTAAGATTTTATATTAATTAGATTGGCTTAGATTCGAAAAAAGAATCTTTTTCACTCTTTGAGTTCTCTTGAGAAAGTTTCTTAAGCTTTTAAGTTGACTGTTGTTGATAATTAACAGCGATTGGCAGTGTCAAATTAACAGAAAAATAAGAGCGAAAATCGATATAGAAGTTTCTACGCAATAAAATAGAAATTTATTTCTTAATATATCAGTAAAAAGTTAATTAATTTTATTTTTCCAATAATTTTTTTATCGGCGATGGCTAAAGAATAATCCTATCTAATTCCATCAGGCACTTTCACGAAATCTATTAAAAATGCCATATTACTTGATTCTTTTCTTCAGTAACGATGCAATCGTTACAAAACAATCTAACCATTTGCCTATTATCTTTAAAACAACGCAGTCGTTTTACAATTTAAAAAAATATTATGTAACTACAATTTCACATTTTTCCATTCTCTACTTAAGTTGTAAAAATGCTTGTTACTTAAATACAAATTCAAATATTATATGTATCTTTTAATTTTTTAAGGCTGTAATGCAGAGCTAACGTAACTAAAGCCTCTCTTAAAGTGTACTTAATGTAAAAAAGATTGAGAAACTGTTAATTTTTTCAGGATGTTAGAAAAAATCAAACTTTTCTTTCAGCGTGGAAAATTAAATTATTGCACTGTTGATAACGATAAACAGCTCTAACTAGTAATTTAGGTAATATAATGTTAATTGGTTTAAGGGAGATAAGATTATTTCTTTGTTAGATAAACCTAAATATTTTTTAATAAAATATATCCAAATTTTATTTCAACAATGTGCAGTTTTCTTACTCTTGAAAATATTTTAATTTTCATAAAACACAATTTGTCCAAAAATAGAAACTTATTTTCTTCTATCTAAGATAAAGGTCATTTACAGCACCGTGAAGTATGAATTAATACAAGTTTTAGTTTTTTTACAGGAATTTTGACTTTTATGACTTGAGAAAACGGATGGTACGGAATAAGCTGTTGTTACTCTAATAATTTTTCATACAGTTTATACATTCATCATGCGCACTTTGTAAATGTATCATGTTTTTTTTTACAAATGTAGGTATTGTAAAGCTCAAGGTTTTTACAATATTTTGGACAGCCTTCTACTTATGAGTTCATTTGTAAACATTTATGTACTTTTAAGCCTTCTTATTGTTACCTTGGCGGATTTGTAAAAAGAATTCAATAGTCAGTGCATCATTGTTCCTTGTAATTCATCTACTTTTGCGTAACAGTTAGATTTCGTCATCAATGAACGAATTGTTCATCGTACAGACGTGTTTACTAAAAAAAAAACGCACAGAACCGGATTGGAACGGATCAGAATTTGATTCGCTCTTCTTTTTAAGGCTCTGTGACGCATTTGACTATTCAATAAAAACCTTACTTAACTCATTCCGCGTCTCTTTCAGTAACATAATCCTAGTAAATATTTGAACCTCGTAAACCTTTAGGAATCGTCAAGAACGTCGCGCTATCCACTGGCACTTACTAGCCTAATTACATCATGAACCGTCCAGATTATAAAATAGAAGGGATACACGAATACATATCTGGTATTCGAGCTCTCGACAGCTTCCTAAAAATTTACGAGGCGCTCGTTAAATTCTCATATAGAGCGGAGGCTAAACAAGCTATACTTTTTTCTCATGACATTTTCATTTTGACCTCGCTAACGCAGACGGTAGAAAAGGAATATTCCAGGCCTCTGCCTCCTCGTAACTATAACACACGTCCGATCACAGCTGTACATTAATATGATAAATCGATAGGGTCCGCTCTTCCAGCTCGATGCCCTGCTGCTCGTCGGTCTGGACGGCCATCGGATTAAGATTCGCGTGCTACAACTTTTCCGGTTGCAGGTTCTCGACGTCGGCGGCCGCCTCGGCCCGCCGCTGCTGGGCGGCTCGCCGCCTGCGTATGAAGGGCACGAAGCCCCAGAGCGAGGAGCCGGCGACGAGGATCAGGCCGAGGACGGTGAAGATGCGGCCCCAGCCGCCCAGGTGTTCCTCAAGGGCGCCGCAGATCGGCGGCCCGATCAGCTGCAGGACGCCGTTCACGAAGAGCGAGATGCCGTAGGAGGAGGTGAGCTTCTCGACGCCGAGCATGTCGGCCATGACGACGGCGGTGACGCCGACGTAAACGCCGGAGGCTATGCCGAAGACGCTGCAGAAGACGGCGACCATCGTGAAGCTCTCCGCCACCGGCAGGATGGCGAGGGAGACCCCGGAAATGAAGAGGCCACCGACGAAGTACCAGTGCTTCGGCATCAGTTTCGTGTCCGACAGAGCTGCTCCGCCAATTCGACCTGGAAGGCGGAATGATATTTGTATAATACAAGAGTGAGACGTAGAGAAGTTTTCCATGCTTACCGGCGAGATCGAAGAGCGAAACGATCGAGAGGAGGATGGAGGCCTGATTGTCGGTGAAGCCGAGCTGGACCGCGTAGAGCGTCAGTACGATGACGAAGTTGGTGTAGCTGATGGCGTTGGTGGAGTTGGAGATGAGAATGACGAGGTACATCGGGTCCTTGAGGAGGCCGCAGTCGAAGAACCGGTCCTTCGGCTGGTCGACCTGCTGCTTCGCCTGCTTCTCCGGGCTCTTCCTGAAGGCCGAGCTGATGGCGTTGAGGGTGAGGGTGGAGGCGTACTCCGGGTGGAGGGCGGTGAGGGTGCTGCCGTGGTACGGCGTGCTGATGTAGTTGAAGGAGCTGGTGCTGGGCGAGAGGGGCGGGGGCCTGGGCCTGCGGGCGAGTCGGTTGCTCTCGGGGACGGCGTGGAGGGCGGGGGTGCTGTGCATCTGCCCGGCGATCTCCCGGCCGCCGACCGGCATGCTGATCTTGCGCAGCCTGCCCTGGGCGGGGGGCTTGTAGTAGTTCTCGAGGGCGACGCTCGAGGCGCTCTTCGGGACGCTCGGCTGGGCGGCCCGAGCGTCGCCGTTGCCGATCGGCTGCTGCTGCTCCTGATCCAAGTTGCTGCCCGGGCTCATCGGCTGCTTCTCCTCCTCCGGGCTCGTGATCGCGATGTCGACGTCCGCCTCGGCCAGCGGCTCCAGAGCCTCCTCCTCCGACCGTTGCACCTTAGCCGGTATCAGGTGTTTGTCCACCGGCTCGTAGAGGAGGGCGCACGCCCATACGTTCAACGTGAGGGCGCCCATTATCAGTATCGTGTCGCTGCGATATTAATAATTATGGAAAAATAGTACTTGGCGGTAAACGGTCTGATGAGTTTCTCAAAGCTTACCTGACGTCGTAAACTTCCAACATTTTGGTTAAAACAGGAGGTAGAATGATCGAGCCCAGAGAACTTCCGGAAATGCAAAAGCCGTTCGCGAGTCCTCGGAGCCTGACGAAGTAAGAGGTAACGATGTAAACAGTCGGCGGAAAGGCCAAACCAGCACCAATTCCCACGAATATTCCATAACTGAAACGAAAAAGTCTCGAGTTAGAATGAAAATTTGCACTTGTACTTCACCAAGTCCCTCGATCAGCCTTACACAATTCGCAAAGTTTATCGAGGTGCTATAAGCAATCATTCAACTCACGTTATGTACAGATGCTCTATTGTGGTTGCGAAATAACTCAGCATCATTCCCGCCGCGGCGAAAGAGCCACCGACCAAGGTGACTGTTCGATATGAGTACCTTACCGAAAGAACACTTGATAGTGGACCTGGAATGCACATTAATTTCTGCCGTTAATTACTTGATACAATACTGCAGTGATTTCGTGCGCTGGGACATTGACCGTTGAGATTGAGTTAAATTCAGGATTGATTAGTTTCAGATGATTGATTACTTTCAGTTCAAAGCTAGTGATTACGAAGTGCAAAGATATTTTGCTGGTTCTTAAATTCGTTGTTTAAAAGGTAGCTGAGAAAGCTGAGAAACATCATCAAAATTTAGCATATTTATCTTTGACATTTAATAAAAAAAAAAAAAGAGTAAAAATGCTCGAGAATCTCAGCCTCCGCCAGCCGCACCAATATAACGCGCACCTAAAGAGCTGTAGAGGAAGTAGCAGAGCGCGGGAATCCAGGCGCCGAGGGTCGCCTTGGCCTTGTAGGTGCTGAGGAAGGCCTTGTAGATGACGCCGAAGGACTTGATGCCGCCGGGTATGAGGACGTTCACCATGACCGCCGCGACCAGCACGAACCAGCCCCAGCCACCGTCCGGCGGCACCATCTCGCAGCCCTCCGCCGCCGCAGCCGCCGCCGCCGCTGCCTGCTTCTTTTCTGTAAAGGCGAGAAAAAGAGTCGAGTTTTAGATTCGAGCAAATGTCGGAAACGTCGGGTGTATAGCTGGGTGATTTTTTAATTTTTTCTTTAATACCTTTTTAATTGAGTTATTTTGATTCTTTAATTAACTGGCGTTTAAAACATTGTGTTTTGATAGTTTTGGAATATTGTACGTAGATGCCGAAATCCGCGGAAGTTTATGACGCAAACTGGTGACGAATTCTGGGAAATGAATGAATTATAAAACGACGCGTGAGATTGAATTTCGTTTAAATTGAGTTAATTAAATAAAAATTTTCTGCAAACGAAAATCCTGCAGACTAATTCGCATTTTTTGGAAATAACAATACGCAAATGTTTCGTAAATAAACTGTGATTTAATTTACCGATGAATTATTTACATCGACGTATAAACTAAATTATATATTTCCGGTCAACTACATCAACCTGCGTCAACAAATTTTATTTAAAGTTAAATCTTTTGTATAATCGAATCTGCATTGTTTCTCTCGAATAGTTGTAACAATGCCAAGCCTTTGAATTTGCGAACGTGACAAGTCAAGACTTAATTTTGAAAGTAGTAAAACAGTGTTTTCAAAATTTCCACTGTCACTCTACTTCCACTCCATTTTCAGGCTTCTTAGAAGCAGCATTTGAATAATATGCACTTCCAGAATGTAAAAGCTTTTCTGTATGCAATAAAATCTTTTTTTGTAATATTTTTTTAAGATTTTATTTGAGAGGAAAAGAAAAGCGTGTTTTATTATTGAAGGAAGATCTCATGTAAAGAAACGAAATTATTATAATCTATAAGATGAAAATTACAGTTATCACAATCTGGTACAGGCCTGTTACGTTTAAATCAGGTATAGTCATATTATTGCAGCTCTTTTGCAGCGCTTTTCTTATTAAAAATTGCGGTTAACTAACAAAATTTAATCAAAGAAACGATTTGACGCTTTTTACTTCTGTCCGAGCAATCGTAAAAGTTATGTTCCTATATAAGTATATATTGTAAATAAAAGTCTACAAGAGGGTTCGAATAAAAATACTGCCTTTATTTCATTTTACATTGTAACTAAAATAAAATCGATAGTACAACCCCCATTTTCAAGGCAAAAAAAAACGGCACTAAAAATACCACTTTAAACATACAATATTCAACAACGGAAAGAAACTAAAATATATTTTCTATCTTTATAGCTTCTCCATCGCTAAAAAAGAGATTTCCCACCCCACTCACGGAAATAAAACACACTTCAAGCAATCTTTCCAAAAACAGGAGATTTATTAAAAAAAAATAAAAAATAAAAAATAACTGTACAAAAAAAAAAAAAAAAAAAAACAGTCGTCCCTCAAAATGTCCCGCGCTACAAAACGTCGTTGACGCTGACGGTGAACTCGCCGTCCCTGCAGATGTAGAGCAGCGCCGCCGAGCTGCAGGCGAACACGATGAACGTGTAGATGATGCTCTGCATGGCGTTCCAGAAGCAGTCGAAGAACTCCTCGTAGAGGAACCAGGCGAAGTAGGCGATGAGGATGCTGGCCAGAACGTAGAGCACCAGCCGCACCGGGGCGCGCAGCAGCTTCCTCACTCGAGAGCAGACAGTCACCGGCTGGCCGCACCGATTCTGACGGGGACTCGCGGTGCAATTGCGCCGTGACACCAGGGCCGCGCAGGAGGCGCACAGCTGCGGCTGCTTGGCCCGCAGTCTGCCGGATCCGTGGCAGACGTCTGGGGTTTACACGCAAAGGAGATGAGCTTTTCGACTTTCGAGGTCTTTGCTTGGGGGCGGTTTCGATTGGAGAGCTGGAGATTGGTCGGTTAGTTTTTTCTTTCGTTTGGCGATAGGTTTGTTTTAAGTCGAGAAAAGGTACATTGTTTTTCGCGAATCGAACGAGCTGAAAGAGATGGAGTTACAATTAATTACTGACACGATTTTAATAAGAAAAAAATCAGTCAAATTAAAGCGATCGTGTCCTGTAGCATGAACTAAAATTGAGCTTTGTGAGATAGTAGTTTGTGATTTGATTTGCTAGTTGAAGTGGCCCGTTGTTCATTGAATGGAACGAGAGCTCTTTTGAGACAGAAAGTCCTTGCAAAGTAAATCATTCAAAGCAGATTTAAGAAACTGAGGTATGAAATGGATTCGTAATTGCGATTTTTCAAGAATATATATTGAAACTACTATTTTTTTAACTTAATTTAATTTCAGTTTTTTTACATTTTTAATGTGCGTACTTGAAAAGATTAATTGATCGAAGGTAGCAGATTTATTTAAAAGCAAATTTATGGATTTTGTAAACTAATGTAATATCAAAATAAAAATTATATAAAACAGTATAGAAAAATAAATTTTAATCATACATACATGAATATTATCAATGTTAATATAATCAATACCTATAATTGAATCTGTCCTTGATAGATAAATCAATAACGCAGTTTAAAGCGTATCTCCTCGAAAAAGAAGTTGAAAGATTCTTATATTTTACGTTTACTTCCTACATTAAATTACGCCCTTGAACATTATTGAAATAATTCTAGCATATCAAACGAAACAACACGTTTCGTTTTACAACCCAAACCTCTCCAAAATAACCTTAAAACAAACAAACTCAACGCAATAAAAATCCATTTCATAACCTTAACATCGCCAAATCTACAAATATTTCCGTCCAAACCTCAGAATCCACTCGGAAACGAAACCTCCACCAATAACCTTCCTCCCCAAACGAGCAACCAAACTCAACTCATCTCGAATCCAGACGACAGTTCAGCACGTCATCGTTCCCCCTTGAAGTCTCCTCGAGGTTAACGACCCCGATGATATTACCTGCTCCTGGGCAAGCATCAAACCTCCTCGGGGATGTCGACGCCTCAGTCGCGTATTTGCCGGGGCTTCGGCTATTTGGAGTTGGTTTTGGTTATCCGCCGCGAACGTAACGATTGTGTACGTATATACGACGATGGCTCGCAGACGCGAGATTAGCTTATCTGCTTTGGTTGGGCAACGCGGCGAGACGAGATTCGGGAGATAACGGGGATTGACATCGTTTCATTAATAAACAAGAAGCTGCTGATCTGATAGATAAATTATTCTACGGTAAAAATAGAGTTTCGATGGAATTTAAATGCTGACTTTGTATTAGATGATGCTCTGATCGAATTTGATTGTTTATTTTTTTCTTTTCTGTTGATTAATTCTTATAATTCTGTTATAATTATTTTTATTTTTATTTTTAATTTAAAACTAAATAAATCTGCTTAAATTTACGCTTGTTCATGTTCTTATAATTTACTTATTTGTAAAAAGCATAGGTATTCTATTATGAAAACAACTTTTCGCTTTCTACCCATTATCTAAATTAATCATAACTTCGAATCTACCAGACATCAAACATTGCAGCTCTCGAAGTTACGATTGATTTAGGTCTTTCGCATATAGGTGAATAATCCAATAAACAAACTTAAACCGAATTATCTCGAATCAAGTAGCCAACCAAACCAATTGCTCTTATCGAACGATTCCCTCGAGATCTGAAAATTGGCGCGCGTGCAAAAAATGTATGTCAAGGCGAAAGCATCTCTCTTGTTGCGTGCCAATCCTCTAAGCGACATTTTCCAGGCTCCGTCGCGGGGCAGCGCTCCTACGTACGTAAAAAAAAAAGCGACTTGACCAATATTTGTACCGGCTAAATATTTATAATCGCCTTGCGGACCGTAATCGCGCCGACGCCGTAAATTCGTCATCTCCGTAATGCACTCGGTGCCTTTATGTTTGCGGGGGCAAGAAACTGACCTTCGAGAGTGAAAACGCGGCTGCGATGTCTGTCGGCTGCTCGCGAGCTTTTCCAGGGGAAGCGATTAGCCGTGACGAATAAAAAGTAAAATGGCTTTTCGAGGCGGATTTTTTTATCGGGTTTGAGGAAAAATCGAGTGGATTTTCTGGAGCGTTTCGCGGAGATCGATATTGTGATTTCATATTTTGAGCAGTACGTTTTTATTATAATTTCTTGTTTGTAATGTTAATTTCTTCTACAACAGTATTTATTTAGTATTACTGAAGTTTTTCAAGTTTTCATATTTTCATCGGTAATAAACTTACTGAAAAAAATACTAAATAACAGTTTTTGCTTTAAGCATTTTATCAACAAGAATTTATTGCACTTTTTAATGCAAAGTAAATGATGTCTATCGCTTTTGGAATTGACTGTTAAACTACGATCTGCGAGCAAAATTGGAAGAGATCAAGTCAGCTTTAGTCCCATTCAGTACAGTCAGACACAGACTTTGTGCAGAATCAAAACAATAAAGAGTGTCATTTAGTGGCGTTCTGGAAACTTAAAAACAATCCTAAAAATACCTTATTTTTTTTAACAAAGAGAAAGAAATACTGAAAACACATTCATCGCCTTTAATTAATATTCGTAGTTATACTCGCGAAACCTATGTAAATATAATTTTCACTTTTATTTTACCTTGAACGAAATGATAAGTACCACGCTTAAATAAAACGTATTAAATATTTAAAACTGCGAAATTAAATGAAAGATAAACTCACTTAATTTCCATCAAGTTTTAGCATTCTCGAAAGCATATTCTTGGCCCAAATTTTTACATATGTAATTGATCAACTGATCTTCTCGTTTCAAAATTTATTTGAAAAATTCGATAATTCTAGATTTTATTTATTACCAGATGAAAAAAAAAAAAATAAAAAACTTTCGAATCTATCACGTATACGTATAGTTATTTTTAATTTTCCATTGCTCCAAGTCTCTTTTTACCAGAACGCCTTACCTTATTATGATTATAGACAATAGACACTGAATATCATTCAACTCGTAGAAATTGTTACCATACAAAAATATTATACGTTATACATTGGCACAACATGTTAAGATTCATTATTCAAGTTTTAAGAATCTGAAGATCATTTTTAATTCGAAATGTTCCAAAAAAAGCCTAAATAAATAATTGCTCAGTCAGACGCGGAAATCCCACGACACAAGACACCCATCGGCGGCAAACGCTCGCCTGCATTCGCGGCTGCAGCCGCGAATCAGCCTCGGCAAAGCGTCACGAGGAAGTGACTGTCCTGCGTGTTTTTCGCGCGGCGGAAAAGTTTTAATTAGCGGCGGGACGGTCTATGTGCAGTCGCGGAAACTGCCGCGCGATCGTCAATAAAAGCAAAAAATAAAGAACAGGCTGCCGCCGCGAGTCAAGTTCTTTTTTTTTCTTTTTTTTTTTTTCAGTCGCCGAGGTCTGCGGATGTAGGAGAGGCTGTATGCAGTGTGTTTCGCTTTTTTTTTTTTCGAGAATAGAAGCCGCGGCTATTTTCCGGCTATCCGGAAGTTACGGTGCTTCGGAGAACAATCGCCGCTGGTTTTTGTCCTGGTTTAATGAGGGCACTTGGAAAAGCGTTGGATTCTGTCGTGAAGCAATTGTTCTTTTAACGTGGCACGTGTTATACATTTTGTACGTCTTTTAATGTCTTTTCTATCGATTATCAACCTGCATAAATATTTATTTATAACATGAAAATTTGTACAAGTTTAAAAAATGGCCTCGTTGAAATAATTATGAACGGATATAATTGCACAGTGATGTAATTATTTGAAATTCAAATAAAACGTATGTTTTTCAGGCTACATTGAATTTTGTTGTTAAACTCTTTGATATAGAGCGAGCGCAGCGATAAGTGAGTAAACAATCAGCCGGGGAATTCGTTAAATAAACTAAGGCATAAAAGTGAATCAGCGACGATCTAAGCGCAGCTGGCACTTTATTTTCCGAGTAAAACAATATTTGCAATCGCCATTCTTCATTGTACTTTTTTGCAGGGAAGTAGAAAACATTCTTGGAATAATGATTGTTTTCTCCGCGAAAGGTTTGTAAATTTTCAGTGCTAAACATTATAGAATTCACAAGTGCTTGTTCAATTTCATTGTTCAAACAAGTGCTCGCATTTAGATCGCTGTTACCTGCTATTCATTACTGGAATATTAGTTTAAGTTAACTAGTGCAAAATGAAGTACATCTTTTACGCTTTTATGCGTAAATCAGATTTTTTCATTTCGCATTGTTAATGAAAGTTGTGAAAAAAAGTCTACGCACCATATTAAGAAGAAGTATACTTTTAACTTTTTATGACCGCACATTCCATTTTACTGTTTCTCTAAAAGTTTACTTTTATATTATCTTACTATATTTTAATTAAAAAATAAAAAGTAAGCTTTACATAAAATACGTTTTATGTTAAAAGTATTCAGTGACTTTATTACGTAGTAGAGTGTTTAATTTATCTTATCAACTTGCCCAAGTCAATCTTTTTATATTGCAAACAAAATATTCTAGTTCCAATATCAGAACTTTCGTATCTGAAAGTATTTCAAAGTATTATTATTTTATTATATGATACATAGCCTTTAAATACCTTCGCCCGTCAACGGCAACGAAGCACTTGCTTAGCATGATTCGATTTAAAGAGACTTATTGTTCACGGGACAAAGGCTTGACCCTATTTAGCTGTCATAATTAGAAAAGGGGTTTAAGCTCTCTCCAACAACCTTAGTGGCTGTTAATTTGCGTCACCCGCTTTTCATTTAAGTTAATCGTCTCGCGACTTTACGAGTCGTGTGAATCTTCTAAAAGTTCAAATATGGTATCGCAAGTGAGCCTTACAATTATGGTCAAATCATTTTTAGAAAATTATTAAAAAAAAATTTAGGAAAAAGAATATTTTTAATAAATGAAAGTAAAAATATTCTTTCGTTTTTCAATAACTGTATTGACAAATTATTTTATGACGAATAATGTATCGTTAATCTGGGAACTGACTATAACGAAAGCACAAAATACAGCTGGTTTATTGCATTAATTTTGAAAGCAGTTTCATTACAAACATTAATTTATAATACATTTAAAATAAAGAGACAATATTTGTTATCGTACAAATGTTCAGCAGGCAACCAAAATAGTATCACTTGTCGAGCCTCCGTTCACATGAAAGTTCTTATAATAATAGCCTTTACATAATGTAAGAAGCTTAATAGGCAATCAGAGAGTCAACTGGATTTGACGCCTTTCAATTAGGATATTTAGTTTTATCGTATGTTCCAAGAATATTCTCAGGCTAAATTTATCAAGTCTCTCGATGAAAAACTCGAGGGAAAAATGTTTTTTGACTGCACGTAAAAGACTATATATTCAATCCATGTTTTCCTACCACCTTTCCTCAAAAACGTTCCTTATCCTTAATTTAACCATCAAAAAACTAACCCAGCACAAAAGGCTTCATTCAACCGCGAGCAAAACAAATCGTCCCCTCCTGCACCTCAATTTAGCCGATGACTCGAGTGAAACCTATTCGCGAGAGGTCAACAGCCCCGGCGAGAGAGCAACAACAAGCACCTCATCATCGGAGCTCAGCCGCGGGCTTCGATTTCGCGCCCAGAAGTGCAGACTCGTCCGGCGGCGGCGGCGGCGGCGGCGTCTTCCAGGCAAGAAATTTTCCGTGATGCCCGAGAGGAAGGTTCGTCGGCCCCCGCGAATCGATCAGCCGCGCGGCGACTTTGGCGAAGACCCTTGGCTTCGTTTTTTTTTTTTTTTTTTTCGAGGAGCTGCGGATGAGATGCGAGGAGGAGGGACGAGAGATTATTTCGGTATATCGATTGCGGTGCGAGGGCTTGATTTTTTTTTTTTTTGTTTTTTTTTTTTATGGACTTTAGGTCGGAGCGTAATATTTGTACGAGGAAAGGAAAGTTTCTTCTGACTGATAAACTTTACTTGTGAGATCTAAGTAAACAATAGGTAACCTAAGTACACATTTCCTCGGCACTGTTTAAAGAAAGACTTTATTTTTCCACTGCATCGCGTATTGCGCAATATTGTCTGTTTGAATATTGAAAAAAATACTCCATTGTGCATTCCTTATTTATTAGATGCGTAATGGGAAAAAAAAATGCCTGTTTTACGAGGCAGAAAAGTGTACGTAGTCATTGACTTTAAACAAATTAATGAAAATCACTTAAAAATCTATTTACATGTTTAACGTAATGATTGTCAAGGATCGTTATCCTCAATCGCTAATATGGCGACCGGCGTGTGAGAGAACACAACACGCGCAGCCTTTAAAACCGATCAGTTTTACTTCCTGCATGCGCAAATTTTTCTGCATTTCGAGCTCCGGCAATTCGTGTTTATGCTCGATTCTTACATCCATTACAGTACGGTCTTTTATTCGCGGCCGCGTAGCACTGCGCGCATATATATGAATGGATTCTTTAAAATTGGCACCGGAATCAATGATCTAGGACTCGGTGTCCACTTCGATCAGCCCGCATTTTAACGGATTCAAGATTAAAAGGAAACTCGCACCGTCGGCGAACGTTTAACAACGTGCGTACGAGCGGAGTAAATCGTTTTATCCGCGCTTGCCAGGAACACGGCCGATCGTCGCGCGTAAATTAAGGCGATTTCGCCGCGCACGAACTTTATTGGCATTTTCGAAAGCGCGAACGTTGTGTGCAATCGATGATACCTCGCTGAGATGCATTAACTCAATCAGCAGTCGAATGTCGAACATATGAGCGAGCGCGCGTTGTGTATCTGTAATAATGCTCGAGACTCATTCCGCTCGAATTCGGATGCCGCGAACAGCTCCGCGTTGCGACTGATCATTTTACGATTTTACGAGCGCGATATTATTGTTTAGGGCTAATTGGGAGTAACGTGCCGCGCCGCGGAGTGAAGAATGTTGTGTGTGTGTGTGTGTGTGTGTGTGTGTGTGTGTGTGTGTCAGGTTTATGAGCCATTACTTTGGAAAAACTGGGTTTATCTGTATACGTGAGGTGGAGAAATATTTTTAAAAGTTATACATTTGCAGCGAAAAAATTGCTTAATTTTACTGCTAGATTGAATTTAATGATTCAATATTTTTAATTGAAAAATATACTTTACCTCCCAATTATCATGTAATACAAAATATAATTCTTTTCCAAAGGAATCGCCGGCAAAAAAAAAAAAACTGCTCCCAACGAGCAGCTCCGGCAATTCTCCACCGACAATCGTTAAATCGTGCAGGTCGAGCCGCGCAGATCCAGCGAGCGCAGAAGCCCGGCAAAAACGTTCTCGCGCATTGCGTGCATAAAAAAAAAACGGGAGGAAAATAATGCAAAGCCAGTCAGGGCCGCGCTCGGAAATTCAAACGACGCGGCGCGTAGCGGCCTTCGTTAGCGGACACCGAGGTCCATATATAAATTCGTGCTTCCGAGCCGCTTTTCTCCGCGGCGCGTCGACGCGACTTTCTCCCGCGCGTTTTTGCATAAAGCGAGAATTCGAATGCGCGGAAGACGGGTATCTTGGCGATACATCGAACGGGTCAAGCGCGAAAGCTGATGAAAGTGAGATCGTCGCGCGAGCTGGGATGTATTGCATTTCTGATTGTTCATTTTTTTTTTTTTTTTTTTGTTGGATGGGAGGAAAAATATAAACGGATAAGGAAAATCGATGGTTGGCAAATAAACATAAGGGCATTATGCCTCAAGTTTTTAAAAATTTTCACGGTTATTTCAGGATTAATTAAATTTGAAACTGAAATGATGAAAATGTTTTCAATTTAACAACTGGAATTTTGCAGAGAAACGTTAATTAACGTAAGAGTTTATCTCGATTATTTGTAAAATCTGGATTTACTATTTAATTCACTCAGCAAACATCGAAATACCCGCTTTTACAAATCGTAAATTCATTCCTTTATCCTCTGCATTTTCAACAAAATAAAACTTTAATAAACTATAACTGAAGAGCTCCGTCGACCTAAAAAAACAATCGAACAAAACTCTCCAATTAAAATTCCAAATCCCTTCCAAGCTCATAAGCATCAAAGCGTCCTTCTTCCTCCGACAAAAGTTTCAGCAACAAAAAAAAAAAAAAAAAACCAATTCCGAGAGACAAAGGCGTGTCGGGCGCGCAAAAAGCTCGCACGGCTCGAGGAAAGGTCAGGATCAGGTGTGCGCACGTGCGCGCGCACGCAGGCGAAAGTATTACGCGCACGTGCGCGCGAGGCAAAACAGGTCGGATATTCTTTTATTCTCTTTATTTTGCCGAGAGAGCTGCGGGGGATGGGAATTTCGCGCGAGAGCGGAGGTTGGCTCTTGAGTCGAACTGAAGTAAGAACGGAATGTAACGTCGAGAGGAGAGGGCCGGATAATTAGGGATTTCGTTTGTTAAGTGACTCGGGTCTCTTTGGTTTTCTTTTTTTCGTCTGACATAAGCTTCGTTCTTTCTGCTTTTATTCTGCAAATTTATCTTGCTGCTTTTTCTTCGGTAGTTCAGAAAGAATTTTTATGCAACCGATTTGCTTCAGTTTTGTCTTGTTATACTTAATGAGTTTGATAATTTCTACAATCAAATGTAGATAAAGTTGCACACCTACATTTTACTATCACACGGAATTATTTACAGAAACTTGTTTAAAAAAAAATGCAATTCCTCGTCCAAAGTCGCCTATATCAACATCCCTATTAAATCGAACCGAGACACGCGTATCTAAATCATTACTGCAAGATAATAAACAAGAATTTCCTCCTCCGAAACCGACACGCATCCGCGGAAAATCCGGCTCGGAAACCCAGCGTTTGCCAAGGCGATAACAGAGACGCTGCAGGTATATGTAAGCTGCAGTCTCGACACCTTTGACACTTTCTCCGGCTCTCTTATTGGTAATCTCTCTCGGCGGTGCTATAAGCTCGAGTTTTCGCCGAGAGGCGAAAATATTGTAATTGCGCCTTTAACAAGCTTATATCAAATTTACTTGCTTACCGATCACGTTTGTCCCGCAAAGATACACTGAGAGAATTTTTCCTGAAAATTTCCAATTAAATTTACCGGAAATATTACCGTTACGAATCGCAAACATGGGACATAGCATGGTTTTGGTAACTATTGACAAGCGCTCTCTAAACATTACGCTCGTCACGGTAAAAATTTACAGA